>JAJKFL010000002.1:16262500-16862500 GCA_021186555.1 Reticulitermes speratus
CACCCCTTATGACCGCCGACTGCGGGGAGGAGGCGAGCCGACTCCTGCGCCCTGCAGATCAGCTCCGTCCATGCACTACTGCAATCAAGGTTCCCATGGCAACCTCAAAATTAACAATCGCCATGCACCAGACGACTGTCGTTTAAGCATAAAATATGAGTGTTCAAATTATGGCAGGTTATGTGTAACAGTGCTGAATCAACTGCAGAGTTTGTGCAACGTCACATTAAATGCGAAGCTGAGTGAATTTGTCAGGACACAATCGTCGTTTGTTGTAGGTTTGGCCTGTTGCTTGCCACATTGAAGATGTTTTCACAACTATACAGCGACAAATATACAGGCCATGTGTGTCTGTCTTTGACAGTTTGGAAGTACGTGCATGGACGTTGCAGTGGTCTACCTGGGTACTACATAGTGTCCAGCTTAAAGCGGAACCCGCTCACAGAATCTACCAAGCCACGTACAGAGTACATTAAAAACCTGTTTTGTACAGGGCGTTGTTTATAGTGGATGTTGCTGCATAGCAAGCGACTACACCGCCCGCTCTGCAGTGCCCAGTCATGCTCAGAGCCGCATTAAACAAGGCACTCTATTTCAGCATTTACCTCAACAGACTGAATAAACTCACGATGAACATACGTCAGGTAGAAACACTGCGATGTTTCATATGGGTATGTTAAATTGTAACATAGGCCTACAAATAACCAAGCAGAAACTATAATATTTTGTTCAAATGACCTGCTTAACGAATTAAAAGGGCATTAAAGCCCGTGTGTACGGATACATGTAACTTCAATGAAGCTGTTGTCATAGTATAATCTGTAACTAGTCACTAATTTGGCGTAGACAAACTACAGTATAGACACACATAAAAGACGCATAAACTGTTCACGGGACGTTTAGTTTCACCTTACCGAACAGGTTGGAGTAGCGGTTAACTCTCTCGATTTGTATTAGGGTTGTGCCTAGTTCGATGTGCCTAGTTCGAATATCGGCGGGAACACCTGCTGTCACAACTGTCTCTCGTTATTTCCAGCAGTCCCTCCATCAAAATCCTGGAATAGTATTTCAACTGGGCCAAGCTCGCTTTCTTCCAAATGCTTTCCAATTAACCATTCATCACTCATCGCCACTACAATTCCACACCCTGCGCAGACGTCAAAAACTACACTTTTAGACTACTTCACTTCATCAGAAAAAATACGACTTCTGATGTCATTATCCTTGTCTGTGGGTATGTGTGTCTGTGTGTCCCCAAACACTAACTTCTAAACCAGCTGACCGATAGTCACGAAACTAGGTACGAACATTCTGCCAATGGATCCCACGCAATCGCCGTAATTCTTAAATTCTTAGAAGAGGAATGTAACAAAACAGCAGACTTCCGTACTTGTAAAGTTGAGTAGCCGACGCTAAATTCATGCGTCCTATTCAGGGAAAAATATCGTTTTGGTGAATACTCATATACACCATTCTTACGTCACTCGGGTGAAACCGAACGCTCGATCGTAACGACATTGTTACGTACCTTCTAGTGGCTCCAGTTTCTTTGTCAGTGACCGAGTACGAGCAGCGATCTCATGAAAGGCATTCTTATGAGATTTTGTACCGAGAAATATATTTAAAATAAAGTGACACAATTCTGATAAGCATACAAACTTGATGCCTTTAAGGAAACGAGTAAAATAGTTAACAGGATTGTTGGAAAAATTGCGAGAACCAGCTGCGACAATTCGGTGCCATTTCAGCTTTGCAATATTATACAGTTACTCTTCAGAGGCTGTGGTGAAGGATCTTCCAGTCAAGATAAGTGTCCGTGTAACACATAACTGCGAAATACATAAGCTGGCAAACACTCACGAAGTAAATTTTAGCATAGAACTGGAGTTAGGAGTGGTCAGTAGAAATCATGTAAACTGTGCGTTAGATACAAGCTTTCTTACTTCTCTGCCAACAAATTTTTGCAAATAAATCAATATAATGCATTTATGTAACTTCAAAAACTTATGACCACTGTTTTCATCAAACTTGTCTAAATACGCTTACTTCGTTTCTAACAATTTCTCCACGTTCTATTATTCCACAAAAGGATACAATATTTTAGGAACTGGATGTGTGAAGTCTCTTAGTGGGTGGGTAGTCACTTACTTAGTTGGCTGCAATAGAAAGAGCCATTCCCAATTCCTTCTCTACAGATAACACAGCAACAGCCGATAGGATATTGCAGGAGCCACTTTTCAAATACAAAACTCTTCCTCCCACGTAACTTAAACGTCACTAACCCCACATCACAGTACACCTCCACATTTATGTGGTCTCCCTAAAGACACACAACTGGAATACTTAATTGACACCAATACTAAGATCCGTTGGTTCTGGACCGTATATCCGGGGTGGGTTCTTTCATAAAATATTAATTCCACTACTCGGGTTTCGATTAGCAGCATAAAGTAGGATTTTTCTCTTCGATATCATATCCCGACGGGCTTCGAGGCCCACCAGGTTCATTTTCGAATGTGTAAGCTATTCAAAATATATAGCAGCCCTAACAACTCAACTGTATCTACTGTGGAGTTTAAGAATACGTGGAACTCTATCTCCACTGCATTCTCAAATATTCACGCCACTCTTCAGAGTTGTTGAAACCTGTAAGTTTTCAAATACTTGATGCAGTAGTCAGTTCTTATGTCAGTCTTTTTACTAACGCGACAGTTGATGAAGTCCTTCCTATAGGACACATGGAAAAGGTTCCACAACGGCGCAAAGTCTCGTCTTGAAGGTAGAAGCTGACGTGGAGTTACTGGAAGTTTGTATGAAAACTATCCACTTTTATGTGGAGGAATACTTTCTTCAAACAGAATGGTAACATGGTTATGGAACACTCCCTGCCTCCGGTCGTTAGTAACATCTTCATGCAGCATTTTGAGAAGCTGGCTCTTGACACGGCGAATCACAAATCATCGCTATAGCTCCTATATGTACATAACAAATTTGTGACCCGGCCACATGGTCCACAGGCGATGCAGGATTTCTCCGATCACATCAACAATCCAAGATCTTCCATCCAGTTCACCAAGGGAATAAAAAGAGTCCGTGCATTTCCTTTTCTGGACATTCTTGGCATCTAATAAAGACCAGCCCTGACCTCCAGCTTTTACAAAAAATCTACCCATACTAGTGGCCACCTTCACTTTAAATCTAACATTCACCCCAAGAAAAAAAGATTTATCCAGAGCCTACGTAACGGCACTACCACATGCCAACAACTTCAAGATCTGTTCAATAAAACTGATAAAATCAGACATGATATTTAGCTAAGTGGGTATCCATAAGGGTTCGTCCATTAAGTATGTAACACTTCCGTGGAAATAAATCGTCCGGAAAGTGACTTTAAGCCCTTTGGTTCTTGTTTACCTCCTGCGTGAAGGGCATTTCTTAGAACCTCAAATGCATCCTGATTTGTTACAGCATTAGTAAAATCTTCAAAACACACACTTGTGAGTTCGCCCATAAGAATCAGACAAGAAAGTGATTAGCTGCAGATGGCGCATTATGTCTGCAGCATTTCCTGTGAATGTGCAGAAGTTACGTTGGTGGACAAGCAGCCCGGAGTCGTACGGCTCCCGGAACATAGGCCGATCTGAATGAGGTACTTCTGTATGAATCTAAAGTGGCCCAAAATGCTTGTCAAGGTCAGTGGACACATTCGAATATGACCATTATAATACAAATTGAAATTCACAGCAGGTATAAAAACACACGTTATCGGCTCACATGGTTTGTGTGACAAATGCAATTAGCAAACGTACTCTAGATATTTCGCCCACATGGATTCCTCTGACCAGCGAAGACGTTAGCGAGTGATAGGGAAATTTTATATGATGTGGCAGATTCCTCACGTTTATCTTTCTGAATTTCATCTACAGGTTTAGCTTTTACCACAGACGGCACCAGAAGTAGGCGGGCAATATGTAATTATTTTAATGTCGAGTAAATTCCGAATCAGTACTGGGAGTTTGTTCTGCAATTTATTTTGATTGTATTATTTTCAACTTCTTTGTAAGCTTTTGATTTTAGCTGTTTCTAAATTTTCTATTATCTCCCGCTAATAAAACCTAATCCTCCGGGCGCATGTGCAGGCGGTTAACTGACACAGGTTTTCAAGTAAAAAACAATAGCTGTTTCTTTCGAATCCAACTCAGCAGATGACTCCCAGTCTTGCTCTTGACGACAGAAATACACAGAGCCAACTGCCGAACTGTGCTGTGGATTATCATAGGCGGGACGAAGTCCAGGAACAAAATAATCATAAATGTCACATATGTTTGATTACTTCAGTTTTCCCCTGACTGTTACCAATCAAAGAACGCTCCATATTCACATTCATTCATCTATCGTCCGTACCCTATATCTGGATTTTAAAATGAGCGTCTTTAGGTGAAATATCCCCGTTGTGCTTTAGTCATATATATATATATATTATATATAATATATTCCAATACACCGTCATGCACAACGAAATTTTACAAATCAGCAGGTTACTAGTTTCAATGCCACATGAAAGTAATATTGAATAGGTTTGATGATGGCTTAATTAAAAAGCTGAAACTAGCAGCCTGTAGATTTCTAAAATTTTGTTGTACTGGAAGGTGGTTTGAAATATATATATTTAAAATCAGAGTTTAGAACCACTTCTCTTAAGCAATGCTCCAGCTTCACTTGAATGCATATAGGACGTGACTTCTTCCGTTTAAATTTGTGTCCCATATTTAATTACCTTACTTACTTAAGTAGATGCACAGAAGTAACACAGCTAACATTTCTGACATGATGGGCCAGCTATGAGAACTGTGTATTTCTGTAAATCAATTTACACGATAAACTGGGTTATACCTGCTAAGAGCGAGAACAGAAGAGACACGTAAAACAGAACGATGTTACTTCTGTGTTTTTGTTATTGCTGGGATACGTGAGTTATATACCAATCTACTCTCGCAAAATGTTGCCCAATCATCGCTCCGTACGGCATGAAGTGAATGAAATGTAATTTTTATTTTCAGCAATCTTATGTGAGACATGAATCTGGAATTTGATTCCCTCCACAGAATGCACCTTTTGGCGAAATGTCAAGATGTTTATTTTGTTGTTGTGCCGTTTGCATAATTTCTGTGTTTGGGCGCTGAGCTCGGCCGGGTAGGACCACAGATGCTGTGGGGGTGAAATAGCTGCTGACGCAACAGATGGATCCGTCGGGTTGGGGGAAGGGCGGGGATGGGGGGGTAGATTCACAAGCTGCAAGAGGAATGAACTGAATCTCGGGACTGCAGTAACAAGCAAAGCTGTATCAACTGCAGCAGTTATACAGCTCACAGGATGGCTATGCACTTCTCGAAGACTTTCTTACTGTTTCATTCCTATGTGTCATCTAAGTGGCCAGCTGGAAAGGTTAAGAAAATGCATACATTTTGAATAAATATTTCTTACATGTTTATCAACTGAAAATATGGAGAGAATGCGTAACTTTCATTTTAGAACAGCCAATTTCTACATAGCGAGAATTTTAGAGTGTGGGTAAAAATCATACACAGAAATGGGGGATAAAGTTGCATAGCTGTTAACTAATACCTCTTGCTAGCCTCACAACAGGGACAGGAGCATTTTAACGGATGTCATTTCCAGAATTTCTTGTTTAAACCCACTACGTACTGACAGATCACTAAACTATTCAGCCTAATTAAGCCCGGTCATAAAGGGTGAATTAATTATAGAACAGAATCCCATAATTTCTTTATATAATGTCTCGTTCATGCATATTAGCATAATGTTTACATAGGCTAGTTTGCGAAATAAGAAATCGAAGAATTTGTAAGTACTATATACTCATACCTTTCTTATGTACAAGTAGATGTCGTCGCATGTGAAAAGTGCATGGAATAGGAAACCAAACGTTTTTATGACTTGACAACCTATAAACGAAAACTTAATGGTCCTAATATTTCAGATGATAATCTACATGACCAATTCGGCATCTTGGACAATTCTTCTATCCCATTATATAAAACACGAAGGCTACATTTTTGAAAAGGTTTTTCGAATAATTTAAATCACGGGAGAAAATGTTATTAAGTAATCACTTGGATAATGACATTTTTATGCGGGATTATAGTCGCTTAGTTTAGTGCTGCATATAGTGTATACATATATATGTTAATTTTATCCTGTAGCTATAGTCTACGGCATTCTGGCATTTGAGTCAGAAACAGGCGATGATGCAATGCAGCAACAAAGAGAATAATCGGAGCCAAATGTCTTTAAGGAATTTTTCTTAAAACGTTTTTACGTACACACCTCTGTTTATTAAACTGTGGGACTCGTTGTAGGCCACCAGTAGGCCTATGGGTCGAATGTGGATACCAAGGGTTGAAGAGGAAGCGAAGCCTCTTAGAGCAAATAACTTTACCACTTGGACTCTTAAAGGGTCTTCATTTTTGCCTTCTTTGTGAGATTCAGTACAAAATCGGGTACTTAGATACGAGACACCAAGCTTTACATTCATACAAAGAGCACAAAGGGCCTGTCAAAGGCCTACATGATCGGGACCGCAAGGGCCCGACCCATTATTTACTCATTTACTCATTACATTCATACAAAGCAGTAGCTAATCCTGTAGGTCTGCAGAGCAGAAAAGGAAAGTTAAAATATTCTAAAGTAACGGCAGCAAATATTCCCTTAATTTAAACCGCTCTTTAATTTCTTCATAAATAACTTTTCGATTTGTTGCCGTCTTTCCCAAATATTTGAAATTCTTCATGTTTTATAAGATTTTTAACTGTTTACTGTGGTAACACGACATAAACGAAAATAAATGTTTTGTCTTTACTTGTACATAAACTTCCAAAATGTGATATATTATCCACTTTTCACCTAGATAATTTATTTATTTTATCCTAATAAATTGGCATCATCGGCAAGAAACAGAAGTGGGTGCCTTCCCTTCAATTCCGCTCTCTCCTGATCTTCCGTAAGTCACTTATTGCTGTAGAAATTGAGATGAAAACGCGACCGCGCGAAACCAATATATAGGAATTCCTCGCTTTTACGACAGAAGACAATCCTTGAAACCCCCATCATAAATCGGACCTCATTTTCTCATGAACATAAAGCGATTACGTTCTTAACGAAAGACTTTTGAAACCCGCTTTTTCACACATAAAAGTACGTAATAAAACTCACACACACACACATATATATATATATATGTTTAAACATAGTCTATATGTGCTTATCACTAACCACTTCCAAAGCACATTTAATGGATAACATTCACAAATAATATACTTAAGTACAACTGCGAGGGTCAGTGTAGCGGTAACAGTCTGGATTTGTATCCCGGAGATATCCCTTTCGAATCTAGGTCAGGACATGAGCAATTCTGATAGGTTTCCGTGCTTTCTGTCCCATCACGCAAGTGCTTGGCTATTACCTCGATTAGGTCACGGTCGCTTCCTTTAAGATTCTCTCAAATTCATCTTCTAACACTCCAATCGTCCTATCGACGCTAAAGACTGAAGTTGATAGCGTCGTAAATTAAAGCACAAAAGAAAAGTATGTCTACTGCAAGCCAAGAAGATTGACCAACCAAACCGTATTCAGTTATTAAGTAAAAATCTGTGTCAATATTTTGGAACAGGCCTTCGTATGGGAAATGCGTCCCAAGTACATCTGATTACCCTCATATAACGGTCTTTTTAATTTACGTATCATTCAATAGGAGCGTTGCAAAATGCGTTAAGTCCTCCTTCATAAAAATAAGTGATCACCCAACGCAGATAATCAAGGGAAGTTTCATGCAATTGTATGTTATAAATACCCGCAGACTTTTAAGGAAGTATGGTGACAATTAAGGAAGTCGCGGTGTCTCAAAAATCTCAGTTACTACAAACTTACTTTAGCTAACACGCTACGTGACAAAAAGCAGCCAATTGTACAGTTACTAATTCTTCTGTCTACATACAGATATAATTGTTCAAAAAATAACTAGCGTCATCACAAACAGGGCCTATCAATGCTCAAACTGTTTAGGGGGGTGGCATTTTAAACTTTGTGTCATCCTCTTTTTCGTCCTATTATATCATTTCCGTTCTCGCAGCGGATTTAAATTTTCCAGTGGAAAGCAAATAAAGCGAAATAATTAAAAACATTTCCCCACATAGAATAAATAAAATATCTACAAGCGATTAAAACTTTTCATCATACAAATTAATTGTGCAAAATGAAGCACAGACAAGCCGGCACAACAGCAGTGCAGAACAGCGTACGTTTCACTACTCAAAACATTTGGTAACCAAGAACGTGTTGGTGCATAGTTTAACACTTCACCATCCTGCCATGGAGATGCGAGGCTCGAATGTGCGCCCACATACCAGCTATCAAGACGCTCTTCATGGTCCTGTTTAGCCTTCAGATACGACTGTAGGATGAACATTACTCTTTCCAGAGTAAAAGAGTGCCCTGAACATGGAGGCAGTACGTTCTGTCGAAAGTCTGATGTACAGATACCAGAATACAAGTCGTCACATCCCCACAACAATAATCTTCATTGTGACCGCCATGAAACCTCAAACTTCATAACTGCAGGGATAAATACACGAAACAGACCAATATCATTTCCATCCACACCTCTGCCAATCTGCCATCAACAACAATCGACACAATAAAACCCACGAAATTAAACAAACTTTATCAAATCAACTAAAAGACAGAAAAAATGAACTGGGTACGGATAAAATAAAATGACGAGGCTGGCCGTCTTAATAAATTGTGTAACATTCAGCTCACCTTCTTCCTGTGACTATGTCAACAAAAGAATAGAGAGGCGGGGCATTAAGCACGAATGTGAGAAATGAGGCGCAGAAGAAGTAAAATGTAATTTGGAATATATAGAAACATATTATAAGTGATGGCCCAGAACAGGCCCTAAAAAGAAGGCCTTTGTGATGGAATGACTATGTGGTTACATGAAGAGATGATTCTTTACTGGATTCGTATATATATATATATATATATATATATATATAATACGGAATCTTAGAAAAGAACCTGCATTAGGAAAACGGACGGCTTATATATTTGCTCTGCTAATTAGTTCCTTTGTGTGTTATAAGACCCATGGTTAATAATCAGCAGGTTACAAAAGCCCTTCACTGAAGTACAAGTTATCCTAAGCTGCCTAAATGATGTTCACACTCCCACAACTACTTCTCTAACAATAACTTTAATATTATTCTCCCATACACGCTTAGGTCCACCTCGTAGTATCTTCCCACGTGGTTACTTAGTTCCTTTCATACTTAACTGGCTTCTTAGATGGGTGAACACTTGCCCTAATTAATTATCCAGCTATCACTCACACACCAAAATCCTATTAACTTAGGCACTTTAAAGGCTAGTTTAATTGGTCATGAAACTACTTTCATAGAAACGTAATTATTTGGCTACTTATATAATTTCATAGTTAGTCATCTAGATAGTTGATTAGTTAATTAGTAAGATTGCAGGAAATATAGATAATTATTTATTAAAGTAGTAAGTTGGTTAGGCAGTTACTCACTAGGATTATTCTTTGGATGGCTGGATATACGGAAACGTAGCTAATTTCTAAGACAGTTACTAAACGACATACTTTATTATTTGCTTGCCCAGTTACAACATTATTTACCTTGTCACATAAAAGTTCCTTTGTTAGCTAGTTAATTAGCTCGTTATTTAGATAATTATTTCTTCAGATTATCAGGTTATTAGTTCCTTAGTCTTAAAACGGGAGGGTTGACTGCAGTTTTCTTGCCTACAGGCTTCATAATTTACGCATTTAGCTAAGTGTCACACATTCCTTGAACAAATTCATAATGCTGTAAACCTTATATGTATTTTTTCCAAGGAAGTTACTTTACGGCGAAAGAAAGCACTGCCGTTTTAAATATTCATTCCGTACGCACAGGCATTGGAAATAAATATTACCCAGGATCTACATTTGAAAAAGAAAATATTTTTTATAAAAATTAGCTGCTAAGATCAAGCTTATATGTTAACCGCACTGCGACAAACAAGATATGATCAAAACCCGATGCATGCCATGAAGTTTATGGTATGCTGCACAGTGTTCTGCGTTCTACTGTCTGAAATCTTGTTTCAGTCAAATAACATATGAATTTAAAATTATACTTGAATGATACCTAACTATAGAGTGAGAAATGTGCGAAAGTTGGCTACTTTTAAATGAGAGTATAACAACAAAACTATATTCATAATCAGATACAATTCGACAACCAATTACTACCATTCAGTTAATCAAAAGAATGAAATATATGAGAAAATAACCATCTATTTAATGTCAGCCCAGTAATCGTGCCATATGTGGTCTTTCTGTTGGAGAAGGACGGGCATATACTGAAGACAAAGATACAAGAAAGATAATTTCCATCTACGAAAGGGAAAGTAGAAGCGTGAATAAAGTTACATTACGAGAAGGTTCAAAATCTGTATTCTTCATCTAATAATAAGCAGATCAATCACAAAAAGACTGAGATGGGCGGGACACATACCATGTATTGTGGAGACAAGAAATACATAAAAAATTTTGACTAAACTGACAGACTGTTTTGGAGACGTAGATATGAGGAAAATATTTAAATGTACCTTTCAGATAGCTACGTAATGCAATCGTGGAACAGATTCAGCAAGTTCAGAACAGGTTAAATGGCGGTATTTTATGAACACGTGGATGAATTTAAGGCACATGAAGGCAGTGAAACGATTGACCATGTGAATAGTTAGGAATTTCAAGGAAGGACCTGTATTATGCAGTTACTTAATCCAAATAACTAACTGGGGAAGATGTTCAGGTCATTTTAATTGTAAGTGACAAAAATTAGATGTGGGCTGTACGATTTTAACTACCGAATTTCGCCTCAGATCCCCGACGTTCACCAACTTCCGTACGGAAGCGCCTCGCTCGGTAGCGGAGAGCCCGCTCTGCTTGTATCTGTCGCGCTCGCAGTGGCCGCGGGTATTGATTGACGACGAGCCGAGGGCAGCCTGCACTGTGCACGCGGAAAACATCGATCCCTGAGCAAGGCCCAAGCGCGTCTTGTTACTGTCACGTGGAACTGTCTCGGAATTATCTACATGTCCAGAACCTGACGTCTCTGCATCAATCGCCGTATGTTTTAAACCCAACCAATTAAATTTACAGTCCACTGACTACTCGCAGCACTAGATACTTGCACGGCCACGGAGGTCTTGGCATTTCGTCTACAGGTAAATCCACCCACCCAGAAACCGTCACTATACCCGACGGTGGGCCACTTCCATCCTCACGACCTATTTCTCTAATATTCACTTCAACATTATTTCCCATCTACGGTTAGGTCTTCCTAGTATTATCTTCCCAGGCAATTTTCCAACCGAATCGTTGTATGCGTTTTCTGTCCCTTTTTTCATGTCCCCATTTGAACGTGCCAATGCTAGTAAAGATTACAAATTGTGAAGTTTATCCTCGCGTAAGATTCTCCATTCTCCTCTTACTTTATCGCCCTTGGTTCCAAAGATTCTTCCTATACTTTGTTTCAGATACTCCCTTAACGTGCGTTATCAGAGCCTGAGGCCCAAATTTTACTCAGCAAACTTTCATATACTCGAGAATTTTCAGTATTGCAATATTCTTCGAATATTAAAGAAGAGGGCTTAGTAGCCAAATTCTGCCTTGAGATGTTAATATTTTGAGCGTTTGCGTAGCTCCGTCACCGTGATTCAGCTTTCTTATTCTGAATTTCAAAACCTCATGGTCAGTTTTGACAGTAAAATGTAAACGACAAATATGATTAATGAAGTAAAATAATTTACTGAACCTCTCGTAAAATAATAAGCAAGAAAACGTATTTCAAAGTTAAACCGGCGCTAAAATTCGGAAATGGAAATATGGACATGACAATACTAAGACAAAGAAACAATAAATGTAGTAGAAATTATAAATCAAACACGTTTAACTTCATATGTACGATTGGACAAAGTGAAACAGACTACGTTAGAAGCTTAAGGTACATAATTTAATGGAAAGGATTAAGTCTAGTGCTTATAATAAAATATTAAAATACCAGGTAGATGGAATTCATAAGACAGGTGGCTTAAAGCAGCATTACATAAACCTACAGAGAAAAATTAAGAGACAGGAAAGAGTATTACAGGCCGCTACCCATTTATGTATTTATGTTAAAACTTGAGGTCATTACCGCTGCATTTTCAAATATAAAGATATACTAAAACCATGTAATACACCTACTTTAATTCAATATAATTTCATAAATATGTAATCCAACATATTTCAGCACATCTGTTTCATTCTCAGTGGTGGATTCCGATTAAAAGAATAATGTTGACAGCTCAGATTACGTCGTTAAATACAACAAATAAAATCTGCAATTAATTAACTAATATAAGATGAATAAGGGATAAATATAACTAGTCAAAATATTACTTATTTTATTCAATAATGTACTGCTAATCTGTCAGCAGTATTATTTTAATCAGAATCCACTTACCAACAAAATAGTCTCGTATTGTAACTTGATTGATGTTTATAAGCCATTTTAATAAGATCTTATGAATGAAACTATATGTATTAGATTGTTTCAATACTGCTTTTTATTTATTTATTAATTTATTTGTAGTTTATTTAACGATGCTCTCAGTAGCTCAGACGGTATGGCTTTGAATGACAAGGTCAACTGAAAAGAATATGGAAGTAAGAAGTGGCGGCTTAATTTGAGGTACGCGTGACTTCAGGCTCCCGCCGCAATGCAGATGAGATCTGCGCTCTTCTGAGATATTATGCAGCGCAGAGTGGTAATTCTGCACCGACGTTTCGGGACAACCTATCGGTCCCATCTTCAAGGGTCAAGAAGTCCAAGACTTCTTGACCCTTGAAGATGAGACCGATACGTTGTCCCGAAACGTCGGTAAAGGATTACAATTCGACGCTGTGTTACAACCCAGAAGAGCAAAGATCTCATCAACTTCGCGGCGGAAGCCTGAAATCACAGATAGGACTCATGAAATTTATGGAATATCCCAGTCATTATATACGGCCTCCTGACCGATATTTAAACCCAGTACCTCCCAAACATGAAGAAACAGTGGCATCCACTTAATCACAAATTTCGCTAAAATCACCTAACCCCTGAGCACAAGACCAAGAATAACATAAAGTGTTAATTTCGTTAAAGAACCTACAGCCAACGGCACTGCTCTCACAAACGTCACTGCTTCTTCAACGAATAACAATACAATACGCACAGTGAACAGATTCACCCCAATCCGATTAAAGCATTACCATAGCGAGGGTAAAGCTGACCAACTAGGGAAGACTCACACAAGCCATGAGATTTTAAACATGCTGTGTCGAGATACTTTAATCCTCACCTGAAATTTCTACGCTGTGCGGTATAGGGACGGCTAGGCGGAAGAGGTCCAAGCTCAATCCCAGGAGAGTTCATGTGGGATTTGTGGTGAACGAAGTGGCAATGGGGGAGGGCGTTTCATCGATTACTTTGCCAAAGATCAATCTGCCAATGCTCTATGCTCATCTATCGTCCTCCTTTATGTGTGAGATTACTCGACCAGCCACCACGTTACTGGTCCTCAGTTTGGGGCTTCATCTCTTACGTATCACTTCGCTGAACTCAAAAGTAAATAAGCTACTTAAATGAAATTTATATGCAACTAGAAAAACAATCACAACTATGTGAGATTTAAGGTTACTACAGCGTATATGCTACAGTCTTCTTGGATTTGACTGTGTATTTTGTTATACAGCTAGCACATATAGGTCTACGACGTACCTTGCGCTCCACATCTTCACCGTAGAAGAGCGTTCTTGAAGAAGAAGATAGCAAATTCCTCCGAAATGTTAGTAAATATGTACCAAATTACACGGTGTCACATCCCAGACGACCACAGTCTTGTTTCACAACACACACTGACTAATTCCGCGATTCTGAAGTCAAGAAGCAGAACCCGCAAGAGCTTCACCGCCCCAAATGCCAGATGTCGTGTAATAAAGTCAGGCAATGTAATCCCTGAATTTCATTAAGCACCGCGTCAAGAAGACTTCACCCTGTGCTTAATTAAGCACTGCGTTAAGAAACGTAACCTTCTGCTTAATTAAGTACCACGCCATTAAGACTTATTTCTGTGCTTAAACAAGCACCACGCCACTAAAATGTGTCAGTGTAGTCAAATAAGCACCGTGCCATGAAGGCGTACGGGTTCTCTCATAGTCCAATGATATCCAGTTCGTATTCAGATAAACTATTTTTCTAAGATCCATTTTAATATTATTCTCCTCCGTAATTCGCAATTTCACAGATAGCCATACTGTATGATGATTTCCGAAAAAATGCGTAATGCATCTGTTTGCATCTCTATTTTCTCCATGCATACTACATAAGCATCTAGCCCCGCATTTAATTGTTTTATGACGCATTTAGGTCTACCTCATTCGCTTGATTGACGGCTACGTAATAGATGACAGCATTTCGATTCCCGGTAGCACGTTTCATATTTGTTATACCACTGTATCAAAGAAAAATAGCCGATCCCAGTGGCCGCGCGGCCTAAGGCGTTGGTATTCGGCCGTTCGCTTGCTGGGACTATGGGTTCGAATCCCGCCGGAGGCATGGATGTGTGTCTCTTGTGAGTGTTGTGTGTTGTCAGGTAGAGGTCTCTGCGACGGGCAGATCCCTCGTCCAGAGGAGTCCTACCGAGTGTGGTGTGTCTGTGTATGTGATCTCGAAAAGCCTCAACAATGAGGCGGCCTAGGCCCGAATAGGGCTGTTGAGCCACAGAAAAAAAATCAAAGAAAAATATGCAGCCCCCAGTTTTCTCGTCATCGCATATTTCAGGCGTTTTGTTCGTAGATAATGTGGGCCGTAGGAGGTAGCTGACAATTCTTCATACAAGCCGAAGTAAAGCTCTTTTACCGCATACTATACACCTTCATGGGGTGTTGACTAGGTACGCGGAAACTTCATACATTTTGTTAAAAGATATGTGAGGCCGAGCCTCTCCACCACGAGCCAGACACGGCCTCTGTTCTGAAAATCAATTGTAAACAGACGGACAACACTGCGAGGCATACAGACGCGCCTGATGTAGACAGAAGCCATTACTTTAACGCGAATAGTCGCAGCATATGACGTGTAAACTCTACTGATGTGTGGACACTTGAATGAACTTCAGTGCGTTTTGTCAACATGTCATCGTGTCTCTCTGCCATGTCAATTTCAGCACGAAAATATAAACCCTTGAAAAATTCATTTATAAACCACACCCCCATTAAAATATTCATGTGGAGCTAGCAGGACGTACCATAGGGAAAGAACGAGAAATTCTGAAAGGGCTAAAACTGAATGGTTAAAAGTTCTAGCAGATACAGATAAAGTTAATTTGTTAGGTGTAAACACAAATATCGTAATGCATTCTCTCAGAAGGGAGTGGGAAAATTGTTGTACAAACAAGCATACGAATATCATAAACTAAATCAGAGGTTCTTCAGCAACATTTATAGCACACTCATTTAGTAGCAAACAGTTTTTGACTCGGTTGTTCCAAGACATGAGTAGCTGCAGTCAACGGATGACCAAACATTCTGTACCTACTGAACTTACTCAACATTCAGGATACTACTGAACACATACGAGTTTATGACCAAATACTGCACAAAGTATTTGTTGCGCCTACAAGTTTCAGCTAGGTTTTGTCGCACCATCAGGGAGCCAGTATTACATAGATATGAGCAGCGTGTTTTACATCTACGAATGGTAATATACACATTAGCTTTGTACACAACAATCAGTCGTTACACAGTGACAGTAAAATTATTGACGTTAAACTACATATATGATATTAAAACATCAATCTATATTTAATGGCTGCATTTTTTTGTATTCTGGCTTTATCTATCATTATCATTCACTTTTATGTTTATATACTTAAATGTTAATTGGTGGTTACTGCATATTTTATTGAACCACATAGCTGCATTTTTCTTTAATGGTTTCCCTTTGATGCTCTTGAAACTATGTATAGTCTTTGCCTGTTGAGCATTTATATACTTAATGTTACACATGTTACGCAATAAAAATCGTATGTGTAAGGCAACAGCAAGGAATATGTGTAACAGTAAGTATAACGGTACTTAACGTTCAGGTTCTACAACAGAGAGGAAACTCCTTGGTTACCTAAGCCAGTGCTGGTTTCTCCAGAATGGCACTGCACAATGGAGATATCATTCGAGCAATACGGTGTGATAGCTTTAAGTATGCTGAGCTTCTATAGAACAAAACGAAACATAGGGCGTCTGCGATTACATTCGGCTTTAGTAGAAGAGGTAACTCGTTGATCCCTTCAAATAATCACGCCCGCTTAACACGTTGAATCCCAGCGGATACTATAGGCCTACGTACCACCAGGTTTAACATAAAAAAATCTACATTTTGCCCAAACAGTTTACTTACGTGTTCTGTAAGAATTTTACATTATTTATTTATACAGCATGAACTGACAGATCTTTCTACAGGAAGCGCATTATGCTCTCTGTGTGGTACGAACTGAATCTTCGTATGCAGTACAGAATAATTTCAGATTTGAAGTCGTGAAGGAAGATTCTTACTGTGGAGTTAGTTCCCAGTTCCATGCGACAAAGAAGACCGATACATTCATGGTTCTTTTTGTGTGGTGAAGGGCCCCGCAGTAGATGCTACGGACCCACCGCAGCCTTAAGGCTTATTGTGCAACCCTGTGGTGAAGATTAGTTTTTTCGTTTTTCCAAGTAATGGAGCACTGGTGTAATGAAATTGACAGGGGAAAAGCGAAGAACTCGGGGAAAAACCTGTCCCAGTGCCATTTTGTCCACCACAAATCCCACATGGGCTGACCCGGGATCGAACCCGGGCCTCGGCGGTGGAAGGCCGGCGACTAACCGCCTGAGCCATGGCACGGCCCTACATTCTTGTTTTATTTAAGAAAAGTTTTATACGACAAAGTTATTGACAGTCGAGTGGTAAGAATATTTGTGAATGATGAATGGGAACTGACGCATAAGGAAATCCTCGTGGTCTACTTTCAAGATATTGTACTAATATTTTCCTGAAGGGATTGCGAAGGTAAAGGTAAAGCAATCCCATTATAGGCCTGGACAGGCCCTTAGGGTTCCAGGAGGTTGACTCCCAGACTTCTAGACAATCGGCACATGAAGGTGGTAAGGTTGTCACGAAAAATCTCAACTAAAGTAATGAGTCCCCAGGACGAGATTCGAAGCCGTGATACTTCGAATACCAAGCAGGATCATTAAACGTTTGACCGCAAAGCGTTGTTAAAAACGTAACACCTCTCCAAAATTTTCAGTCGGTAGAACTGTATCAGTTTCCGTGCAGTACCAGCCCTAACGACCGGTGTAGTTCCACAGAAAAGAACTGACAGCGAGACGATTTATTAATATTGTTTTTCTTAGAAAAGTGGTTGTTATGGTCAATCGTAAGTCACGTGTTTGCTGGGTGCCGTGCCGTACCGCCGTATCCACGATCACTTGACATTAATACTGCATCCCTGCGCTGTTACTTTGGGAATTACTAATTGCATCCCTCAGTCCCGTGGAATACTGAACGCCGCAACCACTCTTCCACGACTCGCATCGTAATTCATAAATTATTTAACTGCGGTTGTGGTGACGTCGTGTGCACAAAGCGAGTCTAAACCAATCACAGTTGTTTGATTTCGAAGCGAAGGATTATTGGTCCCTTCCGTCGCCTAAGCGTTCGGAAATGCTTTATAACGGCGACTACAAGTTACTGACCGGACTGCAGCAGGTAAAGCTTCCAGATCTCTGAATCACCATAACGTGAGTGGTCAGACTGACGTTCCGGCAGGTTTACTCTTGGTACGCGCTGTACGCATTGTTGGCTGCACTTCAAACTGACGTGAATGTCGTGACGAAAAGAATAATCCAAGATTCTGCGGCAAATCAAACCCCGAGAAAACTCGAAACCAGTCTCTGAGAAATCTCATTTGAGTCTTTTAAAAATTATTTAGACACCCCTGCTCAAAATCGCCGTACTTTCTTCACCCTCACCAACAGACCGCCATGGGAGCCAAACTTCTGCGAGTTTATATCCTCAAAATATGTCATTTTAATATTGATCCTCCATCTCAGTCTGGGTCTCTAATCGGTCTCCTTCCTTCAGGATTTGCAACCATGTTCGTTAATGATTCAGCAAATTTCAAGCAAATATATTAAAAAAATAAATTAAAGCTATCTGTACGAGAGAATTTTCCCCATTTATTTCACGATAGACTACCGTCTGTGCTGAAGAGCATGTGCAGGATCACAAAATGACTAGAAATTGCAGGAAGATAAAAAATGACATCGTGGAATCGTGTATGTAGCTCGGTACATTATTTTACAAACCATTGTATTGGAGAGAAAATTCAGCGTCGAAATGGGGACAGTGGTGGATTAGAGAGGTGAACAAGATAGGCAATGTACGTATAACGCAACACTGTGGCACGTTCGCGTAATGTTTGTACCTCCTCGCCTAGCCTAACAGCCTAATACCATTTCACTCGAAGACAGCGACTTTATGGCGATTTTATGTCGCCAGCAGCTATAAATCTTACTTACGTCTCCATGTAAACTACCCGATATTATTTCCCGATTGTAACCAAATTTGGATTTTCTCAACAAATTTTCATAAAAGTCCCCAATATAACATTTCACGGAAAAACGTCCAGCGGGAGCAGCGCTGATACTTGCAGACAGACGTACAGAGGGACGGACATGACGCATCTAATAGGCACTCTTTGCGACTATGCGAACGCGCCTAAAATCCTATTTAAGTGTTCATACGCCACCATCAAAATCTTCAGATAATCTATCTACCTATGCCTATGACTCTATTGATCACTCACGTTAGCCCTCCTGTCTGAGTCACCCCTAATATAAGGTCTGAAGAATGGAGTATGATTAAATTGCCTTACAATCGATAGATTAATCAATGGTTCTGTAGAGGCATTGTCATGAAGGAACTGGAGAAATCTACCAACAAAAATAAGTCTAGATAACATGCATACCGAACGAGATTGGAATTCAATATCTACGAAGAGTAGAAGATTTCAACTGAGAAAACTTCATTGGTGTTTTGAAACATAATTTTAAGGACTGCGACATTCTGTGGGAATTAGGAAAACGCAACAAACTACATCTATGTCCGTTGTAAATAGGTATACAATCTTTGCATAAATATGGCAACTACACTAATATTTGAGGATTGAAGGCCGGGTGTAGCGCGATGTGACTGTGTTTTTGTGCAACCAGTGAAACTGTCTGGCTGTGCTGCCGACCTGTGTAGGCAATATTGATGCTCATCCGATACGCAACACTGGACCTATCCCTGGGAGTTGTTCGATCTGTCCTCATCAGTGATCAGATGCGCCCATAAACCAGGGATTTCCGCACTGTGTTCAGTGAATAATGATAAGACAGACATCAAAGTGTTTCTTTGTGCTGTGATGCCAAAGATCTTGCGATGAAATGATTATCCGTTCAAGGAGTTCTCTACCTTGTCCTAGTAAACACAGGAAGCATATTCAACTGAGAAGGCTACGGCAGAATCGGGTTAAGAACATCTCAGTTGCTATGAATGCCTTGTTCCTTAACGGAGGCTAAGCCAGTCTCCACATTACCACAATCCCAGCCCTAATTTTCTATCCCACTTCTGGCCAGTCGAAACCACGAGCGCTTTATTACAGGTTCCTCAAACTTGAACCATGCGAATCACTGCCCAAGGTTCTTAAGCTATGTTTTATACACAATTCACCTCCACAAGCGCTGGGTATTTCTTGACCGGCTGAATGAGTATCAGCTATTCAGTAAGACTGATGTATATCATGCAGATAGTAGGGGATTTCCCTTTGCACATTATATAGGTTTTGGAGATTACTGTTATAAGAACCAAGGTGAGGTTGTCCGTGTGTATGTCATAAGGCATGCAGGGGGAATAAATGTACGGTCCAGTAATTCTTAACCTCAGCACTCAATGCGGTAAATGGTCAGGTTCACGCACCGGCCCCTTTATCCCTGCGGAAAAGCAGCCGGCACAAATTAAATAGTGGGCTGAGCCGGTTTGACCGTTACGGTAAGAGAGTTGAACAACGTACCGGTGGAAAAGTGTTCACTGGTGAACTCCATACACTGCACCGTCCACCTGATACTGTTACGGTAAATAAACGAAGAAGGTTGAGATAGATGGCACGGATATGCATGCATGATGAAATGAAAAATACATAAAAACATATGGTCGATAAATCTCAAGGGATTATTTATAATATCTAGGATAGTCAGAAAAATATCATCAATACAAACGTTAATATACGAATGTGCAGATTGGATTAAGGTGCTTCAAAATAATACTCCAATGGCGAGGTTGCATAAACGCTATGATGAACTTTTTGTTAAAACAAAACAAAGAAATTTATCGACAAGCTAAACATCGCATAGATCCTGTAAACTGAAACGAGTTACTATTATTGGAAGAATTATTCGCGGTGATTAAAAAGACTGCAAATGCCCTTGGCGGTATGTAAAGCCGTGACACACCAGCGTTCGCTACGCTTAAGACAAGCGCGGCCACTGATATCAGCAAGTTGACGCGAAAGGAGAAGCTGGCTTGTCCTTTGCATACACAAGTTACAGCTCTATAGCCTGTAATCTGCATGGTAATGGGGCATGAATTAGTGATGACGGCAAGTAATGAGAGTGAGACGCTGCTGGAAGGAAGCAAACTCTTGCTTTTTGTACTCCCTTGCTTTAATAAAAAAAGTGTCGTTTTCTAATTGTCCCGTCTTCCTGTGAATCGTATACGGGACAGAGCAACTAGAACATCGCTACCCTCGCTGAAGCGGCTTGTGCTTCATCTTGAAATAGGCTACAAAAAAACTCTTCCGCATTTTGTCTACTGACCACTCTTGGTCACCTTTCCACGTCATTCGACTCTGTGTAAACTCTGCAATAAAAATGTAACGACCATGCCCCTAGTCAGTCTGTTAGTGATTTCTCCTATCATCTGCAAACAGAACAGAGCAACTCTTTTCGTTTATAATGAAGTCTATTCCTGATTATCGGCTTCTCCGACTCAATAAATATCGAACTCACTTTTAAAACAGATTACTTTTGCTAGTGACAGAGCACGGTTAGGAAATCCGCAACGGAGGAAGCACTTTTCTTAAGGCCAACCAAATAATATAATACGCCACAATTCCAGATTTGTTTATTCGTTTCCACAATTTGATCCTAAACCGAAGAGTTTACAATAATATTGTACGCAGCTTCGATGTTAGTAGAAATGACTGTCGACCATTATTCACAAAAACACCCCCTCCCCATTTTTTACCATACTTTCACTCATATTTCGGTCGAGGGACATGACACATATGCCCTTCAATATGACATGTACCTTCCTCAATTTACCACCTGATAGAAGCTACGCTGGTTCTAAATCGTCTTGATCAGCACGCCATTGTTAGGCAGTGCCGTCTAGTGTTAAGTCACTACCGGAAACTCACTATGATCTTTCCGTTGTAAGGCAATACACGACTCCATTTATAGATCTAAACTAGTTTGCTGTATAATTTCATATAATTTTCAAAACAGAAACTCAGAAAACTGAATATTTGTGTGTGTTATGTCAAGTTCAAGACCTAGATATTTTTCCATAAGGTTCCCTACATTACGAAGCAGATTACCTAGATTTCCTCCAGTTTTTCCAGCCACATTCCGTTAAAAGTATCATGAGGCACTTCACAGCGTCAAAGAACTTCAAATTCAAGCATCAGCGCTTCTGACTTCCGGAGTTACTTAGATGTTTCAATCTGTCTCGACCACAAAAATCTTGATTAAGTTATTTTATGGCTCCACAGCCCTACTTGGCCTAGGCCTCCTCATTATCGAGGCTTCGTGATCATAGTCAGACACACCACACTCGGTAGGACTCCTCTTGACGAGTAATCGGCCCGTCGCAGAGACCTCTACCTACACATTCACAAGAGACAGCCATCCATGCCCCCGGCGGGATTCGAACCCGCAATCCCAGCAAGCGAGCGGCCGCAGACCCACGCCTTAGACCGCGCGGCCACTGGGATCGGCCTTGAAAAACGTACCTTGATGTTATAATCTGACTCCGACACAGACTGTATAGAATAAGGTACTGGCATGTTCTATTCTGCCTCAGACACCGACTGTCTTGAGTAAGTTCCTGAGTTCTCAGAAGCTAGGTCGTACACAGACTATTCTGAACAGCCTGGACACAGACTACCTGTCTGAAGCCTTCAGTACTTCTAGACAGTTACCGGAATAGTATGGCTACGGTGAACTGGGTTATGACAGATTCCTCCAACATTCTTTCAAGTTGACCCAGCATGATGATTGTGCCATACCATCCTACTCTAAACAACCTCTGGAACTTGAACCATGTCGTTACATAACCAGGGACACATACTACGCGCCATCACTTCTCTTCCATCAGCTGCAATGCAAACACCTGCTAAGTATACCCACTAAACACTACCCCCGGTTCATAAGCATCCGTATAGCAGCCTTGGCCCTACTTAAGCTTCGGCTGCATTGTCTTCTACAGTTCAAATGGTATAGTATTTCAATTACTGCATGAAAAATTATTTTCCCCCTCCACACGCACCAAATTCGACTGTCCCCATCCACAGGAAAAGGGTGGAATTAATTGCCGTTCAGCATTTCAGACCTGAAAATATAATGTGTTAGCTCTGATAATGAGATGCGGGAGTGTTTCTGTTACACTTCAGAGTGTTCTATGATACTGTTATATATGCACTGTAAAGTTGGGTTTATTCATATAAAGTGTCTTGTGGAAAAAACGGCCCACGTAATCAAAAAGGGTATAAGTAAAATGGGGAAAGAAATGGCTGCGAAAAAATATCCGAGCATATGACTGGATGAAAAATAAATTATATTAGTCACGTAACTCACCGGCAATCGAAGCGAGTGTGAGGAACACAAGCTTCCCAGTAGGTCTACTGCTACAGGCTGGTAGTAGCTTCTGAGCACTGTGACTAGAATCTCATCCTGTCAGGGACATAAAGTACGCTAATGCAGTGACCACCACGGCCCTCTGGGAAAGGACTTACATCTGACCTTTCGGTGGCCAGACAGACAGTGCAGTAACATGACGACTATTCGAGCTGTCAGAGTACAGCACCCTTTAAGTCACTACCGCAACTACACCAAATAATGTTAAGTGACTCCGTGGTACAGAGACGCATTGAGAAGATGACAGTTATTTCGCTGGTCAACAAATGCCATGGTTTTATAACACTCGAAGATTCGTTACCATGTTAAAAAAAAAAGCTCTACGCTGAACCCTCTTACCAACCACCTGAAGCTATTGAAGAATTTCATACCCTTAACGAAGTTCTTGACATATACTTCGTCCCCAAAGTTATTTCCTCTCATACAGTTCTATAAGCAAAAAAGTTATTTCTTGTGACAGCACGCAACGGTTTGGTGTGCCGGCAACTTTAATGGCGGTGTTACACATTAAACGAATATTATAAATTCATGACTCGGGAATAACAGATCTTATTTTATTCTCTATTCCAAAAGCACTATCAAAATGCGAAGCAACATCAGCAACTTTTCTATCTTGTAATACGAAAACAAGGCGCATTTTCGGATGTACTTGCCGTCGGGATCGAGCACCGGCACACTTTTTAACAATAAATGAATCACTACCTGATATCTTTCCACACTCTTCCTGTTGTAAACGCCTTAATCATACCGTGTGAAGCGAACAAATGATCAAATTCCGCGCTGAGCAATTTTCCCCTTTCTCCTGTTTTTTCCTCCACTAATATATTGCGCAAAATGCTTACGTTAGCAGAAAATGTTAACTTCTTAACACTCCACTTTACGCGGTATCACCGCGTGCTTCTCATCAAGTACTTGTCTGTCATATATTCATGAACGGGCTAACAGGCAATAGCGGGTCAGAAAGGAGAACGTGACTCCATTTTTCAAAACCCTAACCACTAAAAGACAGAATCTATATAAGACTCCATGCTAAATGACAGGCTGGCATACGAATGGATGATCCCATCAGACAGTGTGAAAGAACACATTGTAGCTGTATAATTCCGCCATCCTGCACAGAGACGTTTTGACAAACCGTTATCTGTCACCCCACGTAGAAAGTGGAGGAAAAAACAGGGAGAGTGTATTTCCATGACTACATGGACCGAGATCTGGTTTAGCGCGCAAAATGGAAGATCGTTCTGACAGCCAGCAAATAAGTGAAGATAGATGAGAACATAATTACGAGCACTGAAAATTTATGATTGTGCTTCTTATTGTGGTTAATTGTAGACTATTGTAAGTAATGACGTCCCTTTATTAGATTTCATTTTAAACTTTACAGGAAAGAAGATTCAGAAAGGGTTGACCGTCAAGAACAGATACCTTGCGCAGTTGCATTCTTTCATTTCTGAACGCGCCATCACAAACTCGCAGTTTACACTAGTAAGTCACTTGATTTAATTATCTGTATCGGGACCCCATAAATGGCAAGAACCATCTAAAATAATGAACTGGGAATTTCGGTAAATTCATAAAGCCTGTCTTCTTAATGCCACGACAGTCGGTTAACTGGTTCATTTGGGATACAAAGACACGCACAGACATCAAGAAGAGCTCACACACTGAGCTTAGTTTCCATTTAACAATTTAAAGTTCGGCGATTACTACACACGAAGTTTAGTACTTTTTTCATGGCTCGACAGTCCCTAGTGGGCCACGGCCTCCCCATTATCGAGGCTTCGCGATCAAACTCAGACACACCACACTTGGTAGGATTCCTCTGGAAGAGTGATCGGTCCGTCACAGAGACCTCTACCTTGACAACACACAACACTCACAAGAGACAGATATCCATGCCCCCAGCGGGATTCGAACCCACAATCCCAGCAAGCGAACTGCAGCAGACCCACGCCTTAGACGCGCGGCCACTGGGATCGGCAAGTTTAAAGTTTAAGAACTCTAAATTCTTCCCCCAGACAACATTAACCGTTTTGTCTTTGTAATGGAGACATGGTCTACTCCGTGTAAGATATGAACTGGATCTTTAAGTATGTTATATTAATTTCATTCTCAAGGAATAAAATTAGGCTAAAAGTTGGAAACGTATCTCTAAAAACGTAAACTGTAGCTCCGTTGCAAATATCTTTTGGCCGATGTTTAGAAAAAGATAAACAAAAGACATGCGATTTTTTTTTATTTTTTGTTTGATTTAAAAGACATGCGATTATGGAATAAAAAAGCAATAGAGTGGATATTTTACATATTGCTTTCAAATATTGGCAATTGATTTGTACACCTTACGTAACCATTCTTTCCTTTCATTCGACATTAGATAGCTTGCCCAGTTGATACAGCGTCCATCATGAAATGGGACGTATCAACCAGAACTGCAGTGCTTTCAGCCGTCCGTGAGGTTCAACAGTTCTGTGCAGATACCTGCAGATATTACAGGTTACGTCCTACCATCCTACGCTGTTCGCACACGCAGTTTCCGACCTGACTGCTCACACAGTGTCGGAGGAAGCTTTTCTGTTTCTCTAATGATTCTCCTGCCTCGTGGCAAATACAATTAAATTAATTCCTTCACATTTCATTTCCTTAACACCCTAAAAGCTGGAAGTTTCCACTGGCGTGGAATTTCTTGTGTTCCGTATTGGATAAACTTAAGGCCAGTTTCTATACCGACTTCAGCATAAGGGAACATCTGTCCTTGTCTCAGGAATATGTTCAGAACAACGATACTCCTTAGTGCAAAATGAATACAAGAAATGTATTTTGGATTGTCGTATACTATGTGCATTATTCATCATAACACCCTAATTCCCAGTAAGGCGTTGAATTGATGAGAAGATTATCATGAATGTTAAATACTTAAAACCGTGCAATGCAGAGGTAGATATCTGTTTGAAGACGACCTAGCATTTGCCTGCAGAAACCGTAGAACACCACAAAAACATCGTGGTGTATCTTCCGTATAGAAGTGTAAGAGCGTTACAGCTACAAACCAGCTCAGTTTTTGATACAATAAAAATAATTCAATTCAATCAGGTTTCTTTACGCACTGAGTCAACAGCCCGAGGCCCAGTTACAGTAACAGCACAAACTTCGTACAATATACGTAAGTAACATTTAAAGAGATCACATTAAAAGCATTAAAAAAACGAAGATACAAACACAGGTATCTAATGGAAAAATATGTAAAATTAACTGTTACGTGGGTATTGCAAAAAATACAAAAGGAGATATAATACAAAATAAAAACACAGATGAAGTTACAATAATGGAGGATAATACCTGGAAACCATTAAAGAATAGAGGGAATTAAGAAACAGAAAGAATAGGAAATGAATAATAGTATGATCCATAGGATAATAAAACGTATACAACGAATTTGCATTAAGTAACATTGGATTTAATAATGTACTTAAGCGAAATATCATTGTGATTGCAGATTTCAATTAACCTGCTGACAGTATTAGCCGCCGTCACGCATCTGGCTGAAGGACTGGCCTTAGCGCAATGCGGGGGCCTCAAATACAGAGTGGTCTCTGATTATTTTTGCGGGTACACGTAGACTGGCGGTATTTAGAATGGAAGAGCAACTTATGATGATGATAATAATAATAATAATAATAATAATACACTAATAAATACCATATTAGTGACAATAATGACAGAAAACGGCTATTCTGCTAAGAGCCTACATCTTGAGAAAGATACTAACATAGCACATCGTTTAATTAGCAAGGCATTTCCTAAGAAGTCATTAGATGGCAAGCGCTGAAGACAATGACTGACCCCATCTCATGGACAAGATACCATGAAAATAATAAGTAGCAGAAGAATACGTTTATCGCAACTTTTGAAATTCTGGTTGACACTAAGTTTAGGCCGATATCTGCGTTTCGGGGGAACATACTGCCTCGACCTCAGACCAAAGCGACATGGCCCACATATCAATCACCACGACCAGACAAACTTCACACCCTTAAATAGTACACTGGTAGCCTGAAGGTGTTTGAGAGCTAACTGCTGACAACTACTTGAACGTAGAGAACTGAGACAACTGTCTACACAGTAGCTTCATACCTTCTACTCTCCACTTACCGTCTCTGTGTGGCTATAATCAATTTGGGTCAGAGGGAAACCTAAGTCACGTGGAGAGAATAAGGAATATAACCACACACAACACAGGATATAAACATTAGATATAACTCTTTCACCGCGAAATATCCATAAATATCCGATTAATCCAGGATCAATTCTGACCTTTGATATAGCGAAGTAGGTTGAAAGGTTTTAGATTCTCGTCCTGCATATGCAAGCACTACGGTCCTCCAAAAAGTCGGTAAAAATTTAGCAGCTGACACAGTGTAACATTCCACAAAACTTTAATCGTCCTCAGCAGTTTGGCTCATACGGATATTTGAGAAGAAATTTTGGTTCGTGAAATGGACTTCTAAGTGATAAGATCGCAGGGTAAAACAACTACATTACAAAAAGGGTTGCTTTCTGTTTACTCTTACGCCTACTGCGGACGGAATTTGGTATTAACCCTAGAGAGCCTCGTTGAATAACCGCATAGTCAAAAGTTCACTTTACAGACCTATGCTTAAACTGGGAAACTGATTTTAAATAAATGATATAAAAACATGTTTTTAACTATGTGAACTGAATTGATGATGGTCAGTCACTGGTCAATGATTGTGGATGGTCATAAAATGTGTGTTCGTAAGTTACAAACATGGCTATGTAACAAATGTTTGATGTCTGTCTCACAAAATCCTCCAGAACCAACCAGACCCTTTTAGGGCCTTCATGACAGAAAGAGAGACCATGAATATGTATGACCTTTGTTGGGTATTAGTAATCGACGAACTTCAAAAGAGTTCGGCGAAGATTCTTTAACGCAATTACGCCAATCCGGTGAACCGGAAAACCAGAATAAATGAGGGGAATTTTTATGAGAAAGGCGTATGTAATAACCAAATTATACCGACATGTGCCCGTTTTGCAGAACGAAAGTAACAGAGAAACGAAATGAGTTTTGATCGAGGTTACAGAAGATGTGAAGACAATCCAATAAGAAGTTGGAGCAAGTGCGAACTTCCCACTCTGCCATATATAATTCTAACCGCGCCTGCGCACAAGTAACGCGCTGTACATGGGCTACGGAAATCTGTCACTCTCTGTAACCATCATTTCCTAAGACTAACAAGGGTTGCGGAGCACGAAGTTTCTCATATCTCTACAGAGCAGAAAATATTCTTTTGAACTAGATTCCGATAATGTCAATTTTATCACAGAAATAAACGCTCGTTTATCTCTTCGCCATTTTAACTACCTTTAAAGCTTTTTGGTTTAAGAGCAAAAAGTTTTATAATACATAACAACTATCTAAAAAGGTAATATATAAATTATATTTTTAATCAAATCACAAGCTATTTTACATGTATAAGAGTAACTGTTTTATTGGAATTGGCACATTCTGTATATACTTCTCATTCTACTACTGGAAACTCCCTGATAACAGCACAGCCGATCCGAAACTTGTAGGACATTTATTACAGACAATTCGGGGAGTCTCCCTATCAATGATGTATTTGTTGGTTTTAGGCACGTTTGCATAGTCGCGAAAAAAAAATTTAGCTTCGTAAGTCCGTCCGTCCATCTGTCCGTCTGTCAGAATGTATCAGTCTGGCTCCCACTGGACGGATTTACCTAAAATTTGATACTGGGGGGTTTTTATGAAAATCTGCCGATGTAATCCAAATTTGATTACAAACGGGCAAAAATATCCGGCACTTTACACGAAGACCTAGGTACTTTTTATTGTTGCCGGCGACATTAAATCGCCACAAAAGAGATCTCTTCGAGCGAAATGGTGTCAGGATGTTAGGCTAGATGAAGGAGTATAAACATTATGCGAACGCGCGACAATATTACATTATACGTAAATTGCTTACTTGTTAATTTCTACAGGCGACAAAACGCTTTTAGTTTGACCAGATATTAATATGAGAAAATTGGCCCAGGACATATATGTTGAGGTAAATTTGGATGCCACAATAAGGTTTACTGTATACGTCATTGGATTGGTGGATGCACTGATGGATTGACGAACAGATAGATGTAAAGTTGAATAAATGTTTAAACAGATGGATAGACAGTGGGTTCTGCCCGCTCTCAGGAAGGCAGAGCCACAATCAAGAACACAGGCAGCGATGTCATCCTGCAGGTTTGTGGAATCCACAGAAGCCGAAAGCAGACAGGCAAATCGGATTGCGGGCTTTTTATCCATACACTTACTTGCATTAGCAAAACAAAACGAGTTTCCTTGCAGCAACTGTCAGCTCCTAGTAAGCTGACTGTAAAGCACAGGAATCGATAGCATTACCCGACTTAACATGGATATTAACATGAATACATTGCTGTACAAAGTATCCCATGAGTAGCAGAAAATACCTGCTGCTATGAACCAAAAGGGTCGTCCACGGGCATCACAAAAACCTTCTCATCCTACGCGTTAGATGAAGTATTTCTTCCGCGATGAAAACAAGTAACCCCAACCCCCATTCTGTTTCGTTTAGTTTCACTGTTAAAGCAACGTTGGACTTAATCAGCCTACGTACTCAGACTGTATAAACTCCAGCGGCTTTGTTAGTGTTCGACGTAAGTTATCTACAAAACATACAGTCCAGCTTGATTTGTGAATCTCATTACAAAGGAGTGTTCTTGCTACCATTAACTTAAACTAATCAACTGATCATTTACCTAGGTAATTATTTAAGAGTTTCTTAATTAAAAAATGGAAGCATCAGGCTCCACCGAAAAGTTGGAGAATTAGACTACATGGCGTCACATCCCAGAAGACAGTAATCTTGAACTAACAGACTAGTTTGTTTAATCGGTTGGTCAGTCAATTACAGACAGTTTGCCTTACCAGTTACTTTGCCAACCATTTAAAACATTTAAAGCTCCACGATAACTATATATACCACCTGCTGACACATTAAGACAATCTGAATTTTCCACACTGTGTGTGTTTCGTATGATACATTAAACCATTAAACGGTGATTCATTCCCTTAACCGGCTGATCTTCAAAATGGAGGCGGACTGTGTATTCTGTGAGGTAGAAACTGGAACTTCGAATATACAGTTAAGGCTAAACTGTTGTTTTAACATGGTTAAATAAATTATAGCACATCTTGCTGTAAAAGACTGTGCTGACTGAGGACCTATGTATAGTGTATAAAACTGTACATAACATAGTGCAGTGAAAACTGTATACACTTTACATTCATTACTTTCCAGACGCCGTAGATGTGCATGAAATATGAAATGTTCTGCGTTCCGGTGCGGCAGATAAAGCAGCTTCTCTGAGTGACAAATCCCTCCTCTCGAAGGAGAGGAAGCCCCACGCTATAAGCACTTACGACCTCAGAACAGCAAATAAAAACATAGTCATGAGTGCCACTGAGATCGAAACCAAGAACAACGCTGCTGGCTGCGAGGTCAGCACTGAACTGCAACTGCACTTCTTCCTTACGTTTCAAAGAGTTGGTAGTTATTTTAATTGCTTAGTTATCAGTTAAGAGGTCCTTTCACTTCCGTCATAGCTAGCATGTTTCTGGTTGGTTCGACTGACACTCATTCACTTAATTTAGCCACTCAGTCGGTCATATTCTATTGGTTGTGTAATCCTTCAGTCAGGTAATTAGTTTCATCACCCATGCACAAGCTACCTACTTATGTATTTATTTGCTTTGTTGCTTAGTTGGTTGGTTTGTCAGTCAGACAGATATTGACATTGCAAGAGTATAAAACTGCTATAAATAATAGTACTTGTACATGCACGTGGGTCGGGATAGCGTAGTCGGTATACCTACTCGCTGCGGGCTGGACGGTCCGGGGATCGAATCCCGGTGGAGGCGAGATTTTCCGCACCCGTCCAGTCCGGCCCTGAGGCCTACCCAGCCTCCTATACAATGAGTACCGGGTCTCTTTCCAGGGGGTAAAACGGCCGGGGCGTGGAGTTGACCACCCATCCCCATCTACTGCCAGAGTTAAGTAAATAGTAGAGCTGTACCTCTACTCCCCCTCTGGGCCTTCATGGCCTGTTCTAGGGAGAACTTTACCTTTACCTTTACTTGTACATGCACAACAAATGGGAATTTTCAGAAAGGTTAATAAGTGCCGTATCAAAACCCAACCCCGTACCACAGAAACTCTCATTAACTCTCTGTTAAAGAAGAACGAATCCTCAGACTTAATTAACATCGTTAAATTAATGAATACTTCAATGTAGGAAATACGTCTGGCAGCATCTGCAGCAGCAGATGAGAGGACGGATTTTCTCACTTCTATGGGATCTGTGCATATATTTCACAAAAAAGTGAACATTCAATTGAAAGGTTGTGTGTCTTTCTGTCTGTCCGTTTCACTGTTGAAACTTCTCAGAATAATGTCATGAAATTGTGTGTCATATCAAATCTGTATCTAAATCTGATTGGTCGCTTTTGAAACGTCATGAAGTTTATAAAGACAGTACAAAACAAAAGATATGAACCTCACAAATTCTGTGTGAAATTTTTTTGTTATGCTGAATATTTAACAAAATACGTCAATACTCATTTTTGACTCTAATCTGCATGCTCTCTCCAGAGTAATTAACTCTACGACAGTATACTTTATTTGCAATAACAAATTTGCATCTGCAATAAATGAAAATCAAGGCAATGAAGAATGCATGACCGTATAAAAACATTTTAGAACTGCCTGTACTCCTTCCGTGAAACTGTCGTCCCGCTTTCTTTAATTTGTAAAAGTTAAAGGTAAAGCAATCCCATTACAGGCCAGGACAGACCCTTAGGGTTCCAGGAGGTTGAGGCTCCCAGATTTCTAGACAATCGGTACATGAATGCGGTAAGATTGTCAGCCCTACGCACCGGCCGCCTTTACCCCCCAGGAAATATTCCTGGTGCTCATTTCTGTTAGAGGCCGAGTCGACCCCAGGGGCATAGTGCGACCGAAACGATTATGTCAATGAAAATTCTTTAACTTGTATGACCTCAAATCAGCACAGTTTTTCGTACAGCATACTGACAACTTGTATACTCCAACAGTAGGAACTACAACTTGAGTCGAGCTATGGTAGTATCTTTTTTTATTCTCATGACCCACCATAATCCCGTTCTCCATACAAACTCGTGCCCAGGAACCCCAATATCAACGAAATTCTCAAGTACCAGAAAAAAGTGTTTAAACAAACACTTTACCCAATTCAATTTCGAGATTTTTCTCTTCGTCACCGAACCCCGCAACAACTCTAGGACCCGTCCAGCCTGCATGCCAGTTAACACGCTTACGGGTGGCGGCTTCCCAGGAAGTAAAGTGGCATAAACGTAAAGCTAATCACTTCAATCTGTTATCGAGGTTACGAGTGGGTGGGGTTTCACCTCCGAGCTGCTCACAAGTCTATGGCTTAATGGCACGGTGGTTAAGCACAAAGCTATTCAAATCCCGGTTCTTAGAAGCCCGTTCCGAAGTTCAAAGGTTTCAAAAACTGATCTTTCCGTCCGGTTCTCGATCTTTCTACTTCTGCGTGTCCTTTCGGATTATACAGACGAAGTGCCAGTTGCTCCAGAAAACCCAAACTTATGAAAACTCCTGCTCAAATGCTACCTCTTCAGGGTGACTGACACGTTCTTAATTGTGTGGTTGTCTGATGTGTGTGGTTGTCTGAACAGCACCTGTAGTTTGTTTTCCATTTGCACCCTTACTTCCTTTACAAGGACAATGGTTTTACTTCAGTATTCTCTTCTCTACATACAATAAAATTATACCAGTTGGAAGGGACCATTTAAATTCAAAGGGGTACCATTTAGCTCGTACCTTCAACCCTTACTCCTTTGTAACTTTCCATTACCCCTTTCCTACCTTTTCCCCTCCCTTATTAACTCTCATCTGTTTTATGTTACAACAGTTTATGTAGTTATACCTTTATGTCTCATTTGGCACAGTTTCAAGCGTAGTTCTAAGGGCTGCCCCCTGTATAAGCAATCTACATGAAAACTACATGCTTCCAAGAAGATGGTGTGAGAACGACATAAACTTAACATACATACGTAGGAAGTCTAAATGTTGTCATTATATGTAATAGTGCGTATTAATATATATACTCATACATATTCGTATATTAGATCACTCTGTTAATCCCAATTCGGCATTCATAATCTTTCGTCGTTTGATGCTATGTAACTCGCGCAACAGATACAATGTCGTTAAATAAACAAAACAGAATTCAGTGTTGGTATATTACCTGGTAAATTGTTTCGGTATGATAAACTGCAAGCCAGAGACGCAGATTTCTGTATCGTGTTGCCCTTTGAAACGAACAGAAACGAAATCTGATTCAGAAGGTTTTAAAAATAAGTGAGCAACAGGGCGATTTACATGTGAACATCAAAAGAGATGTACCAACAGCTGTAAATTATTACAGTCTGAACGCCTGAGTGAGAAATTTTCGATATTGACAGGTCATTTGCAACAAGGGAAATGTGGAAAAAATTGCTACAAGATCCACAGAACCAATCCGAGCCGTCGGAATTAATGTAATTGAAGAGCTCTGTGACCCCAGTCAAATGGAATATTCTAACTTGTTACATTTGGGTACTACCGGGTGAATCATAAGTTTCAAGCTTATCTCAAATTTCCAATATCAATGGACGCTCTTGGAAAGTTGCATGAAAGCCGTTGTGGGATATTCCAATCCCGTCCAAAGCATGCACATGTGTGTCTATTTTCACGACCGTTGTAAAACCCAAGCTATTGCAGTAATCTACTCTCCTTCCCAAAAATCTGGGGGGTTGGACCTTGAAACAGTTCTATAATTCACGGCTGGAAAACCTGAATAGTAACATTTAAGGACATTCCACATGAAAGCAGGGGAAAGCTTTCTGAGAGGACAATGTAGAAAAGCCTACTCAAAATATGGTAACACATAATACCCAAACGCGTAACCAAGCAGGCCAGTGCAGTGGTAACTCGTCAGAGTCCTACAGATTCTAACCTCACTAGAGGCGCCGGTTGTCCTGAGCGTTTCGTAGTTTCCCTCAGTACCTTCATGGGTGTGCCGTGACGGTACCCCGACCAGACAAAGAACAAATCCTTCCATATCCTCTCCAATTTATCATTCACCAACCATCCTACCATCGGCGCTATATAAAACCGTGCCATGGCTCAGCAGTTTATTTGCCAGCCTCTAGCCGCGGAGACCCTGGTTCGGTCTCAGGCCAGTCGATATGTTCTGTGGTCGACGAAGTACGCACTTCAGCTTCCTCCTGTCAATATCACCCCGTCAATGCTTCACACTCACGTTTCATTACTTACCATCGAAGGTATATAATTTCAGCTACTGACAACGTCGTTAAACAGCAAACGAATACACACAGGCAGTATGTATCGCCCTATATATATCTTTTAGTTTCGGAAACCGGAAGAAATAATTTACAAAATTCTGATAAATAGACCACAGAATTTTTTGTCTATTCTTATTTTGTGGTAGAAAGTAAAGCTTCTGCTTCTACACTTAACGACACGATATCAACTACCTAGGTCATACAGTGTCGAACGAATGAATACATGAGGATCTTGAATTCTAATTCAGAACATTGCGAGACAAATCAGTTGTGGCATATCTTAAATTTCTTTCATGGAAGCCTCATAAAACGTTTGAGGGTATATCGCAAGAATCAATCAAGAAAGGTATCTTCTCTTCCTATCAGGATTTATAACCCGATATCCCTACCCGTCACATGCAAACTTTCCTGTCAAATGTGTATCCCCAGTCGCATTACACCTAACAACGGTCAGCAGGACGCTGATCTATCAAATTACAATCACAATCAGTCAATCAATATCGCGTCATGTAGGCAGGCATCAAGTCATTATCATGTCAAACCGAGAGACGGATTTACTCTGCATTAATCTACACATTTCGCTTCGCTTGAATGGAACAAAGCCCTCTTCGTGGCGTCTATTGTTCAGTTACGGAAAATAAATAAGAGAAGTAACAGAACTTAAATTACAAAAAAGTGGGGGGGGGGGGGGAGACCCGTGACCAACATAACTGCAGATGGTGAAGAGTTCAAATATGGAACGAACTAAATAATCTTCTCTCCTGGGATCAGAAATTCCTCTTTAGGACGCTGTTGGTAGGTAATGCACTTTTAACGAAAAATTAAAAATTACTGAATGACTTATTTGTTCTTTGTAAGAGACTTTACTAAATTAAATCGTCTGATGGCAAACTAATCAGCAAACATTACATGATCAGTTTCGCCTTTCTTTCTTCCTTTAGCCTATTCCACTGGTTCCCAACCTGTGGGTCACGAAGGATTATTCCAACAGTTCCGCGAACTCGCATGGCTTCGCAGCCAGTCTCACAAATCATCTGGTCAGGTCACCCGAACAGGCACAGAGGGGAGGCGGAGGTATAGCTTCAACTCATTCGGAAGCCGGCGCTAGAACGAGGTGGGTGGTCAGCACCACGCTCTGGCCGCTTTATCCACGAAAGGGCCCGGTACCCATTTACATGAGGCTGAGGCTGGTCTGGACGGCACGGAAAATTTCGCACCCACCGGTATTCGATCCCGGACCGTCCAAGCCGTAGCGAGTCGCTATAACGCCTAAGCTATCCCGGCCGCCCAATTGCTGTTTGGAATAACGGTAATAGACAAGTCCACCTGTCTACCGAAAACTTTACAGGATTCAGTTACGGCTGCTTTTCAGTAAGGTACAACTTTCTTCTTTCATTATCTAACTCTCAATTTTAATACAAAATTCTGGTCCGCATAGCAGTTCCCGTTTTTTTTTCAAAAGAGGAAAAATGCGTTGACCATTCTTGAGGTACCATAAAACCAAATGCGAAGGATTACAGAACTGTAAACAAATGATGTGTACAGAAATAAATTTGTCGCATATCGCTTTATCCATTAAGCTGGCTACTTAGCAAATTAAGAAAAAACATTATTAATTACAGAATTTGGCTTTTTCAGGATATTTTAACACCTGATGGTCACTCCTGTTCTCTGTGTCTGTATAGTGTGTGTCACGGTACGAAACAACTGTCAGCCGGAATACAGTTTCCGGCTCCTTTCCTAAGAAATATAGGCCTACCGATATACGAGTATAACCAACAACAGTAGATTTCGACATAGCTGAAATTTGAAATTTTCACATCTCAAATGACCCTGTGACCTCTAGACACGGCATTTTCCGGGTGGCGGTAGGGCTAACCCACTAGACATGAGAGATTGCTCTGAATATATTGACTGAAGGTCTGTCGAGAACAAGGATTCCAGGCCCTGGAGCACTCTCTCGCCGGTATAACCAGCGAAATTAGGGTCGAATACCTCAACGAGGGAGACAGGACCAACGCATGGGGCAGCCCTCTTCCAGGACTTACATAGGTGTATCTTTTGTCGTGTCCTCGAGCAAGGCAGCTGTCACAGGATGTCCGGGCTGATGCAGATTTTCTGTGCAATAAAGCTTCCACGTTCAGGGACACGATAAAAGAGACACCTGTGAATAAAGGAATTAGTCTGGAAGCCTACGTTGGCGGCCCCACCACTGTTCTCACTTGCAGTGAGACAGTCGAATCCTCAGGGACATTGAATGACTGAGGTTACAAACCACAGGACAGGCATTTGTGCTTAAAGCATGAGAAGCAGACGAACTTTACGCCGCTAAAGACTAGGCTGTGATGTTAGGCATCTTCTTCGACACAACTGTAATGCGGGGTAGTATAGTCGTATGCAGAATAAGCGGATTTTCACAATAACGGGTTCCGACATTATCAGGCAAGGCTAAAGGTCACTGCCGAAATTACTGTAGAATGAACGAATCCACAACAGCGGCAGAGGGTTACACCCCTGTCAGGTAGGAAGATCTGCCACATTGTTAACAAGTCGGATGGTTTTACGATACGCTGCAAACCTATTACAGTCACTCTCGACAACAGTGTAAAGTACAAGGTAATGGCTACACAGAGAAGACAGCTGCGTAGCAGCGGAGAAGAAGAGAAGAGGAAGTGGAATCTGCAGTACTAGTACACATATTTTCCGGAGTTTTAAATCCGTTGGTCTCCTGAACACTTGTTTTGATTGGCTAATCTAGCCTGTTTGGTTTCTGATTAAGTGATTGGGTCACACTTCTCAGTTACTCTATGATAGCACAACCTGATGGCAGGGGTGTGATCTGAATTGTAATCTGAGTTACTTACGATGGCAAAGCCGGATGCCTACGATTATTTCACTGCTGATTGTCAATCTGTCGCTAAAACAGAAATCTTATAATGTAGCGTAAAATTCTGAAAAGCAGGTGGATTAGCGGGCGATGTTATATGACACGCTCACTTCTCATAGTTATACTACATACACTATCAGGAGTTCCCCCCCCCCCCTATGAAAGAAGCATCATCCAACACAATATTCAAGAACTAAAAGATATGACACATAGGTATGCCGATGGGCGTTCCCACCATTTCGTATCAACCAAAGAACGTCTCAAAAAGAAAATTAAATTGCATTAAAACACTCTCAGATCAAGAGCGAGCTGATATTTTACTGAAAGACTCCAATCTGTGCTCGCCGCGCCACTCTGCGAGGGACCAAGTGTACTAGGCAAGCGATGGCGGTGGCTCTTTGTAATCGAGCCCAGACTCCTCGTACCTAAAATCTCGACACATTTTTGCTATACGCGCCGTAATGAAGCTACTTACGTCACACCACTCCGCCTTTGAGCTTCTAAATTTTTCGTTTATGTTATTTAATGGCACTCTATAAACAACAAGGGGTATTCTGCGTCAAAATAGACACAGGTGTAATTATGGCACATCCGGAAATAAAAACGTATGTAGGAACAACACCGTCGCCTAACTCCATAGAACAAACCTTATGTAGCAGCTGACAGTCGGCCAGGTAGTCAACAAATTCCCGCCGTTAATGACAAAAATGAATTACCGTGTTTACAAGAGTTGCGTCTCTTGCTCCCGTTGTGAGCAACATTAATCAATTTAATATTCTCATAGACACATGAACTGCTTTACGATCAACTTTAGTGTCCCCCTCCATCTATGCCTACGTTGACCATCAGATTTTCCGCTTAAACCCATACATGTAGGAGACCGTGGCGTACTTCACAATATCTTTCCAGCAGTGACTGCAAAAGACCATGAAAAATAAGTCAGAATCACCGGCTGAAAGTCGAAACGTAGGCATTAAAACTGGACTCAGTAACTCGGTTATTTTATACGAACACAAAGTTGTAGAATACGGGAAAACTCATAAAGGCGACGACAACTTAGCAGCATCTAAACATTTGATAGACGTCATAGCTGTCTCCTGTTTATGGCTTTCTGGGTTGTTACATCGCGTACAGCAGTAAGTCTGTTCCGACTTTTCGGGGGAACGTGCTGCCTCCGCCTTCAGGGTGACTGAATTTGGTTCAGGTAGACGCTGAAGCTCAACCACCTGAACCAAAGTGCCACCCTGAAGACGGAGGCAGCAAGTTTCTCCAACTGCAGAACAAACTTACTACTCTACACGATGTAACAACCTAGAAGGTCATCATTTGAACAACACCGCCATGTAAGCCTAAAAACTTATGTGTATATCGATAGTTGAAGCCGTACGTTCAACACCGCTAATACCGAAGCTCACAACTGGATAACACTGAGACACAGTTCAATACAGTTCACTTCCTCACAACCCATTTTCATAATATTCATTTTAATGTCGTATTCTTGTCTCCTCGCTCTTCGACATAGTATGTTTGACTCATTGCGGTGCTCTAATTTGTTCTGGTAGTGGCTTGGAAGCGTGAGTGCTGCTCTCTCTGTGCCTGTTAGTTGGCCCTTTGTAACTGTCATTGTAGTGACACGAGTACAGTACCGTATGCGTACGAGCGAATTCAACTTACCGTCCACAGTCACAGCATTGAATGTTGTTATTGTTGTTGAATACATCGAGGAGGTGCTACTTGGCTCTACAGTGTTATTATTGTTGCAGTTCTAGTTGGGACGTTAACAATGTGAACTTCACACTGCTCTAGTGCCTCGATATTGCGAATTGCTGCCAACGTCTGCACAAAGGAAGACACTTAAGAACGCACCAATGCTTGCTGCACCGTAGATGTGAATGGACAGGCATGATGCATATTACTTCGGCTGTCGATATGGGATGTGCCATTTACTGTTGAGCTTAGGTTGTTAAGTATAAGAAATGTTAAGCCAATAGATTCGTGAACGTGTTGTAATAGTTGCTGATAAATTTGTAACTTGGTATCTTGCTGACATTCAGTATTCCAGTATTTAGGCAAGAATATCTTCTCAAAATCATCGTATTATCTTGAAAAAATTTTATGGCAATATACCACAGTTTGGCTGTTTAGTCTCATAGTAAACATTCCACAAAAATTAATTTCAGACGATCTCGGATGCAATTAAGTTTCAAAAATCTACATGACTTCCAAAGATAATAAAATATAGGCCTCCACACGTCCATATATATGTACATATTGAGACACCTGCATTTGTAAAGTTCGACAATAAAATTTACAGAAGTAACGACTCAACAAAGTCAGGTAATAAGCCGAAGTGCTTCGTCACTCGGAACCTTCTTCTATGATACTCCTGCATACGGTGTGATCTGAGCATACATCACTGTGACAACTTACAACAGCTCACACTAACTGGAGTGTCATTACTTTTACTCAGATTTTCACTATCGCATGCGACACTGAAATTAATTACAGCAGTCTATTTATCGATCTTCTCTGCTAACTGTGGCTTAATTGGGATTTAATTTCGCTCAAGTGATTCCTGTAAAGAACACAGAATTTGCTCAACTTCACTTACAGTTAGAAAGAATAGCTTTCCAACATAATATAAAGCTTTCACGGCGACCAAATTCAATAAAACTTTGGTTTACTTCCCATTAAACCACCTGACGCGGTTGCTAGCCCGAAGAAGTTTTATTGAATAGCTATCTTGTCTAATACATACTTCATAAACGGGTATCTCATTACTGTTTAAATAGTCGATTATGTACATAATTCTGTGTCTTATCTTTCTGGTATCTCATTTCGTGTGTGTGACCACATCACTTAATTTAATTCCGCCAGTCATCTGCTGCTTCTCTAGACGCGTATCATACGTCAAACTTCTGTTCTTTGATTTTAAGCTTCCGCCGCGATGTTGATAATATCTGCGCTCTTCTGGGATATTACGAGGTGTCGTGTGGTAATTGTTTACAGACATTTCAGGACAACGTATCGTTCCCATCTTCAATGGTCAAGATGGGACCGATACGTTGTCCCGAAACGTGGGTAAACAATTACCACATGATGCCGTGTAACATCCCAGAAGAGCGCAGATCTCACTTCTGTTCCTTTTATGCACACCTGAAAAACTTAAATGTTCAAAGCCCAGTGGTTCCTATATGTACCACCTGCTGTAACGTCAAGTAGCTCTACATTTTATTATACAGTGCATTTGTATGTTCTATACGATTATCATAACAAAAAACAATTAGATTTCACTGACTTCATGTACTTGTTGCATCGTGTGTATTGAAATATTATACAGTAAGTTTCGGGGACAGAATCGGTACCCGTCTTCAGGCTTGCATCTTCCAAAACAACTGTCACTACATGATAATTATTTACACTGTAATAAAACCCAGATTAACTTCAAATTAGTAAATACAACATATTCCAAAGACGGTTTAGAAAATATGGTTATGCAAATTTCACTAATCCTCAAATACACAAAACACTAACTGGTCACTATAATTATTTCGTCTCACTGAACAGTATTTCAATACATACGACGGCAAACGTCCAAAAAGTCTTAGAGTTGAAATGTCATACACCATCGTCAGAATCCTACAGAACAACGGTTGTTTACCTACACGACATTGACCGGCTGGTCTTATAATGCACACGGCCTGTGTTCACTGCGAGACAGAAACTTAATTTATTTATATACATATACATACATGTGTGTGTGTGTGTGGTATATATCGTAGATGAACGTCAGTCTTCGAATGGTATTTCGAGTATTTCGTCTCGCAACTGCTGACAGATTCCTAGCCAAGAGAGTAGATTTCCTTTTTGACGGCCCTAAACTCAAGCGCATAAAAGGGCCCATTACCTGGCACTAAAGCAGCATCAGACCGACAGCGACCACTCATCTTCATCTAGTGCCAAGGTTAAGAATGCGTGGAGTTATGGTGCCACACCTACAAAGTTTTCTTAGCGTGGTGTTTAAGTACAGTGGAAACTGTACCTAAACTAATTTTTGACGTCTCTAAGCTCATTTGTTATTTTTCCTTCACAATCTTTGAGTTTATTCATTTCCTACAGTAATATCCTTAACATTGCCTGTACGTTTACACCATCGCTTTCCTCACTGCTGTCAGGAGAAAGGGGTTTTCCATCCTTCTGGGTCAATATTTCAACCTGAGCAGGCGAGGTAACAGATGTTTCCATACTTTCGTTACAAGTGGAACCCCCGGCTGGAATAGGGATTTCGTGTGACAGTCATTAAATATCTACTTCTAACTGGGAACTCCATAATAACGCTAACACCTTTACAGCTGTGTAAGGAAACACGTTTCTAAAAACTTACAATAAACAAAACTGTCTCAACACAACGGGATGGCTTCGATAAAATTGAAAATAAAATCTTAACACAGACCAGCGTTTCAGTCGCTGATTAGGCCTCTCACCTTGAGGGACTCAGTGCGGTAGTGGGGGTCAGGATTTCAGCGGTTGACGCCTCTGATTATTATTGTTGTTCTTATGGAGGGCTTGACATATATTATAGCCTGTGATACTGCGAGCGCAGTAAAATAAGCCTTGAAAACAAACGCTTGGGCACTGGTGCAAATGCTTCCTTTCCAGCCTCTCCTCTTTTAGTCCCGTTGCAAGCAAGGCAGTCTCTATATACAGCTGCTGGTGACGTCGTGCTTTTTCCGTGTAATGTTTGAATTGTTCCCCATAATTCTCCCCACCCTGGACGCCGGTGAAATATGTAACTGTCCAAGAAAGATTTCAAAAACACTTTCGTCCGCGGTTTATATCCACCGTAAACAAGTGTTTATATCTGAAGGCTAAACGCGTTGGTTTGGAAAAAGCGCCAGGATCTAACTGGTGACAATTTAATTCGGAACCTATTATTATTATTATTATTATTATTCCAGCGAACTTCACTTCAAACACCAGAAACTAATCACAGTTATTTTTTATCTAACTGACATTTAGCCTACGACACCCTGTATTTCCAGCAGAAAGTCACACGGATTGTATTCATAATCTCAGCAGTTGACTTCAAATATCTGCCAAACCAGAACTGCATATTTTGTCAGGGAAGATGTACCTACACCATCCAGTGTTTGCAGTAGAGCGTCACACGAACTGCTTCTTTAGCCTCTTAAATGTTTAACTCAACTACTTGCCGAAACAAATGTATATCTTACCGACATAACCTTCTTCTTTGCACTTTGTACATCGTCTAAGTTTTATGTAGTTTCGGAAGTCGGCTCTGCTTCCGTCTTCAGGAAAGGAAAGCACCTAAAGTGGTAGACCCCTTAGATAGAATTATTCTTAGTCACTGGGCCAAAACGTCGTGCTGTTTAAAAATTAGACGATGGACAAAGTCCAAAAAAAAAAGGAAGATTATGCCAATGAGTCATAAACCATCGTCAGAACCATACAGAGTTGAATTAAATTTATATATTGTCAAGGAAAACCGACCCTACGCAATCCAGCATTTCTGGTCAAATGTCACACGGATTGTGGCCTTAATCTCCCAACTGTTTACTTCAACTGCTTGCCTAAACAGGCATAGGCCTACAGCTTGCAAAGGAAGATGTACCTACACCATCCAGTGTTTCCCGCAGAACATCACACGGATTGTTTCCACAACCCCCTGTTTACTGCTTAACAAAATATAAACATACTGGCATCTGTCAGGGAAGATGTAGCCTACATCATCTGGCATTTCTCTTAGAACTTCACTCATATTTTGTCTACAGTGTCCTTAACTGTCTGCCTTAACTGCTTGCCAAAACAGAAAATTATATCCAGCCTTTCAGATGCCGAAAATTGCTGTGTTGGCCATTCAAGACATAAATTAGCTTTTACGTAATTATATCGTTCAGTCCCTCTGACAGATTTTGACAATAGTGGGTACAGCCTGAAGTCATTCATGTTACATGAGGCTTGTCATGTGTAATTGTGATTTATTTGTTTCTTCGTTGTTTCTACCTTTTGTTCTGTCTTTCCTCCTTTCATGCCCTTTTCTTTATACCTCTGTGAACAGATAGCTTCTTTTGTTTCTGAAAGGCCATATTTTTATTAATCTTGTTACTTTATCTGACGGTAACGCGGATTTTCAGTTACTGATTGGCTGTAACATGCTCAAAAGAAAGGTCTGTATTTGAAGGTCGGACCTACAGCTTTTTTACAAAACTGTCAGTAAAGAATTACTTATATAATAGCGGTGTTCTGGGTGAAAGGATATTTAAAATCTTTCGCAGTGAAGACTCAAGTCATCTGGGATGTTACACCGTACTGACTGGTAAATATTTAACATTATTTCGGAGGAATGTAGTGCCCCCATCTTCAAGGTCAAGCAGTTCAAGAAGAGAAGATGAAGGCACAAGGTTCCTGCGATGTGTTGGTAAATACTACAAGTCGAAAATGTGTAACATCTTAGACTATTCGATCTTCTCATCACGGTCATTTACGCTTACTTATCAAAATTAACCTATTCGATGCGGATCTTTTGTACAAGGAATCGTCCGGAATTGTCTTTAACTGTCTGTACCTGAAGATGTAGCACTACGCTCCTCCGAAACGTCGGCAAATACCAGTCGACAAGGCGTCATTTTCCAGAAGACCTGAATGTTTTTCAGCACTGCTGTGTGAATCCCAAATGTTACAGAGAACAGTTTCTCTACCTAAAAATTGTGATCCTTCAGTGCTCTAAAATGCAACACTCCACAGCAAGTGACATTAACGCGTGTTGAACTAATAATAACAACCCATGCTGCGTTCCATCAAACAAAACAACTTATGTCTACATTTGCATCATTCAGCTTGAATGCCATCATAAGGCCGTAATTGGTAATACGGCCCGTGGAAGTGGAAGCAAATTTCCTACACGCATGTGTATTCCTTAAAATTTAAAGTGTGGATCCATCTACATACACGAGCAATGCAGAGCAGGTACAGATATTGTCAATATACAAAACAAATTATAATATAAAAGCTACTAATATATTCTTTAAATTAAAGGTGTTTAGTTTTAAAAACTCCTAATTAAAGCAAAAATAATAACAATAATAATATAATAATAATAATAATAATAATTGTACCTCCTTCCGTAAAACAACGTTAATGTATATTTACATCATAGATTTTAATGTTTCAGCTTGACTGCCATCATTAGACCGTTACTGTTGACGCGTACCACGCAACCCGGAGCAATTCTCTACATGCTTGCATAATAAACAACGTAAAATTTCCACACATAAGCCACACTAATATTTCTAACATAAAAAAATACTGTCAACTAAAATTGTAGAAAGGGTTCCTTATTAGCATTCCCACACCCAATTTCGCATGCTTGACTGCAATACTTTGTTTTGTATCACAGTCAGGTAATACAGCTTTCTTCCACAATCATTTTACATTTAAAGAAGTAGCCTTAAACAGTTCTACACTCTTTGAAGATTAACACCATACATAAAATTCCATGATTTGACATTAGTTGGCGCTAGCGACGCTCACACCTCACCAAAAGTGTCGGTGGTAGAAATTTAAGATATACTAGCTTGAGATGACCACAAATGTCACGGCATTCATACCACGTTCTATGAGAGTCATGGTTCCGAAGGTAAAAAGTTAGTGACAGCACATGCGAAAGGACATGATTATGCCATACGCCTACGTTTCCTTCTCGAACTTTCTGAGACTCTACATATCGAATTGCGCGCACAATAGCGTATCTATACCTCTTTGCGCGACAGGAAGTTCCGGGCGTATCGGTTATTTTATAAGGCACAGAGATGATTTGATCCAGGACCCGCTATTACATTCGACGTCCATCTGACAGCATTCTGTACATCCCTATACCACGGGGGCTGTGGCCAGCGAGGGGTGGGGTACTGCTGACTACGCTGCTGCAGTAAATCAAGTCCCCTCATGTCACGAATTACGACTTGACAAATCCCGGACTGAGGTGTGGACTAATTGACCTCTGCCACTTCTTGTGCTTCTCCTTCTGCTCTTTCTCTCCGTTTCACAAGTTAAATTCAATTCGGTATTTCTCTTCAAGAACTGCTGAGATTTATCTGTAAGCATACTTCTTGCCTTCGCGTGGCGATTAGATTTATCTCGGTACATGGCCGAACTACTACGTCTCTGAAATAAAGGCGTACATGAAGTATGCATATGAAGTAACATCCTTGCTAGTGCTCTGATTACAGCTACGGCTACCTTTACTCACCTCATAAAGGTGAAGGTCCACCCTTAATCAGAGGGCTGTTAAGAAAGTGTCAGTCCGCAGCTACGTCCCCTTGGTGACGCCTGTCAACGCGGTATTCAAATACGGCTATTAAGGATGCGTTTACTGTGCTATAAAGGACTATAAAAGTAAACGAATTCGGACTAGTGCGTTACTCTGGTTCACGTATTATTCGTTGATCACTACTTTTAAGTATTTATGTACAACAGTTATCCACGCATCTAGCAGACATTCCTTTGACATAATCTTCAGTACTTCCTTTATGGCCTCTATTCTAAAATTAGTAGTTTACGTTGCGTATTCAAAATATCATTAAAGTATTTTTGTACTTATATTTTATGGGTTATGTTATATACGTTCTCTTTTATCTAGTTTTAAGTATCGGCCACCTTGTCCAACGTACATATATTCACATTTAATTGTTAAGTTGTGTACTCTGTCTTCTCTATATTTTTCTCGCAATGCGTTCCGTACAGTTCTTTACGACTAAACGCTATATTTTGATTTCTTGCATATTTCTGTTATTGTAATTTTCAACGTCGCTATTATCAAACTCCGTCGCCAATGGACATGACCCGAGATTATGTCCTAACCTCACAAACCATTTCACTTGCACCTCTCTCTTTCAGATGGAAGCTTAACACGCCCCCCCCCCCCAAACAAAAACCTCTGTAGTCATATTTCATTAAATACTTAATTCTCAATGCAGCATACGTAGTCGTTAACAACTGAAGGTTTTATGTTATGTGCATTATGTTCTTCAAACGTGTTGATTTTCAGATAATAATCATTAAACAGACCCACTAACCACGCTTGTTTACTTTTAACTTCGTGCACACTAATGAAGCCTTACCACTCTGCTGTCTCTAGTGTCTCACGATATGGAGGTCTCAATATTGATCCCGCAGGTCTGATGGTCGAACCCCTGGGTTTCCAATACACAGCTGGAGCGATAATGCATTCCGTAAACTGAGCACCTGGACTGGTTAATTACAGCAGCTTAAGATCATATCTACGTAACAGCACAACTCATTTTACGCAATTAAATATGAAGGCGTGTGTGTGTCGATAATAATGAGTGTCAGGAGAAGTTAAAATATGAGAAGCACTCGTGAACTCCTCGTTAGACGATATTTAGGCCGGAAATGCATAATGTAACACAGACAACTGTGGTGATATGTAACAGTAAGTGATCGAGGTATAAGAATTTAATAATTCTGCTCGATATTCGGGAAAGTTTTAATACCTACAGAGAGAATACACACGCAGATATATCTCATCAAAAAAGCTAAACAACTTCCACGCTTATGCTGTGATGTTATGGCACCGTATAACATGATATGTGGTTATGAACGATTTAGAACAATATTTGTACCCTCCTACCAGACTATACGGCGATATTACCCAAAAGACCACAACATGAAACTTCACTGTCCTATAAACTTCAAATAGACCTAAAGATTTCCAAGGAACAATGACAGTACTTGCGTTCTGGAGTTCACAATAAATTAGCGAAACATAACGGAACATTTTGGTGCAGAATTCACAGTCGTAGATAATATTTTCAGATTCTTTTCTTGACTACAGGCAAGAACAAACGAAACATGGCAGAGCTGAATTTCACGTTGTATTCACCGTGCATCTTGTTAAACAATTAAAAGTTTTATTAGACCAACATATGCACTGTATTCTTATAACCAAGTCAATCACCCCTACATATGTTTTGACCCCCTGAAGATGGCTTGTTATAGGCCGAAACATATGTAGGGGTGATTGACTTGGTTATAAGAATATAGTGCATATGTTGGTCTAATAAAACTTTTAATGGCAGAGCTGATTTTACTATTCTTTCGGCATACTGTATTTTGTTCTCATTTAACCACTTTGCACTCACACAGCAGCCATTCACTTCACCTGTCTCATTTCTGTCAATGTAATGCAACAGATAGACGGCTGAGAAACGTTTACTGTTGACATGCATCCCGTTAACCAAGCACGCAGTGCATCAAAAAATCTTCATTTAATTGTTAATGAGTATTTTATAAGCCGTAATCTGCCAGAGTCGCGTCCATATAACTTCATAAACACCACAACCCATGTTAATACCACGAATGAAGGGGGAGTTTAATTAAACTTTGTCCCACGGCGCAGCTCTGTTATCGCTTTCTCGTCACTGGTCATATAATCCCCGGATTGAATGCTCATTCCAAAATCCAACGTCTCCCACCATCCCACATTCTCTCAGAGCTCATTCTAAACCTCAATACACAAAATCGACCCATCTGGGTGGAGGAGACTTTGAAAGAACCTGCAATTTCTTTCATGCAACCGAATTTCAGTATTGAATCGAGGTTTTCGTTTGGAGAATTTTTTTAAATAAATTAAACCTCCCCGCAACGAGTTCTTCAAAGAAGTATTTACCGTTTTCTGCCAGGTGCATGTCCGTGGTGGATCACAGTTTCCATTACTGAAAGTCACAAATAATCAGTTTATAATTTATAAAGCTAAGAGCATATTTCAAAGCAGAACAAACTAAAATGCCTTAAATTTAGCACTGAAAAGATGACAGAAACGTGCATTTTAATAGAAACATCCAAAAATTTCCCACACCTGTGTCATAAACTTTCGTCCCTTGATAAGTCACTGAAACAGGAGACTGATTAATCAGTGGCGTTACTGGATCACAGCAAGGTACACCAGAGTGTGTGTGAGTAGCATGTCTAAATTTCATAAGAACGCAAAGCCGATACTGTTAATAGACTTCTCAGCTAGAGTTTTAAGTTTTGCAGTAAGCCAGGCCAATGTGTAAATCGCGTATTCAAAATTGCTCGAAGTTCCAAATTATAAACGCATCTTTAGGTATTAGAAATTCTTATTGTAAGCATATTAATATTTAAGTATTTGTTTCAAGTAAAACATGTTTTATGACGACGACCATTTTCGTTCTTCCGATACTCCGAAGTTTACACTTTAATTTACGATGATTTGGAATAATTTCTCAATGAAAAGAACCATACAGGAATATTATGTAACAAAAGAAAAGCTAAATACTCTAAATATGCAAATTACAAGCCGGGATAGCACAATAGGTATTATGACTAGGCTACTGGTTAGATAATGACAAGAAATCGTGGTTCGATTCCTGGCAGGGGCAAGGGATTTTTCTCTTCTCAGAAACGTCCAGAACGGTTGTGAAGCCCAAACATTCTCCGCAATATGGGCCCTTTCCCCGGATGTCAAACGTCCGGGGAGTGAAGCTCACCAGTGAACTCCATCTAGTGCCAAGGTGAAGAATGAATAAAGCTATACCTCCACTCTCCCATATGCTTTCATGTAGTGCACAGGGAAGTATTAACTTGTGAAGTACAATAATATAATCAAGTTACATATAAAAATAAAATATTAAAATACAATAGAAGATCTTGTTAAAGAGCTTTCTTCGAAGGTAAAAAGCCCAATCAAATCTCTCGTACTTTCCAAATCAGATATAGCTTGCTCCCCTCTAATAATCATAATGATTCACTCGATATCTTCCATGAAAACCCGGGTGGGTTAAATTTAATCCCCTCGCCAGACCAAAGAGGATATGCACCGACAGCTCATGTTGCCAACTGATTAACTAGCTGACCATCCCCTTTTAACCCCTGAAAGCCTGTCATCGTTGACAGCGATGCCCAGAGCTATCAGATCTATGACGGACCTAACTGCAATTCCTAGCTTGCTGGTGCCCAATGCAAGACGGATCAAGAGGAAGATATGAGTTATGTTTATGTAATACTATATGGTTTATTTAATGACGATGTCAGCAGCTCAGTCTATATAGCGCCGTGTAAGGTATGTTATAATAGAAGAACAGCAGTAATAAAATTCGGAACCTGCAACAGTCCGTGTGTCAATGAAGCCCTGTAAGCGGACATAGCCATGGATCAGTTATAATCCAAGCACAAAACCCGGAAAACAGCATACAGGTATCACATTGGAGAGCTACCGGATTGTATCCGCGTTGATAGATAATTAAAAAAATACAACTAGACACCTGATATTTGGTTATTGTCTGAATTAACCAGCTACACCAGTCAGAGGTCCCTTATGATGATCATGTTAGGTGTTCTGGCTTTCAAAACATATTTTGTATATTATCTAACATTCCATTTTTAAAATAAATTACATACTTATATTCAGAACATAAAAATAAAGCTTGTTACGCCTACTTGAATTGAGGAAATTGTAGGGAAACGTCTGGGACCTTTCCTGTTGTAACCCCACCACCAGAGAGGCTTCGGTTGGACGTTACGCTAGTCTCTCTCTGACATGCGTGTTTCTCTCCCTCCCTAGGAGACGGACTTAGGTTATACTTCAGGCTAGTCTCGCTCTGTTAAAACATGCCCCTCCACCGCACGGCTCCAGCGCCTTTGCCGGGCGTGTACCTTAACAGGAGTGGTGGGTTATAACAGGAAAGATCGCATGTCTGAATTTTTAGAGTGGAAAAAATTTAGCTTTCGACTGTTGCATAAGAGGGTGCCCAGTTCAATTTAAAGAACTGAAATACGTAAATATTAGTGCATTCTATAGACCGCAGAAGATACTCAACAAGCAGACATCACTGAAATCGGTTTGTGGCACTTTAAGGTATATGAATACGTCAGTAATCAATATGAATATTTTTGGTTTAAAGCGTTATAATCACTTAATAAGTGATTTTTCACTGTGGTATACACAAAGTAAACATTACCACCCGAACTCATTCAACATACTTCGTATTCACTACGTTATGTTGCGTTTTATAAGCAGTAGCAGCCACGTCACCGTCATCGCTTCTAATTTCACTTCATCAAATCCTGTTTATCCCTGAGATCCAAGTTTCTCATCCCTAATGGAACTAGAAACCCCCCACTAAAGGATTCCTGCGATATCAGATGAAAGACTACAACTTTTCCTGGTCGTTGATCAGGCGATAGTGTTTCAAGGTAATTTTCCTGCTTCTTTCCCACTTTGGAACCTCCTCTCAGAGCAGCGGGATCAGTCGAGTAGAGAAGTGCGAATTGTGCTGCACGTCCAGCGAAGTCAGGCCTTATTTTCTGATGATGAAACCACGGACAGCTTTCGTAATGATGCCAAAAAGCTGTCCTCCGTCTCTGCTGTCCGTGGTCCTGTCATGATTTGCCATGCTGTAGGGACGAGTGTTATCATTTCCTCACGAGCACTGCGTTTGCTGGTTCGTGGCCCCCTTCCTTCTATCTGGTCGCTCGCTGTATACTCTGTAATGGGGGCTGCTGCTGCTGCGCGGTGTCCTAGTGCAGCCAGTTTCAATACACGGTGTTTTGAGGCAGGAATATTTTCTCTCCTCCGCTGCTCCTAGGAGCAGCTAAAACTTCTGCAGCAGCATGAATACTGCCCGTCGCAGTTGCAGCATTTCGGAAAGCTGGCGTCCTTGGTGGCGATGGCCAGCGCCACAGACACCTTTGGGACTGTTTGCAGTAGATTCAAATGTGGTCAAAGCGCTGGCAGTTGTGGCATAGCGTACGACATGTAGGCTACGAACTTTATAAAATATCTGTCAGGCAGGTAAGGCAGAAAACTGTTTGTGACTTCTGGTAGCATGCCAGTCTCTAGCAAGGTGGCACAGATATCGTAATTATACGACCCTGAAGACAGGTTCGTTAGGCTGTCATATTCTTGCCGCTTATATCATCAAAACCCAAATCCTGAAGCTTTAGGAATATATCTTGGGATGACGTGTTGATTGGGAGGTGTCGGACAGGCAGCACGTTCCTTCGACACCTTGGTGTTCACCAATAATAACACAAGGTATCATAACTGAAAAGACCATATGTGAAAACCCCAAATTTGCCCTAATGACGTCACCTAAATAAAAGTGCAGGACCAACGCTAAAAGTGCCGTGCGTGTTATACGAAATATGGGCCTATCTTACAGAGTGAAAAATGTTGAACTTAATTATGGTGTAGTAATCTGTCAGTCACTTGCCTAATACATTACGCAATCCTGTCCTGAGGTAGTTCAATGCAGTTCAATACAGCATACGTTCATAACATCATGTGTAATGTAATCCTCCCACACACACACACACACACACAGGATTCACAAGTGCCCAATCCGAATGACAAACAAATGTTTACGCATTTCTTGTCCCCCCATGGCTTAAAAAGACTGTGGGAAATGGCATCAAATTTAGTATTGTTCTCAGTGTAAGTCTGACCACAGAAAAGAAAAGGCCTCCAACGGAAAAGAGACAAAGAGAAAATAAGAGCATCTGTGCTAAATGAGGCGTGGACTGTCCAATCTATGATAGAGAGAAATGGTCTGGCCACATGAGGGGGTTTAATAACATACAGGGAGGCGCCACAGCTCTCTGTAAACTGAAGGAAAGACGGATATTGAAAAAAAACAACAGCGTGGCGCACTTGAGATCCCGAAGGATGAGACCTTAATGGTAAAGGTTACACCTATGCGTAGCGTAGGACACATACAGTTCCAAGCATTCCATATCTGGAGACTGTATGGAGACGAATGTTCATTTTCATGGTCCGTCTGCTTTGCCGCTGTAGAAGGAGTTCTGAGTATGGAAGGACGGGAAGTTCCTATAGAATGCATGGGCACAGCGGTGGAAAAAGTAAATCTCCGCCCCTGTAGGGAATAGAACCACCGACTTCCAGGCTGGTTGCTCCGATCACCGTAGCAAGATAAGAGAAGCTGAGATTAACACAACATTGCAGTTAGCATTCATTATGACATGTCTCGCAGAAAGCAAGAATTTCTGGATTAATTTAATAGACTTCAAATCATCAAGTAAGAGACTGCACCATATGTTATTTGGTACGTTGACTGGTACAGTAACTGGAAAGTTACACAAATAATTATTCAGTTAATTGAAATGTGAGTTATGGAATTAACTGTTTAATTAGTTGGTTAGTCAGAGTTTTATTTAGTCAGTGATTTAATTACGTATTTGGTTAGATAGTTAATTAGCTATTTCTTCAGTTCCTCTGACAAGGTACTTCATTCCGGTGCAGAATAGCCGTCTCTAATCTCAATCAGCCAGTAAGCTCCTCAAGAACCAAAAAAAGAATTAATTCTTTAGGTCTATTTTACTTTAAGTCGTAGAACCTACAGCATTCACCGTAATGTTCTGTCACCGGTGCAGCACAGTGGAAATAAATGTTACACGGCATGAAAGTCGCATCTGTGTGACGCCAAATTATGTTTACAGAGTCAACTGATTCTTTGACCTCGCTGGCACTGCCGATTTCTTGTACTTACACATATCTCGTAAATGGCACGATAACATAAATATGCGTAGGCTTTCATGTAAAGTATTTGTTATTCTTGTCCCATTTTACCCAAACTTGAACTTGCTCGACAGATTAAAAATCCTCCATACATAAGTTCACGTACATCCGTCCAGTGGCAGCCGAGTTGTTCCGTGCGGACAGACTGACAAGACGAATAGTCGTTTTTCGCAATTATTTTACGAATGCACCTAAAAATATTCAAACAGAACTAAGTACACGAACAAGTTTGGAAACAAAATAACATCACAAAGATATTCCATGATGCCTACAACCCAGGTATCCCCACGTATTAGGGGTATATGCCTACGAATCGAATAATGCGCAAATATTAAAGTGTTATTAAATGGAATACTCATTTTTGCAAATAGACTCTTTGTAATTTTACACTGGGCATTATTTTTATTTACTGTACTCAAAAATTTACCGGTGCAAAGCTAATGTCAATATCGGATGCTGTGTTTAGTATAATTTGTTCTGCTATTTACTTAAAACAATGTGCACGCAGATTGGAATATTAACAAAAATGCAAAACGCTTTTTGCGACAGGAATCATTTGAAAAAATAGGCAAAATTCGACATCAATTACACTGTGCCGGAGAAACAAACAATAATATGCCCTTTAAACACTAAGATTAACCCCGATTATACTTAAGGATTCAGCTCGTACTGCAACAGAAATGCACTCTGTACGCAGAAGGTAGAATTTTTTTTATGTTATACTTGGTAGTACATATGGTAACCACTAGGCCTGTAATGGTTAAATCTACCCTACATTCACTATAATTCCCAGTAACAAATTGAGTAGTTTTGCAGATTAATTGCAGTTTATTAAAAACTTGGTAAAAGAAATCAATTCATTAGGAGCAAAACAAAACATTACACCTTTCGTTTATAATACATTTCAGTTCCAGTCGACTGCCTTCTAACTTCATTGTTTTCTAGTTTCCGCTCTGGAGCGGCCCGGAGTCCCCCCGGAAGGGAGGCCCGGCATCCTGTAGCAGGATATTACCACTTCTTGATGTTGCGACGTTTTTTGTCAACACGAGAATGGCCCAAGTCACACTATTAGAAAAATTTCACACCATAACTAAGTATATTTACCTTGTACTGAGAGAGTCACGAAAACCCTCAATTAAAAGACCAAATCTACAGACTGAACACGGGATCTCAGGAACACGAAGGAGTACTAGGCCTACCTATAAGATAGTTAAGTTTGCACGAATGCGTCAGGCTATCATTTATTCTGCCAGTAATATGATGTCATTTACTGTGGATTCATTTTTTGTCCGCACTGCTTAATTTTCGATCAGGCGAGAAACATGGGTTAATAAAGCAATTTTATTGTTTCATAATTAATTTGTTAAAAGGGCGGCAACATACAATTTTTCATTATACTACTGTACTGTTTCTTAGCTTTAACACCGTGTATTCTGTAGAAGGGATGCGAGTTCTATGAGTGTTCGAGTTTTTAGTTTCGCTTCCTAGCAATATTTCGGCGAAGGCTGCGGCGGAAGAGTTTCGTATTCAGGATGTCGCGGGTCGAGTTTGGTACCGGAAGGTGGCTATTCTAATGAAATTTTACGTGGTTTCCTTTAGTCCTTTCAGGCAAATATTATGATCGTGCCTTTCACTATGCACCCCAAAATAACTCTGAATTCATTATTCAAAATTTTGTACCCTTGAAATGTACGTATAACCCTACTGTACCATTTACAAAATACGGTGGAATAAGGGAGTAAGTAAGCCTAGTATGTTGATATGTCATATGCTACTATACTCGCATTATCTGTTTGCTTCGCTACATCTGTAATGGTTCTCTAATACATTTTCGAACTTTTCATTTCTTTAATAAAGCTTAGCTGCGTCTATTAATTTATGCTTCATTCCTACTTTTATGTAATTACTACCTTTGTAGGAGCTGTAGTAGTAGTAGTAGTAGTAGTAGTAGTATCAGTACCAGAGAATTAATAACAAAGAAAGTGTACTTGCTTAAATTCAAAACGCAGAAAATTCAGTTCAAGTTTTTTTAATAATACAAAATTTCTTTTTACTAAAATCTTATCACCCGTACACCCAATATTCCGAATGTCTTGGAAAATAAATCAACAGAAAAATATATTTTAGTTTAAACACTACGAATTGTATCAGTCTCGGGCTACGAGAGGACTTTGGAATACAAGAGACAAATAATAATACTAATACTAATAATAATAATAATAATATTATTATTATTATTATTAAAATTGTCTGGGGTGTTACGCTGTATCGTTACGTAAATAATTCCCGACGTGTCGAAGAATAATAGTGCGTTTAACGTCAGGGTCAAACACCCTTCTTGGACTGTTTGACGCTGACGATAAAGGCAATACGTTCCTTCGAAACATGAGAAACTCCTTGTCCATAGACAAACTGCAGCATCCCCCAAGACTTGAATTTTCCGAACACTGCTGTGAGAACACCAAATCTCAAATATTTGTAAGTACACACTTTATGCAGAAAATAACAGTTCTGGAATTACGTAAAATGTTTGTCCATTTTAAAGTACGGTGGTGATGCAACCACATGGGACGACCAGCAATAAAAGAACAGAAGGGTCAATAACTAAGACTATGACGCCTAACTAGGTACACACATTTAAAAAGCAGACAGAAGAGAGGAAATGTACACAGATTCTACTGAAGAGACTGTTGCACATGATACGGACAGTTGGCAGCAGAAGGCCGAAGAGAACACGAAATTATAAACATACAGGATGAAGAGTAAGGTAGAGAAGGCCAAAGTAATGCTTGAAGGATGGTATGAGTGATAGGGGATGGCTTGATACCTGCAGGGGCACTTTGCTAATGCAGGTGTTTACTTTAGTGACCACACCCGTCCATTCAGGTCAAGCTGTTTGACCTCGCATTTAATTACATGTCACCTAGCGTCACTTGTGTGTCAGGTTAATTGACTCAAGACATAGGAACGCCCTGCACACTCTCTGTGTTGTACACTGACACTTCTTGAGTCCAATATGTTGTCAGCACGCCTCGGAATTTTCGGAACATTCCCGGATAAACATGGCGCCCCAAATCTATCCGGTGCCAACACGACTCAGGCATTACTTGCATGAACGGCTGAAATCCAGCTGTTTCCGTGATAACACGTGCAAGTCGCACTCTCGTTCAAAGAACTTTTACAAAATATTATATCAAATAATTTCATTAAAATAGATGCCTAAAACAAAAAATAAAGTAATATACTGTCAATAACAACTAATTTAGACGAAACGTTTAATGTACTAAGTGTGCTACATGTTTCGGCTTTTTGTAAATCCATAATCAAGCAAAGGTATAAAAATATAATGAACAGAAAGACACTAATAGAGTTACGTACTAATGTTACTTTTTAAAATCTGGATTGAGATTTCAATCCTACAATTTTTCTGTTTTCTTAGATTTATTTAGCCAAAATTAAGTTATAATCAAAATTAATATACTAAAATCTGTGATATTTTTATGGCGTAAGCACCTCCTGTATAAAAGGAACTTCTAGGCCAATAACTTCTTCGTCTTGGCGGTCTGACTGCAATGTTCTAATTAACGAGGAGTAAAAATCCTTCTTAAAGGACAAAAAAGCTGCACAAAACAGAGACCAACACACAGTGACGAAACCTGCTCCATGTAATTTCAGAGTAAGAGGCTATGCTTCACAACTATACACAACAGCGGCACCGCCTGTGTGGGCGACGTCGATCGAGGGTACAGACGCTGTAAGCCGCTTGCCACTCGAAACCGCCGCCGCCGCAAGGGCAGAGGAGACAGTCGACTGGCGTCGAGACGGCCGGCGTCCCGACGATCTAGTTTACATTGCAATGCATACCGTCAAGCCTGCCGTTTTAGTGTAGGTCCCGCTTATGATACGTTACCAGACAAACCACTTCGGTCCTGTGGCTTACATCCGTCTCACTGAGGCACTTGTACGAGGTGGATACGAATTACTTTGATTTGTGAACCGGACGACGTCATGTAGGCCGAAAAGGATTTTAAACACGTGTAAGACTAAGTAACAGAAACATGTTTATGTACTCCTTTAAACCGCGACGCTCACCTAATAATCTGTTTAAAATTCGTTCCCGAACTGTACCGTCTCTGCTTTCCTTATCTGCATAATATGCAGGTACAAATTCCGTGTCCTCTTTTAAGTTGGTATGTAAACACTTTGTCAGATTCTAAAACGAACGCATCGGTGATAAATGAATGAGTATGGAGCACTGATGGTACACTGAAGGATGATAATCTCAGGCAAAACAGAACTACTCGAAGAAAAACCTCTCCTATCGCCACTTAGTCCACCACAGATTCCGCATTGACTGGCCTGGGATTGAACCGGGCCTCCGTGGTAAGAGGCCGGCGATTAACAGCAAAAAGACGACGGCACTACATTTCCATTCGAAATATCGGTTACAATGAAAAGGCCGTGAGTTTTCGTGGAGAAAGGAGCTGAATTTTTTTATACTAATAATTGGCTTGTTGTTGTTATGAGTGTAAATCTTCGTCTCTAAACATAAAAGCTGAACACACATTAAAGGTGTTTTGAAGAATACTGCGCTCAGGGGAACACAGGACCTTCAACAAAGATGGAAACAAGCGGACGGGGGAAATTAAATAAAGCGTAACTTCAAAATTTTTATTCATCAAATTATTATTCGAATAATCAGAGTGAAGAAAACGGGACTAAAGAAACATAAACCATAAGTAAATGAAAAAAGAGAATCTGACAAAATGTTAGTCGACGAAATGGGTGCATATGGCAGGTTAATATTTAATTGGGGGGGGGGGGGTGAAAAGGAAGTAAAATGTGACAAGGTAGACTGAGATTAATCTGGACCAAAACAGGGCCCAGTGGCTGTGTATATAGAGTACTGTGATGGACCTTCGTTTTCCATGAAAGATGCGGAATTTCTTCACTGTCCAAATAATCATTAGCTTTCCAGACCAAGAAGCTGATGTATGTAAAACACTAAATCTCCACATCACTCATAAACAAATTTGCATCATGTAAGTATGCAGATTTCACAGCTCAAGTTGCAGTGATTTGTCAGTTAAAACATAAGGTACGAAAATATTTGATGCAGTCGCCGTTTCCTTAGCTCAAGAGAACGCACTTCGTAAAAAATTCTTCAAAGATTTCTCACCCTATAGAATTTCAGTAGCTGATCCTGAAATGGCATTGGTTATGCCACCACCTGACATGTTCTTAATCGACTATGTTGATCCTGTTGTTGGCATAAGATGAAAAAATAAGAATGAAATAACATTAACACAGAATTTTACAAAAAAAACATCGATTAGTTCATGTGCTTATATTGATAACTGTGTCAAGGGAGGCAATCGATCACAACAAAATCAGTGAAGAGTAAAGACAGCAAACAGGCCCTGAATGAAGGTTTTTGAAAATGGGATTTGCACTTAGTCGCCTGATCAGTAAAAACAAGACAAAGAGACAAGAGGAGTAGGCACTCGTAACTCCTTAATATAATTCCGAAAAAGTGACTCAATTCAAAGCATAGAGGGTTCGTGAAGAAATTAACACAAAAATAAATTCAGGAAATGCTTGTGTTCGGAATTCACTACGGTTCGTGTGGTGCAGAACACAACACAGGAGATCAAACGACAGCTCTCTGTGTGAGACGGGTACCGGTAGTCATGTGGCTTACCGACGTGCCTCAGCAGGATCTTGGCTGCTGCCGTGGGACAACAGCCTGAAGTTTAAAGGGAGAGAGACGTCTTGAGGTCTGCCCTTCAACATGCGTTCCAAGCAGTAATTATAACAATAAATAAATGCAGACTAATTAAATTGCCGGTAACGGTATATGGATGGAGCGACATATGGATATAGCCTATATAGAAGCATATTAACTGGCATTAGTCGGGGAAAACAGGAACTGATTCTTGGTAAAATCAACACACTTTTATCACCATATCACTTTATCACTGTTGGGAGTCCCCAAGCTTCATGTCCAAAGTGTACAACAGTCTATAGGTGTAATTATAAATGTTATATATATAATTAAACGTGTGTGATCGTGAAGCCTCGAAAAATGAGGCAGCCTAGGCCCCCAAGGGGTTGTCGAGCCATTGGAAAAAAATGTATATAATTATGTTACGTTTCCTGCATGTTTCTACCTACTAATATGTCGCCATCAGGGACATCATTCATTCCATAGAGAAATTTATTAATTAGATTATGTGCTAAAAACATTATTTAAATTATTTGTTAAGAACTGTAATCTTCAAGAATAAAGTAATTTTTAATTCATATTTACAATTCCGTATCCATTTTTCCATCCCGGTCATAACTAGCACTAATTATCATCTAAAATTAACACCCATTTCACAATTAAAATTTCTATTATTAAGCATTTTAAAAATACCTTGTAAAGTTTAAAGCTGAAGCAGAATATCACTATTGTTTACTAAATGTCTTTCTAGCTACTCAACGTCTCCTCCATTATGACATGAGACTTTCAATAATTTGGAGATCATCCACTTTGTCTGAGAGTCTTATTGCACATTCCTCTGGCTCTAATACTAGTGGTGTTGCCTTCTCTTCCCGTCGCGGACGTTACTTCCCACTTATACAGGGGCAGACACAGACAGGGCAAAAGAATAACATGTGATCGCAGTATAATTTTTGGTAGTTGCATTTTACGTTGTTGGCGGCCATTACCCCATCCAGTGCCGAGGTTAAGAATGCATGCACTGTACCTCCCCTACCCCATATGCCTTCATGGCATGCACAGGGATAAGTTTATATTTACTTTTACCTTAATGGTATTCACTAATACAGAGTAAATTCGGCAAGAATTTATTTTATGATACCTTATAGAATATATTATTTACTTACAATCATAACAGAAACTAAGATGCTTAAACCGTGCCATGGCTCAGGCGGTTATTTGCAGGCCTCTCGCCGCGGAGGCCTGGGTTCTATCCCGGTTCGGTCCATGTGGGATTTGTGGTGGACAAAGTGGCACTAGGACAGGTTTTTCTCCGAGTACTTCGGTTTTCCCCTGTCAATTTCATTCCACCGGTGCTCCATTAAAATGTAAAAGCAGAAAAAAAACTTCATGTTCATCATCTTCCTCATAAGGTTGCACAATAAACCTTCAAGGCTGCGGTGCGTCCGTAGCATCTGCTATGGGGCCCATCAATAAAAAAAGATTATTGTTCTATTTAACGATGTCAATTGCTAAGATTAATGAAATATGAGAACGGAGCATTTGGGTAAATATACTGAAAGCGGAAAACCGAAGTACTTGGTGTAAACCCTGGCCTACTACCACTCTGCCCACCATAAATTCCACACAGAATGGCCTCTAGGAAAAGACTGCAGAGAAAGCGGTGGTGGCCATTTCCAGTAGTCTTCAATTTATCGCCTTAATAACACATACAGTATGAAGAGAGCTAGCTAATTCTGGTTTCGAAACACTGCTAATACAAGGGCTGTAATCAGATCCGATTCTGGGTCGGTTCCATCAGTTCAAACCGTCCTTATCGCTTCTTCTCTCTTACATCAAAGTCTGCACGCGTTTCTTTCCTTCATCATTCATGTTACGTCATAATTCCTTTGATTTCAGTGCCATAATAATGCAGTATGCGCTGTGTAAATTATGAAACTTCTCGGGCCTTCGCTCTTATAGGATGTTGTGCAGCGTGGGTTGGTACGTGGTTACTGACGTTTCGGGACAACATATTGGTCCCATCTTCAAGGGCCAAGATGGGGCAGATGTCCCGAAACGTCGTTAACCAAATACCACTCCACGCCGCGCAATATCCCAAAAGAGCGAAGGCCTCAACTACATTGCGGCGGAAGCCTGACATCCCGCATGAAACTTGTCGATATGTAAATTACTGTGTACCGCTGACGTTTCATCTTTTTAAGTCCAAATGGCCACCTAAACACTTTCAGCCTTTCTTTTTCCTTCAGAATAATAGACCGAGTTTCGCACACATACAATTCAAGGCAGACATAGTTTTACTGTGACTGAGAAAAGAAAACAGAACTTACAGAAGACAGCAGAGCCCGTGATTTATGCGACTCTTGAACTCAACAGGTCCACATCCTCAAGACGTCACACTCCAGGAGACTCCAGGGACCAGTTCGAGGACGCAGAAACCTCGGGCCGATAAAAACGGAAGGCTTTTATAATATTATCTGCTCTTCGTAGCCGATAGGCAAACCAGGGCTGCCCAAAGTATGTCATTCTAAAAGGACTGTTGCCGCATGGAATTAAAACAAAATCAATATTTACCGGTTCTTGTATGTTGGTGCGAAAGGACAAAAATGGACTGAGGATACGTAACAACAAAACAGCATGGAAAAGAGGAGGTTTGGATCTACGTAAGTAAATGCAGCAACAACTGGGGAATCTTACTTGGCAAGAGATTTCATTATTTGTCTTTGGCTACTACTGTAAGACAATTAAATAAACTTACGTAAGAATGGGAGGGGTGAGGTGTAGAAAAAGGACATTCTAACAACTTTGAAAATTTGTGCATAGAAAAACCGTTCTAGAGCCTTCACTCTCTTACTGCATCTAGATTTTCAATTCGTAAATGCTAACTATTGAGGCACATATATACTTGGCGTAAAACTGTGACTTCATGCAAAACAATGACAACTGTATTTGAAACAGTCCTTCCAGGCTTTACATAACAAACACATTACAGCTGAAACCATGTTAACCAGAAATAAATAACTCATGCTAGTAAACAAACATTAAATTTACACACGCACAGCAATTCACTGTTAGTGGATACATATTCAAATTGGCGAAAAGTCATAATTAAGCAGATGGCTTTATAGCGTCAAATGATGTAACGAGTATAGATTGAAAGCAGACAGCTGTTGGATCACATTATGTCCCTGACGTTTCGTACGGACGAAGTTACGTGATCCATGTACTCTCTCATGAAGCGACAAACAAAACAGCATGCGTAATGCAGGATCTTACGCCCTTGATTACTGGGTAATGCATACATGTCTGTCTGTCTGTCACGGTGTTGTTACTAATAGCGGTTTGATGGATGTCCCAGTCTGTTATATTCCCACAGCGGTAACACATGTGAGGTACCTGGTTGGAAAATCGACCACGGAAGAGAGTACCCTAATATTTTCATACTTTTCCTCAGTGTATTCAAATTAACTCCAAGAAATCACGATCAAGCACACCATTCTGAAATAACCTATTTTTTATTGTTATTCTAACATAAACCCTGTTGAAGTTTCAATGAGAAATTGTTAGTTTTCTCAAAATCGTTATTGAATTTGGAACAAGAAACCTATTCAGGAGGCAATTTCTGTGCACGTACAATATGTTTTGCCTATAACAACAAACCTGGTCAAAAACTCCCAATCTCAATAACTTGAAAAGTTATGAAATGGCGGTCACGTTCAAATAAAAACACTAATCTTCACACAACAACAACAGGCTGTGTTGTTCTCTCGGGACACGACATGTTTCGTCGGTAAATATTGACACTACTATGCCGACACTAGCATACCTTCCGTAACGTTTACTCTTATCACCTCCGGCTTCTGTTCACAATTACTATCAAGCCTGATTGCCAACAAATACGGGTACAACAGAATAAAGCTAGCTTCCTACAAACAAGTCTTACTAGTGTAGGTCCTTTGAAACTTCAAGTGGAAATTTTGATAATTCCCACCTCTAGGTACAGCTTTATAGCTAACCCTTCCTCTCATCCACTCCTATAAATCAGAGTCCTTGAGGGACACTGAAATCGCGATGACATTGAGCGAACTATGAATTACAGAAGTTCTGGAAAGGCAGTTTTTTAGCACAAGCAGTGCTGCTAACAAGAGGTAAATTCTTAGACAGGTGGTCAGACTGCAATGCCGATTGAAGCATAGTAATAAAAGCCCGAAGAAATTTCAGGAGAACATTTTACAATTCCTAAGTGTAACTATGACTTCCAGAAATAAGCTTTCCGCTGTGCCCCCATAACACAATATTGAAGGGATACGAACTTGATATATTCTGAAGATACTGCTTCGTAGAATACATGGTCCTCCTAAACAGAAGTAACTTTGGGGGAAAAAGTCGAGACTGACATGCCATCCGAAGTATAGGTAGGCTAGGCTTACTTCAAATATTTCATTTATATCTGTCGTCAGTTGATTTATTTGTAGTTGCTAACAACTGCTGTTACATGAATAAGAAATAACGACAGAATTTATTTATTTATTTATTTATTTATTTATTTATGGATCGTGCTGCCGTGTATTGCAGTGACAAAATTTAATCGTGGTCTCCGAATTTCCATATTTAGTCGTAACAAAAATATAGATATCAAATAATAAAAGATAGATATCTAGGAACAAAAATAACAAAGAAAAACTTTATAGCGAGAGATTTGAGGTTCTCACAGCGGCGCTGATAAAGATTTTAGTGTTATGGGATATGGCGTTATTTTTATTGGTATAAAGGTAACAACGTTCCGGAAGATCTTGCTAATTTCTTCTTCAGTGCAGTTTTTGGACTACCCAAAGAATGAGGCATATCAGCTTACCAGGAAGTCTAAAAGCAATTAAGATTTTTTCTTTTGTTTTTTTACGTGTAAAGATGGGTATATAATGAATACCATTCTTTGTTCAACGTACAAATTTGCAATTGTAGGCATATGATCTCTCTTGTTTATTGTCTCGTCAATCAAAGGAGTTACGGGTCACAAAATGTATTCTCTATCTTCTCTGCAATTTTTTTTCAAAATACTTTTCGTTTAGGTACGTATTTAGCTAGTTAACACTCAAACTGTACGAAGAATGTGTTTAGGTCTAAAACTACATGCACACTGCCATTAAAGTTTCCCAATATAAATAAAAATTAAAATGACTCCGCAGTTTTTCCTACAAGTTTCAAGAATAAAATATCATGAAAATCCACTCAGTTGTTCTGGATTTAATTACAAGCCTACAGGCGGATGAAGAAACTGACATAAAAACTCGATCGGCAGGGATGTGAACGCATTGGCAAGTATCATTCGGAGGTATATAATTTTAATTTATAGTTTCGACAATACGAATACACATATGAAGAGTTGCAGATTCTTTACACAACTTGGTACTTATTCCCCTATATAGGTTTATGACGCTTCAGAGTTCAAGACAGAAATTGGCATGAGGCCCCCGTGTAGGGCGTCAGTTGATAATTCACGGTCAGACGAAATCTTGTGCCATTTCTCTGTGTCCTTTGCAAACTCTAGCAAGAATGACGTCACAAGCAACTACAATAATGACGTCACATTGGCACCTGTGTACACAAACGGCCCGTGTTCGAGTTATGTTGCCTTTCTGTTCTTGCGACTCCATTAATGAAATTCACGTACCTGCCTACTTTACCCCTAATTCAATTACGATCATAAATACTGAAAATAACCAACCAATGTTCGTTAAGATTCTGGATGAACAACATGCAACTGGAAGCCTCCTGCATTTCCGTTACCTTTAACTTCCTATAGTCATGAATAACAACACTCAAACTTCTTTGATGTGAAAAACTAGGTTGTGACGTCATCAAGTTTTATACCACGACACAGTTCTCAAAAATAAAAACTTAGACACAAGACTGAACTTCAAACCGCTCAGATGGCTGGACACTCCATCAGCACCGCTGTAAAAACCACAAATCTTGTCATGTTATGTGTTTGAGAATGAATACACACAGGTGCTTTAAGAAAACCGCAATGTTCTGAATGTCGCTTAGTTCTGACATGGGATCATCATAATCTGGAAATACAATCCGCACATATTCCACGGAATGAAAATCGGATTCAGTCAAAAACTGATCGAATTTCTACAGCAATTCTGACTACGCTTCTGCTCAGTTCCGTTGTTTGAAAATTTTGAGCTTCGAGGATGTCATACTCTTCATGTCTTGGTCTGACAAACTATGTTTTTGTGTATACAGACACATCTAGGAGCAAATGGGGCTGTTACGTTCACTAGCAACAACGTAAGGAAGTCGACGTTCTTCTGGGATGTGGCGCCGAGTCACTGGGTAATTGATGCCGGATGTTTCAACGCTAAGTAATAGCCTCCTATTCAATAATGGAATTCCATTCTTCGTGGACAGTCGACTTTGAAAATTAGACCACTACACTGTCTCGAAACGTCGGGCACCAATCACCCACTGACACGGCATCACATCCCAGAAGAACGGAGACCTGAAGTATTATTCTGTTTTATTGAAAGTGGCACTTGTACAATCAGTTTGCATAAATATTACACCGGCACATGAAGACATGGACATTTAGGCCACTAAAGATGAGACCGCTATGTTGTGTCGAAACGTCGAACATCGATCATTCAGTTACGCGATGCCATATCCCAGAAGAACAGAAACATCAACTGCATCGCTGCGAAAGCCTAGAAAGTTGTAACAAAGTAAGAGCTTTTAGTTTGCAAATGATAAAAATCACCCTACGTTTTACGTCATAAAACAGAGCATTATTCAGTACAATCAGCTGTTTGTGTGAAAAATCGTCAAAGTGCGATTTCAGCACTATGAAGGGTACGGTTTATAGTGGACCCATGGTAGAAGCTGCAATGAAAGTCTACAAGTTTAGCGAGACTTAAGCAAAATATTTCATCTAAAACCGTTGAGTGGTATGCAGACAGATAGCCTGCAGCTTTCACCACTTTCGCCCGAAACTAGTTCGAAGTAACAGCAAGACGCACGCCTCTTTAGTTTTCATTTGTGGTGCGCGAACTCCTGACCCCCGGCGCGAGGATGATTCACGACCTCCTGCTGTGAGTTGATGGCAATGGCGTCGCGACGCTCTGCGTTATGTGGGGAGAGAGAGCGCGTCGAATGGTTATCATAATAATTCATTCCCCATCACATTTGCTGGCAGCAGCAGCAACAGCATATAATAACTGCTGCAGCCACCTGTAAGCGCCTCCCCAACAAGTGGCAGCTGCTCACACCCGGTTCGTGCCTCGCCCGGGTTACCAACAACATGACATTTTTATTATATACAGAAATGAGAAGTGTCGGAAAGAAATGATGGCGGTCAGTTTTATTCAAATGCTCCTATGTAGCAAAACTAAGTATGAATCACCTACCTGATATAATGAGTTTGGTTTGTGAAGTTTGAGTGAACTGAGTGAGTGACTAGCTGATGACAGTGGCACCACATGGCAGCAGCCCCACACACTGAATTACGCTTAAAGAATCGCATAATCAAAATTCCACTTAGCCCTTTAAGGACAAAGCGTAGTATGTTTTATATAAAGATCCAGTTTGTACCGCGCAGTAAACACTTTCCAGCTCGGTTATAAAACCCATTTACTTAATGCTGTCTGTATACGGTTAATGTGTTAAAACTCATAAATAAACTCTGTTACCAGAATTTAAAAATTTGAACATCAAACCTGAAGGTACCTAGAGTAACCGCTAGGCTTTAAAAGGTTAATCGGACTGTGGCACGTGACTGCTGGTTATCATAACTGTTTGGAATGTCAGATAATCGAACACTTATAAAAACGTTGTAATAAGACTTACTGAAGCGCTAAAGTTCAAGTGGGGTAATACCCGGTTATAACGACACTGTTTGATGCGTCACCTCGTCTACAGCGTCAGATATTCTGTGGTACCAATTAATTCCTCACTGTTGACCATAACGTTACATCCCTCGGTTAGAACAACACTCGTTTATAACGACACAAAGTATCCAGCCCCTTTCATGACATTATAACCGAGTTCAACTGTATTTTTTCCTCGTAAGGAGTTATTGTCGATCATCTGTTACAATTATCGATACACGAAGTACCGATTTACGGCCCATCTCCAATGCAGTCTTGTAGAACGTTGAGAGAGTTTATTGATCACTTTATTCCAAAAACTGTTAAGTAACAAAACATTTCATTGTAGTGTTTTCGAGTCTCTTTTCACAAGCGTATTTGGGTCAATTTTATATTTCGCTTACATGGCGATGGAATCGTGTAAATGTTAAAGTTTAAGTTCACGACGCGAATTATCAAGGCAAAGTTTTGTCAGGTAATGGAACATTCACGAAAATTAAACAATATTCACACCAACCGATGCACTATTAATTAGTGAAGATGCACGGTGATAGTAACGTTAAATTCACGAAAATGTTGTAACAAAATAGTTACTGAATAATCAAAGTTAAGTGTGACATTTTTGTTTCACTTTCCCCCCACACCCCTCCCTTCACAAATGACGAATTTCATCTACGATTAGAAACAAACAGCAATTCTGTAACCAGTATTGTAATGCCTTCATCAATAAACATGAATGAAGAAAAGCCTGATGAATGGCAGGGAGCATTAGCGAATGGATATTGTGTCAAATGGCGTGTTTATTTCTAGTGACTTAATAAATATACAATTTTGTGGTCACTTTCAATGTTCTATTCCATCACTTCACGTGTTAGCAGGTCTCTCACCGACGTCTGCGGAAACCCGTCAAATTCCTTAGCCCCACTCTCGATGACGTACGAATCAACACACAACACTACTTCGGGATTTCAGTCCTTCATGGCGGTGTCTTATGGGATAAGACGCCGTGTAATTTGCGAGATGTGTACAGACGTTTCAGAAGAACCTACTGCTTCCGTCATCAGGTTAATCTGCCCTAATGACGAAAGAAGAAGGTTCCTCTAAAACGCCGGTACATTTCTACCACACTACACGGCGTCACAGTTCATAATACAGTAGTCTTCAATATTACTACAAATTCAGACTGAAACACGCCTTTATGACATTATTTCATGTAATAATTGCGACACACAAAGTGACATACAACACTGTCTCTTGTTCACACTTCAAACAAAAGTGACATAAGCACAATTTTTATTTTAAACTGTAAAATACAACGTTCCTTCCTTTTTAAACTACGACATATAAAGGAACATGCAAAAATACTTCGAGGCCAGATTGTGTCATGTAAAATGATATAAACATTGGTTCGCATTCATCTTGTGACAAAGATGTACACAACACTATTTCGAGTTCGGATTACGACATTCAACGTGACATACAACATCAGTTCAAGTTCAGCCTGTGAAACTAACGACGTGTAAACACAGACAGAGCCTCAGAGCCCCAGATCGTATTGATGGATGAGATTGGCCCGAACCGCAAATTACATTAACACGGGCATAAATCATGTGTGGTGCCCGATCCGCCCCCACTGACCGCACGGACCAGCAGCAGTTGCATTTAAATATTAAACCGAAGAGCAGGGCATTCACAATTACAGCTATCACACAAAATTAAGGTCCGACCGCGATGATGCGGCATATATCAGGTCCTCTACTGATATCTAGGTGTGCACAGAACGCCGCGGTGCTGTAAGTAGCACTGCTGCTTGCCATTCAGGACGCCACGGGTTTGAACATCACCCACGAGAAAGACTCTTCAGGGTCTTCCTTATTCTCTCAAAATAAATTTACAGTGAATAAAAATGTATTACAATAGGCCACAACTTCCCTCTCATTTAAAATTAATCACTGCTGTCATATAGCTTACGCAATTAAAAATCCTTGACATAAACACGTAATAGATATACCGATCTAGGAGCGCTAGATTTTTCTAAGGCTACGCTTTTGGTATTATAACTGAAACACGAAGGGTAAACCGTTTTGAAATTATTCATTTTAAAGCCATGAAACTGTTATAGTACAGTTAGATAGCGAGATTTGACTTTCTCAAAGCGGTGTAGCTGAAAATTCAGGTATTGTGGGAGACGACGCTGTGTTACTGGGTGAGTAGTATCCGACGTTTCGAAGGATCGTAGTGCCTTCATCTGCAGGGTAAAGAAGTTCAATATAAACAGTCATGAGGGACTGCGATCCTTCGAAACGTCGAATACTACACACCGAATGACATAGCGTCATATTCCAAAAGACTTTAATGTACACTTAAGCAGTTACTGCATGATTTAAAATGCGTGTTTTCAAAATTATTACGGCACAAAAACCCACGCTGTTTCAAACCTGTGACAATACAAAATGGAAGAAACTGGCCGTTAACGTTTGTATTTCGTTTAACAAATCATTTAAATATAAATGTCTTCCCCTAAAAAAACAATTTACAGCTAGTTAAGTACGGATCATACCGCTGCACGCTACTCCTGTAAGGTATACTTTAATATTATCCTCATAACTACGCCAACGTCTTCACGTAGTCTCTTCCGAATCTCTGCACAAAAATTTTGCAAGCATCTCCTTGATTTCATTCACGTAACCACGTTAGGAGAAGAGTAATATTATAAAGCTACAGGTTATATAATTTTCTCTAATCCTTAGTTATTTTATCTCTGAAGTTATAGCGCTGGCAGCCTACCACGAGTTGTCGTACGAAAGCCGTTCTGTCCAGATGTTAGACAGCGACCTAAATAAGTCCAAAAAAAAAAAAAGGCCCGTGGTTTTTCTATGTCGTCAAATTCTTTTTCCTTTAGCTTTCATTCGGAGACCAATTCCCCTCACCACTACCACTTTTCTTCTATTTTCTCTTTGTTCTTCTTCAGCCTTCAATCTTCAATCTCGGCCAACTTTTCAGCGAGAAACTCCCCCCACGATAATCATTACACGGCCTCTCCTTCACGTCAGAGAAACGCTCTTTCTGTCTCTTTAAGTATGGTGGAAACTATATAGACCTGCTGTCTTAACATTCAATAATTTGGCACTTGTCTTACCTATTGCATTTGTGTGTTTCATTGTTTCTCAATATAAACCGGGATTTTTACCCTTAAAAACACCTGACAGATATAGCCCTACGTAACAAACATTTGATTTTTTAAGACAGGCAATGAATTTTTAAACCCGAACTACGTCTATGAGTCTAAATTTTGGTTAATTTCACCGTTTATGTGTAAACTAGGCCAATACCCGATGCATGACACTTGTAGGTCTGTTACATGACCCTACCAAATCCACGAGCCCGCCGTCGGCAACTCTGTTAAGTCACCAAATACGCATTTGTAAGTCTTGGATTCGAATGTCGGACCAGGAAGACCGGTTACACGACTGACATCCTTTGTGGTCTTCCGCAGTCCCTCCATAAAAATCAGAGTACCTTGAAACAGGTAACAATGGCTTTCTTCCACAAACATACTAGCTCGCATTTCCTAACCGTCCTCTCATGGCACACTGCAGATCCCAACTCTGATGTTTACAATGGAGTTAGGGAGCTTTCAAACGCAGTGTTCAGGTTGCTGACGTAGCACACAACAAAAATAAAGGAGTTCAATTTGTTATGCCTGTCTCTTCAAGCTGTGACGTATTAGAACAACTCTACTTCTCATGTGGGTTCTACACTTGAATAAAATTGAGTATAAATATAGGATGCCGATCCCAGTGGCCGTGCGGTCTAAGACGTGGGTCTGCGGCCGCTCGTTTACTAGGATTGTGGGTTCGAATCTCACCGGGGGCATGGATGTCTGTCTCTTGTGAGTGTTGTGTGTTTTCAGGTAGAGGTCTCTGCGACGAGCTGGTCCCTCGTCCAGAGGAGTCCTACCGAACGTGGTGTGTCTAAAAAGTGTGTGATCGTGGGGCTGTCGAGCCATTGGAAAAAAATAAGATAAAATAAATAAATAAATATAGGATTAAGAACGAAGTTACCTCTGCGCCTCAGCACCGCGCGACTGACCTACATATGGGATATGGAGCTCAAGGCATTAATCTCAATACCATGTAATGGCGAATTACTGTACGAAAACTGTGCAGCGTAATAGCAGTAACCACCGCAAGACAGACAAAATCGCGGTGAACTGGTTGGCAGTCCTGCATACCCTTTTGGAAATCCCAAGTTCAATTACAGCCCCAGAGATAGGCAACTCTGAGATTTATTTTTTGCTTTCCTCAGCCCCTCTAAGCAAATCCTGGGAAAATATTTTAAAACTGGCCACAACAGCTTTCTTATTGTCCTTCTCAACCATCACAGTACGAATTGGCCGTATATGCTGAAGGAAAATCTACAGAGTGGTGCAGTAATGAAAGCGGAAGCAAGAATGGAACTGGAATGTAGTTGAGATTCGAACCCGGTAGGTCGCGAACGGCGAGCAAGTTCTACTTTAAAAACTATATGACCTGGAAAACATAATGCTTAGCGGGTTGTAAAATCTGGAAGCTTTTATATTACATTTGTGCGCGCATATGCTGCCAATAAATGTCAATGCGGCAGTAAAGTATCGATGAGCCCGAGCGTAAGACGCCCTAAATAATGCGAGAAAGAATTTATATGCAGTTACATGTTCATGAGACGCTGTGCACAGAAAGATGAACTCGTGTATGAATTGTACAGGACGAACTTGCTACCTCAAATGCTTCCTTCAGTAACTGATAATGATTCATTTGGTTAAAAGAATGCCCTCACGATATGGAATCCAAAGGTTCACCATCTCAACCACAACAGCCTGGCACTGGTTCCTATCTTCAACCAGTTGAATCCAGTTCAATTCAACCCACTTTCCTAAAATTCACTTTAACTCTACCTTTCCATTTTTTAAGGGCCCCGCAGCAGAAGCTACGAAAGCACCGCTGCCTTAAGGCTTATTGTGCAACCCTTGTGATGAAGATGAAGAGAAAGGTGATCAGTTGTTTCAGTTTTCCAAGTAATGGAGCACCGATGGAATGAAATTGATAGGGGAAAACCGAAGTACTCGGGAAAAACCTGTCCCAGTGCCACTTCGTCCACCACAAATCCCACATGGACTGACCCGGGATCGAAAACGGGCCTCCGCGGTGGGAGGCCAGCGACTAACCGCCTGAGCCATGGCACGGCCTTCCAATCTCTTACGATATTTAGGATATTTACCGACGGTTTTTTTTACCTTCATGAGATAATGGGTGTCGAATGAGATGTAAAGATATCAAAGAAGAGCGTGTGGATCAGATTGTGCAAGGAGAGAGTCACGAGTGATTTGAAGATACACCGTGACATACGTGTGAGAGGACGTAGAAGAAAAACGTCAGTCACTGCAGTGGATAGTTCGGTCGACATTTTATCCTGTCACATAACAAATACCAATCAGTCTGTAGCGTTTCAGCTACACCAACCTGCTCGATTCTCCGGCATCCCAAGTGCTCTCTCCCAAACAAAGTACGGTAGGTATTTCTTGTTTCCACATACCACACCATCTCATTCTCCTTGACTCCACCAAATTGTACATCAACACTTCCAATGTATCTGAAGCACCGAATAATGCTTTACGTCTGGCCGAGGTGACAATAGACAATCGACACCTTTCATTCCACTATCAAACCTAATCTGGGTCTCGAGTTCTATACGCAGACAAACTCTCCTGAATGAGATTCCTCAGCTCCTCCAAATGATAGGTGAGACAGTAGCTTGAAATAGTCCACATCTGCTTCTTTCATCAACCATTCCAATTCTTTCAAATTCATCTTTCCACTATACGTTACATAACGTATACAGTCAATAAAGCGTCTTTAAATACACTAACAAGAAACAAACATATGTGCATTATTCTTATTAGTTGGTACCCACCATTTGTACACAAATCTAATGCTTGCCCTTCTGTCGTTATTATGTTGCTATGTATGTTCGGCATGTTAGTACGTATTTACGAAAAGAAACATAAGGTGACAGCAGTGGAAGGTATATGCTTGAATCGATTATACCGTTTACAACTTTGCCGAATACAGTTTTCTCTACGCAGGAGCACGGCGCAGTGCTTGTTTTTATTCTATGCAGCACAGACATAGCTACGTTTTAAGAAATTTCAGACTGCTGGTAATAGGTATTTTGGAGTACATACGTATTCAACAATTTCCCCTTGAAATTTCAACGGGCTTTACACTATCAGTGATTTATATATTTGTGTTTCTCAGTAATGGCGTCTAGTTCGCTGTGAGCTCTTTATCATTCCTGATTCCGCATTTATATTTTATCGCACTTTTCTCAAATGACGCCCGATCCGTGTTAAATCATTTTTCTTGTGTCGGTGTTCAAATTTAACTTCTTAAAGATTGATAAACGTATTCGCATTCTTCTTGTTGCTTTTTCTGTAGTTTTATCAAACATACGGATTGTTACAGTGGTATTCCGAACTGGTGAAGTCACTGGCCTGTTTCCTTACCAGCACTTGCGAGTTGTCCGCCCCTGACGGTTTTCAGTACTTCCCTCGGTCCCTCCGTAACTTACCGGAACAGTAACTTGAATTAAACTGTGGTTTATTAATAAAAAAGTAAAATTCAATATCCTCCTTAACAGAGTTTATTTTATTTATTTTATCCATACAAGTAATGCAGCAGAATGAAACAAGTTGAAGTATTACTGTACACTTTTAAATTATTTCTAGTTCGCCGTGCATAATTACCATTTCATACATGCACACATACTGTCGGAAAAACACTACCCACATGTAGGTACTAGACAGAAGTATTATAAAGTAGGTCACTGAAATTTATCACCTATAACAGTATGACCTATACACGTGTAAATGTCAAGGAATTGACGTGTTCCAACAGTGGCAGAGTTATGTAAACTGCAGCTACTTCTGACCTTTAATCATACGATACAAAACAAAGCATTACCATGGCAAAGAACAAACGAAAATCCACAGGTCATATGCGCTAGCTTAAATAATGTCCCATTTCTTAGTCTACCTGTCCGTTAAGCACCATTCCTTAGCTCTAAATCAATAAGTCAATATACTTGAAACTCAGAACAGATGTGTCATTAGAGGCCATTCCATTCCCATACACTTTCTTCTCTCATTTGCAACATTACAGTTACAGCAATACATGTGCGCGCGTGCGTGCGTGTGAGAGAGAGAGAGACAGAAAGAACGAAAGAAAGAAACGTGGGAGCAACACTATAGCCAAAGATAAATTTTTTAACTCATTTTAGTGACAGCAGTTCTAATGTTGCAATTACTCCCAGGAATAAAAGCTATCCAAGAAAAGGGAAGAAGAATACAAAGAAAAAGAAGAAGGAGAAGAAAACGACAGGACTAATAATAAAGGGACGCAACGTACGACAACAATACGAATACGCAGAAGGTAAAGTTCCGGCTGTGCTTAATTCAGCCAACAATATGTAGGCGTTAAAGCGGAAGTAAAGGTACTGTTCCACGTATTCTTACATTTAGCATTACAGAGAAATGAGTTGGCGCGTTTACTTCCCGATCGCTATACCCCCTGGAAAGGGAACGTGTTTTTATTAGATGGAGGACCGAATGGGCCTCAGAATCGGTATGGATGCAGTGGAGAAGGGAAAAATATATTACATTGACCGGGAATCAAATTCCGAAACCCGTTCATCAGCCCATAGCCTGATCACTCTACTGAGTTATTTCGGCTTTTAGCCCTCCAGCAAGAGCACCTAAAAACATAATATCAGCCGTCACGTTGATTACAGTATCAGTCCAATGGTTTTTCGCACGTACATGTATCGTAAATGAAAGAGCACAAAAATGTAACTACAGACTAAGCGACTGCGAGTGAAATGCACAAAACTATTGCATAGCTTTCGAGGTTAAGAAACAGCAGCTGAGACACAGAAGTTCTAAACTTACAAAGAAAATTTAAATTGTAAAAACATGTTTACGTAATCGTGGGAAAAATCGCCTATTTTACACGGTCAGATATTGATCATCGCGCATCATCTTGTGATGCAGATGTCGATTAATCATTTCCAGCAGCACGTCTCATAAACGTGATTCAGCAGTGGTAGATGCATACAAAAGTGTGGCCTACTCCAAGCAGTCCGCAGGCAATGTGTGTGGCCCTACTCCAAGCATTCTGCAGGCAATGGACTACACACAGCTGTCGCTTTGTACAGTCGTCACTTAGCAATTTTGTTACATAGTAAACTGTACTTCTTGATATTCCACATTGAAGAGTGACAAAAGACGTAACGGACTGTTGGGCGTGCTTCTAATCGAGTTAAATCATAAATAAGTTTTTATTCGGTTAGTAGGCCTACATGTCTTTTTCGGGTCCTCGTTTTGTCTGACGCCGATTTCCGTACACGAAACTAAACCACTATCCTGGGCCGTACCATGGTTCAGGCGGTTAGTCGCTGGCCTCCCACCGCGGATGCCGGGGTTCGATCCCGAGTCAGTCCATGTGGGATTGTGGTGGACAAAGTGGCACTGGGACAGGTTTTTCTCCGAGTACATCGGTTTTCCCCTGTCAATTTCATTCCACCGGTGCTCCATTAAACGGAAAAAACTAATCACTATCTTCATCTTTATCACAGTGTTGCACAATAAGCCTCAAGGCTGCGGTGCGTCCGTAGCATCTGCTGCGGAGCCCTTCAAGAAAAAAAAAATACTATTCTGTACGTTGTTTGTGTAGCAGACACAACATTTCCGAAAAACTTTCTATGATACTTAACGTTGTCAGTGGTCCACTATTGTACAAACATCACAAGAAAACACACGGATATAGCTCCCTTGAAATGAACATGAAAGTAGTGACATACACGTTTGTCTGCAATTAAAAATAAAATTATCAAGAAATGTAAAACACCTATAATTATCTACATTTTATACACTTTAGCAATATTTTAATTAATAACACTGTACACTCATATATACATTTGTTTTAACTGTATTCCTTTGTAAATGATCTCTTGAGGATGGGCTGTAGAGGCCAAAACATGTAGTAGGAGCATCACAGAATAACAAATGGTTATTTATGGTTACATTTGCAATTTATTGGATTAAATACTGTACACTGTAAATTTCAAAAAATTTTCTTCAACGTTCCGTCCACAACTTACGCTTTAGAAAATTATCGTATATGAATACTCCTTTTTCAATGCTATGCTTCATGTTATTTTAAAAAATACATTTCTCTCAGCTCATAGATATATCGACTGTCCTTATAAGTACTGTTCATTGGTCTGGGCCAGCATATTATTTACGATTACTTTACCAGATGGAAGCAGTACCTACCGACCTCAGACCTCAAAGCCGTAGGTCTTATGATAAAAAGAAGACGCGGTACCCTGAAGAAGAATCAACACATACTTTGTCTCCATCGCCCTTTTAACTTTCATGTAGTTCATTTGCGCTTTCCATTTCGTCGACACTTTCCTCGTCTTCGTCTCTGGCCTTATCTTCTGATGATTTTTCTAACTATTTTTCTTCCTCGAATTCCTCTAACCATCCAACCATTTCGTAATTTTACAGTCACCCATAATTCTTTCGTATAAAGTTATATGTAAAATCATTAACCGAAGTAAAAAATAAAGCAAGAAAATATAGTGACCTATTTGGTGGCGTGGATTGCAGCAGTAATCCATATCAAATACAAAACGCGTTCTAACTTCGAACTCACTTAACGAAAGGAGCTGTTGTGGTGATATACAAATATCCGATATTTGCTGATAACTTACTGAGAAGAAGAGGTGCATCACATATTCTTTCACACCAGCAGCTATAAAAATAAGATGATGGATTGCCCTGCGGAGTCCGCGCGAACATTGCGGGTGAAGGAAACGGGGAAGAAAAGGGGCTAGATTAAAACGAATATATGAAAGAATAAGGACTAGGATACTGTATGTATAATGGATACACAGAGGAAGAAGGAGCATAGAAGAGAAGGAAAAAGGGGAAAACGATAAAAGAAGGATTGACAGAAGGGGAGATGGAAAAAGAAGGAAAGAGGAGAATGAGGAGTGTCAGAAAAGGTAAATAAAAAGTAGAAGTGACAAGGTAGAAAGAAGGAGCAAGGGTAGAGGATATGAAACAAGGAGGTAAAACAGAGATAAAACAGAATGAAACAAAGAAGTTAAAGACTAGATGACGTGATTCCTGTGCAATTTATTTCCATGAAATAGACTTTTGTTTGGTTTGTGTTGGAGTCCATCAGTGTTGGAGAATTTTATAATGTTCCAGGGTCGATTGGCTACGCTGTGTGCCATGCTGCTTGTAGACTTTACCCACTCTGTTCGGGTTATTAAGGACAGAGTGAGTGAAGGTTTTAGTGGGCTTTGGCGAGGCGTCCAGACGGCGGGGCCGCTCGGCGTCGCGGCAAGACGACGCTTAAGCCAGATGTGACGCCCAGCAGTTTAGTTTGGTTTATAATAAAGGGCATGCTCTCGAAACAACAAATACAGGCAATGACATCGATTGCAGGCAATTAAAGAAATACATGTACACTCTGGGACAAAAATACAAGTGACAGCTCTCAGAAATCCACTACACAGAGGTGGGAAGTCAGGATTAAAATTCACTGTAACAAAAGTGGTTTCTGTAACGTGTTTTGGATCTAGCTGGGTCAGAATCTAGAAAAACTAAGGGATCGTTTTTTAGAAGTGTTGGAGACAGCAGGTGACCGTAAATTGTGTTATGAAATTCAATAATAAAGTGACTTACGACAGAGGTTCGATTTCCGGGAGGGGAAGGGTAATTTTTCCTTTCGCCACCACGTGCAGAACGGTTCTGGGACCCACCAAACGTCCTAGAGAAGGGGCCTTTCCCCAATATTAGAGCAGTCGGAACATGGAATTACTCACCTCCTCTGGTATCACCCCACTCACGAGCATTCATGAAATGATGATTTACCGCATTTTCACCAGTACAATAATAATCCTAAATTACTACATGCAGACATTCTTGCTCACATGATGAATCATTCTAGCATGAATTTTGCATAAATTATATCACGTATTTGAAAAGCTTCTTAATAAATATGTATTAATCTCAATTACAGAGGTCAGTCAGAAAATGAAGTTGAGGAAATGAAACCATCATAAGATGAGAAAACCAAACTAATCACAGTTTAATAGTTTAGTTTGTTTGTCAGCAATAGTTAAGCCGTTCAATGGTCTGCCTGTTATTTATTTATCTTCCAAGTCAATAACAAAACGTTACTGAATGCCGCACTTCGCAGTCTGTTCCAGCACTGTGCTGCCCAACATATAACGAGGTCAACTGGAAATTTATCCCGCCGTTCTCTTCTCGGTACTACAACTTCACAGCAGCAAATTAGTTACCATTCCGAGCTATGTGACGGAAAAGGAAAAAGAGAACTAGCGGTTCCTCTGTACTTGCTTACAGTTGCGTCACACCTGATAGCCTAACAAAGGCAAGCAAACTGTCCTCTACCTGGTTTGTATACCAATGCCCCGATATACTCACGAAATATTCAATTCACCGAGTAACACACCTATACCTCTTAGTATATATTTGATATAAAACAAATTTAGACTGAAATTAATATTACGCCGGTAAAACAAACACGGGGAAAGAGTATTCTGTTCCCAAAACAACTACAGTTCACAATAATACCTTTAACAAAACAAATACTTCAGGGTATAAGAGTGAACAGTTTCTACCCACAATATGGAGGCAGCACTTTTCCCCGAAACGTCGGTAAGTTTCTAACAATTACCCAGTGTTAAAAAAGACGGAACACTTCACGATTTCAAGAGTCCGATGAATTCAACGTAGGCCTAAGTTATGAGACATTCTATAAAAACTGTCAATGACGGCAAAATGACTTCAAATATATTAGAAACTAAGTCAAGTGCAAGCTAAAGTGGTTGGTTTTCATTTGACTTCCCTTAAGCGAATTATTCACAAGACGAGATATGTTTGCTCCCTTTCTTTCTCATCAAAGACACTTTTTCTCATGCTGTGGGATTTGAACATCAGAGGGTGGAAGGTGAGTTTTTTTTGTGACGGGCCCCACAGCAGATGTTACGGACGCGCCGCAGCCTTGAGGCTTATTGTGCAACCCTGTGATGAAGATGATGAAGATGATTAGATTTTTTCGTTTTTTCCGTGTAATAGAGCACCAGTGGAATGAAATTGACAGGGGAAAACCGAAGTACTCGGGGAAAAACCTGTCCCAGTCCCACTTTGCCTACCACAAATACCACACGGACTGACCCGGGATCGAACCGGGGCCTCCGCGGTGGGAGGCCGACGACTAACCGCCTGAGCCATGGCACGGTCAATGTGAGATTCAGAATATATAAATTTTCGTTAGCGATTAACCCCTTGAAAACTAAATTAATCTATATTACATATAAAGATTCAGTCCGCACCTCACAGGTAAAACAGGGTGCTTCCATTAGGAATACCAATCGGTAAAGGCTGTATATAAAAAATCGCTGTTTATTGTGAGAATTATATGAAACAAACACACACACTCTATGGGCAAAACGCAGAGTGTTGGGGATAACCCTTACGGTACATGTAGTAAACCCTAGGCTTCAAAAGGTTAATGTAATAAAAAATACATAATCTTAAAAATACACTTTTCATAAGGGAGAATCTTCGTTTTTATTGTGGTGGTACTATGGCGTTCTTTCAAACGAAGTGCCAGAGGGATGCATAATGCGTGAAGTGAGGGACCAGTAATCTAAGATGCCCGATATACAGCCTCTTCGATCTTAACATAAACCTCATGTTTTCATGGTTCATCCCTTTATTGCCAACTAGGTTCTGTCGATCGTACAGTGATGTAAAGGCATATGACGTGTTGTGAAGACAATGCAGCTACCTAATTACGGAGGCTGATTTTTTGGTCCTTTAATAACGCAGTTTAAATTTCGAACGTTATGCAACCCCTAATAAGACATGAAGATTACTATTAACGACGGCTTATTTGAGGGTTTCTGTAATAACTGAGAAAATGCAAGAAAGGCCTCAGTAAGGCTGGTATAACAGCGATATTTGAACATTGCACCTCGTGAATACAGCTCCAGACTGTTGCTCTAACTCAAAAGACAAAGGAATTCTAAAACTGATACAAGTACAATTGATGTAGAGAAATTTTAAATGTTAAATGCAGACTTAAAACTTTTAAGTGTGTTATTTTAATGACTCTGTTAATTGCTAAAATGATGTAGAGTCAGGAATGAGTGTATGAATACGGAGCATTTGTGAAATGGTATTAGAAAGGGGAAATCGAAGTACTTTGAGAAAAACCTGTCAGTGGTACTTTGTCCAACACAAATCCCAAAAAGACTGGCGGTGAAACAGTTGTTTGTAGGTTCCGAATCTGATGTATTACGGTCGGAAGCAAGCAGTGTGGTTGAGTCGACTATAACTTCATTAACAGCCTACCTAGAGCATGTCAAACAGAGATTCTCTCTTTCAGAACTGCTGTCGCAAGTCTGAATGCTTTGTAATCAGATGCGTGTGTGGAGACCTGTTTTTGAATCTGACTGAAGATTACTCTTCAATCCATCCTTTCAGTGAAAGCAAAACCCAGTGAATGAAATCAGACCAAAGTATCTTGTCATTACGCGCCGACCTGATTATAGGGACCACGTGCAGAGCGAGTGTTTATATGCTGTTCTGATCAGCATGTTCGCAGTCTTGACTGCACCACAGTTCAAGCCACAGTACGTTCTATGTGGTGCTGACCAACTGAATATTTGTTTTGTTTATAGGTACACTTCACCCCTACTCCGTAAACCATATAATGTGTTTAACTACCGCCCTAAGACGCTTCGCGTTTCGATAAAAAAAATCGCATCTATTACTTGTGCAATGTACATCCATCGGTCTGTTCTCTGTCCTTACGAAAGAGCGCCCAAAAATGCTGGACCAGCTTGGATGAAATTCAAAATGATTAACCTACAATAAATTTTATCAAACCATAGTAATTCTGATTAGTTTACAAAAACTCAGGGGTTCCTTTTCGTAAGGGCACAAATTAACGCTTGTGTACCGTATAATAATTAGTGTAATAACAACACAGTCCCTCTACTACAATGCAATCAAGTACCATCACAGTATAGAAGACTGTTCTTGAAAGAACTTTTGGAGCTATGGTGGTAATACAACCATTTTAATTCTATGTGTCATTTAACGTATGTGAAATAATAATTAAAATTAAGGTTGGTTACGTAGTTACAATTTTTAAGGTAAACACAATGTCCTTCCTATCCTTTCGGAGAATTGCTAAAGAGGCTCGCTATTTACCCACACCCACTTGAGTCACAGTGCTCTATCAACACCAACAGAGGTTTAAATCAAATGGGATGTTACAAATATTTCCACAGACTTATAACACACTCTGTGGGTCGAAAATCTCCAACATGGTCACGGCAGGAAGAATTCGAGTTATGTCCCACAAGGAAACGGAAACAGCCTTCACTATATCGGATCCCACCCTGCTTTAGTTTTAAAACGCTGCTCTTTACTTCACTTGTGCGAGACGCAAGTTCAGATTGCCGTGAAATTGGGTAAACAGTGGAGAGACCCAGAGCAGTCAATCACGCCACGACAAGAGTCGGTACCGATCGTAGTATCACACTTCACGGAGCTCAGATGGGCGGGAAATGTAGCACGTATGGGCAAACCATAAACGTGTCAGAACTTCGTTGAAAAAGAGCACGCCCAGGAGGGAAGATATTATAAAAACGGACATTAGATACGTTGACGAAGAGTTATGTGAATTGCGTGACCTGTCTTAGGACAGAACCCGAGGTTTTTTGATGAAGGTCAAAAATATTTGAGGTCCATAACAACAGGAAACTTCTGTAACACTTTAGTATCTATAGACGTCTTCGTCTACTACTTTCAATAAAGATTTACCGAAAGTGCATTACAGGATATTACAAGTTGAAAAGTAGAGTATTGAATACAAATTTTACACGTGTGAATAAAGGCAAAGGTCACCCCATGACATGCCTATACAGGCACAAAGGGGAGGCGGAGATATAGCTCCAGACAATTCCCTACACGGCGCTTTGGTGGTCAGCACGAGGCTCCGGCCGGTTCACTTCCGGCACCCATTGTACAGGAGGTTGGGTGGGCCTCGGGGCCTGTCTGGAAAGCATGGAAAACCTTGCCCCCACCGAGATTCGATCCCCGGACCGTCCAGCTCATACCGAGTCGCTGTACCGACTACGTTATCCCGACCAATACACTTTGAATAAAATAATGAATTTTGGTTTTCCATAAATGGCTGGAAATTTTTTGACTAGCTCAAAAACTACTGTGCTGCTTAGAGTTAGGACAAAAACTGTTACGTCGTGAAGCAAATTTATTTATTTTTCGTTTATTCACATGTAGTCGATTTAGTGACACTGCCAGTAACTCATAATACGTCGTGATGTAGAAATGATAACAGACCACCCCAGTCATCAACAGTTTTACAAATTCCAGAAGCGATTGCTTATTCGGATCTTTCAAGACCCTGTATCAGTTGTTCAGGTTATGTACAATGGAATTAGACATGGAGGACGATTTTAGTCGGCTAATTGGAACAGACGTCGGAGGGAGCGTTGATATCCGTGTTGAACGACGGCACGGTATTCACTCGAATAAGGTGAAAGAAAATTAAATAAAAACTCTCAATCAGAAAATGTGGGATTCAGTGCGAGTGAGGCGCGAACATGCTGACAACTTGATGGCCAATGAAATATCTCAGTATGTGAAGGGAATAGCTGCAAAAGAGCAGGGAAACTTTCGGCCAGGATAGCTTAAATCCTGTCATATATATGACTAACGTATACATTTTCGTCATGTGCATTATCGCTGCGCTAAGCAGCTCAGAGGCCTAGCTATATTTAACCGTTTAATCACTTGGTTACTATATCAAGACCTTTACTCAAGTAACTGAGCGGATTCGGTTTGTTTTGTGATTGCAGGAAGTGCTTATTCCTTTAAAACCAGCGGTTTTTTCATGTACCACCAGGTTGAACATTCACAAATTTTACGTTCTGCCCACAGGGTGCAGTTAATTTGTATGGCTCTCAGAACAAACGGTATTTATTTCCTTATACTACATTAACTGGTTGTATACTGCGCGGTAAGAACCGCATACTGGAATATAATTCATTATAATTTTCATCTTAAAGAACCATCTGAAGAAAGGGATCGTTCCTGTGTTCATTTACCAAAAACACGAGTAAATAAAATTTTCTTAAACTTTTAGGCAAACGTTTTGGGGAAAGAATACATTTCCTTATAGTGAATAGTCGCGAAAGCTGGGTGGCCTAACCCAGTACAACCAGAACAAAGCAGATAAGTCGCGAGCAAATGTCTTGGATCTGTAAGACTGAAAGGGCAGGACGTGCCATGGCTCAGGAGGTTAGTCGCCGGCCTCTCACCGCGGAGGCCCGGGTGCGATCCGGAGTCAGTCCATGTGGGATTTGTGGTGGATAAAGTGCCACACTGGGACAGGTTTTTCTCCAAGTACTTCGGTTTTCCCCTGTCAATTTCATTCAAACGGTGCTTTATTACTTGAAAAAATGAAAAAAAAACTGATCATCTTTCCTTTCATCTTCATCACAAGGGTTAAACAATAAGCCTTAAGGCTGCGGTGCATCCGTAGCTTCTACTGCGGGGCCCTTCACCACAAGAAAAAAGTCTGAAAGGGGAGCGAATGCTAAAATCAATGGTTAATGCCACGCGGGTGTTCTTTGAGAACACAAAAAACTTACCCATTACGAATCTTTTTTTCCAGAAGAGTCAACCAATTTTACTGTGATTCACTCACTGAACACAAACACTTTAGTCACGCACATCATGACGGTGCGCCTCCCCGCACATTACTTTCGGTAAAGTAATTTTAGTTTTATATATCAATAATGGAACATCCTCTGTACGTGCATGGTTTAGCCCTGTATGACTTATCGTGTTTCAGAAACTAATAATCTCTTAGAAGGGCATTATTTTAATAGCTTGCTGACATTAAAAGGACAGCACACGTAGAGTACAATAAAAAGAGTTTCCAAAAATGTTCCCAGCAACGTTTCATGCGTACCAGAGACGTTCGACTGCGGACAAAACGTAATTCTTTAGCAGAATCGGTTCCGTTTTTCAGTACTCAGATCGCGTACTTGACAACAAGTTCACGTCAAACTTCATAGTTTTCCTCAAAAACCGCACACTGTATGGAAATGTTAGAAGTAGGCTTAATATCAGATGTGAAACTCATGCTGATCTACAACATTTGCTCGAAGGGGTTTTTAATACTGTTAATATGCAGTGTTTTCACTATATGACGTTACGTAAACCCGGCGTAAGAGCTAATGTCTAGTTAGGCTTGCTAATAGGCTTGCTGCCGATCCCAGTGGCCGCGCGGTCTAAGGCGTGGGTCTGCGGCCGCTCGCTTGCTGGGATTGTGGGTTCGAATCCCACCGGGGGCATGGATGTCTGTCTCTTGTGAGTGTTGTGTGTTGTCAGGTAGAGGTCTCTGCGACGGGCTGGTCCCTCGTCCAGAAGAGTCCTACCGAGTGTGGTGTGTCGAAAGTGTGTGATAGTGACACCTCGAAAAGTAAGGAGGCCTAGGCCCCCTAGGTGCTGTCGAGTTATAGGAAAAAAAATAGGCTTGCTAACTTTTACAATATTCTCAGTGTCATAATTTGAAAACTCCATATAATTAAATAAAAGGGACTGCAATTATAGAGTCTGTGAATGTGATTTTTGTGGGGTGGTGCTGTAAAAATAAAATGAGTATCAATAGTAGTGTGGTACAAAACCTCGCAATAGATTAATCTCAAAACCACTCTTTCCTACTCGGACTCTTGACCCGTGAATATGGGACCGATACGTTGTCCCGAAACGTCGGTAAACAAATACCACACGACGCCGCGTAATACCCCACAAGACCGCAGATTTCATCAACATTGCGGCAGAAGCCCGAAATCAAGGTCAAAACAACTCGTTTTCTGCGGAACAGATGTTACGATTCCACGCTTTACAGAATGCTGAACAGTTTGTAATTTTACGTGAACTGACATTATCTTTCGAGTGAGTATCTCTACTTTACTGGTGGCTCTGTGCTAATGATACTAACTACAGCCTCTTCTTGAGCAAGTCAAACAGGCGTCCCTTATATCTTAGCGTATGCAAATTTCCCGCCGATATTTCGCTCCAGTTACCAAGGTCAGAGGCTGCTGACAGGGCTCGCGTCACATCACTCAAAAAGCCACACACCATAAATAGTATAACTGCCGCTGTAAGACTGCTTATATTGCTGCACTCGTTCTTCGTACTCCGGTTCGAAACTCGGGCGGTTCTAACCAAACAAGAGCGTAGCTTACACAAAAAACAGCTTCATAACGTATGTTTCTCCCAAATTGTTAGGATGGATTAAAAAAGAGGAGGCCGTGCCATGGCTCAGGTGGTTAGTTGCCGGACTCTCACTGTCGGGGCTAGGGTTCGATCCCAGGTTATTTCATATGGGATTTGTGGTGAACAAAGCGGCACTGGGACACGTTTTCCTCCGAATAGGTCGGTTTTCCCCTCTCAGTATTATCCACAAATGCCCCGTATTCATTCATCTATCGCCAAAGCCAAATAATCTCAGTAAGTGAGAGCTTCGTTTAACAACGCCTCCTCCCTCCCCCAAAGGACGGATAATATGTTGTAAACACGGGAAAAAAGAAGATCTACATACAAAATTTTTGTTAGAAAATCTCAATGGCAGTGACGCAGTGTAGCATCCCAGAAGAATGGAGACGTCAACTACATCATTACGAAAGTCGCAATTTGTGGAAACTTAGGTGCATATGAGAATTAGACGCTAGTGTTAAACTGAACGTCAGAGCATTAAGTTTTTAAGATGTGAACTACATTCGACTGTCTCAGGATAAAGTCCCAGTTCTGGGTGTATATATGTATACCTGATGACAATGACACTCTCCGTTGCATAACAGTATTCCTAGATTGAGTGTATAACTATCAAATATGCAAAACAAATCATGTTAAATTAAGTTGGTTTGTTGTCTCAAATGATATGACGTTCATACCAAGCTTCATAAATTTTTTGAAACTGGCTGAAAACGTGCCAGCGTACGTAGGTATTTTACGGCATGAGAGCTAGAAAACATTTGCGAGTTGAGTCACTTTGCCTTTAATGTATGCTGTGCGCTACCAGTGGTTATAAGAAACCGTAACATTAAAGGAGACCATAATGCAAGGAATGTAAAATATTGTTTTTGTTACTGGCAGTAAAAGTTAATAGGATTTGAAGGATGGCTGACATTACTGCGAGGTTACGATTTTGCACATAGAGGTGGAAGACTCTTGTGCATAATACTTCTTGAATTACAACTTCCTCCTAGTTTCTGGAATAACAACTAGAGGCTGAAGGAGGCAAATCCATGACAGGAAAGAGGCACCACAAGACACGATCCCACGATACCAGACAAGTCCATATAAGATTTGTGATGGACAATAGTGGCGCTGGGACAGGTTTTCTCCATGTACTTCGGGTTTCCCTTGCAGTACCATTTCACCAATGCTCCATTCATCTATCTATCACCGACGCAATACAACCTTACCAACTGACGGGCTCATTAAATACACTTAAAAAGATGAAAGGAAGACAGAGCGTAACATCCCCGACGACTTCAGTCTTAAGCTATAATTTCCATTTAGGTGATTCAGGATATAGTTCAATGGCGGTATTTTCCGCAGACGACAGTAAGCCTTCCGGTTCCGTAACAACAGGGAGTTCCTTAACAGTTGTGTGTCTAATTGGAAATGGTTGGTCGTTGACGTTTTCTTTTGAATCACTTCGCTCTTCCCCTTCGCATGGCTGTGGCATATATTGTCAATATACATTATTCTACAAACTGTCTTCGGTGCTCCGACCGGCTTGTTGTCATGTTTTATCCGAAATAAAATAAATCTGTTCCATATACAAATGACGGTGAATCATAGTCATTACGCAGTCAGTATCTCTCGAGACACGCTGGACTGACTTATAAACATGTATCAGATGGAATAAATATTCAACCACTCAACTGACTAAGCACGTGAACATATTGTCTAAACCGTATGTTACTAAATCAAAAAATATGATAACGACACGATAATAGACTTTGACTGAAACCAACTAAGAAAACTACTCGAGAAAATACTGTGTAAATGAAGACTGTCTAATTTTCATGTAAGTAAAATGCGTAGGTTATGTGCTGACAGCAAAAAAAGTCAGTTGACGTATGTAATAAGCGTAGTGATAAAGATTTAGTAGTGTGATTATTGAGGATAGTGATGGCAGAAAATATGATAACGACATAATTGAGAGACTTTCGACTTTGAGATATGAAAAAAATATAGATATATGTGTAAAGGAAGTGATCAAATTATCTTATGGTTTGATGGGTGAATAAATGAGATAAGATGTTCGTTTGAAAGTAGTGATAAAATCATATGATTTGTGTGAGAATAGTGATAAAGATTATATTGTGTGTTTTGAGAAGATAATGGATAAATATTAACTGATGTGGTTTAATGAGATAGTGATAAAATTATATTGGTGTGGTTTGATGAAGTGTGATAAAGATTATATTGATGTGGTCTGATGAGGATAGTGATAAAGATTATATTATGTGTTTGATGAGGATAGTGATAAGATTATATTGATGTGGTTGATGAGGATAGTGATAAAGATTATATTGGTGTGGTTGATGAAAAGTTGGGTGATAAAGATTATATTGATGTGGTTTAATGAGGATAGTGATAAATATTATATTGATGTGTTATGGAAGTTGTGATAAAGATTATATTGATGTGTTATGAGGATGTGATAAGATATTGATGTGTTTATGAGGATAGTGATGAAGAATTATATTGGGTGTGGTTTGATGATAGGTTGTGATAAAATAATTATATTGATGTGGTTTAGAATGAGGATAGTGGTAAATATCATATCCTATGTGGTTTAATGAGGATAGTGATAAAGATTATATTGATGTGGTTTTGAGAGAGTTAATGACAAATCTCCGAATTCGAAAGTTCATAAATATTAAATTTAAAGTTTGTATCATTAGTGTGTGGATGGATGGAGGATGGATGTATGGGTGGGTGGATGAATAGTTATCGAACAGGTTTGATTACGGGCAAAGCGCCTGACATTTATTCGAGAGGTATCCGCTTCTGATCTTGGACCGGGCACCGCATACCATGACTAAGACTAATCGTCATTATCTTAAATTATTCTGCACGTGAAGGTACCTTTAAAAGTGCTAATTTCCAGCTTGATTCATATTATGGGTAGACTTGTGGTAAAATCACGGTCAAGGAAAATATTCTCCGTCTATATTTAAATGCATCTCTTCACAAGAACGGTCACGCTCACATTACAAGGTGCTCAACGGGGCGCGGGTATTCCTCAAAAGAATATTTGACCGAAAAGTGATGCGATTACCGCCATATTTCTACTGCTTAATTACTGTCTGTGCCATTCCAGTATATAGCCTCCCACGCTCACACTGCGTGCACGGCGTTATGCCGCTCATGCACCAGGCCGTTGTTGTAATAACGAAGAAACGTTTAATGGCGGCGCACAATAGAGTGTTAATTTGATGGTTATGGGACTCTTAATATCGCGTGTCGTAAAGTGCCTATCGCGTTGCCATAGCAACACTGCGCAGATTTCTTTCCGTGCCTCACAGTGAATTTATAGTTACTTCTTAGTATAAATCGAAGAAGAGAAACTGACGTTTGTGGAATGATGAGCCTTCAGGCCCCATGACAACAGAAAATATCTAGATCGCCTGAATGACCATTAATTGCTCGGGTGACACCCAGAACTACAAGGAGAACGTGTGTGTGTGTTTATGTGAACATATGTACTAATATCTCCAACAGATATGTCACGGTGCAGAAGTTATCACCAGTATGATGAAAGTATGACTGATTACAGTGTAACGGAAAACACGTAATACAGTGACCGTGGCCTATTTGAAATTGTAATCCCATAATTCGCCTGGAAGAAACGAGCTACGTTCGAGCAACGTACCCGTATAATATGTTGTTATCAATTGAGCTAACCTATCAATGAATTCGAAGGCTAAAAGATAAATATTCAGACACCTTTTATGTCAGTCATAGAAGTTACCGAATCAAGTAGTATAATGTTCCAGTTCCATCCTCCAGCCATGGAAAGTGGAGCAACGCCACGTTATTGTCAGAACACACCATTAATATGTAGGACAGAAGAATGTTCAGCCCATTGTTAACGGGAAAGTATGACAGATGGCGCAGATGTAGCCATCACTTCTAACAAAGAATACGAAACCATCGGCAAACTAACCCTACCAATTGTCTACCAATAACAATACTTCGCTGTCATTGCGATTGTCATCTGTCTACTCCAAGCGCCTTGCGACGCTGTACTCACATTGATATATAGGAACGCGTGGTTGGTGAGGAATGAGGTCACGTGATTAATGGAAGAAGCCTTCCTATTGGCCATTAGTTTTCCTTCTTAACTCCCAGTGACACTGTTATATATTATTTCAACTTGAGAGATGAGAAGGAGTGGCATGCTGAGATTTACTACAGCAATCCGATATGTCTTTCTTCAATCATCCGTCCATCACCGATCAGTTATTTATTTACTTAGTCTATTGTCCACTCACTGGTTTTTGTACTTATTTGTATATTACACACGTATTTATTCACGCAGAGCTTAGGTGGCGATTTATTGAGTGATTGATTGATTTGTTGGTTGTCTGGTTGTTGGTTGGGTTTGGTTGGTTGGATGATTGGTTGGTTGTTCGGTCGGTTGGTTGGTTGTTTAGTTGGTTGACTGATTTATTTATTTATTTATTATTTATACTAATTTCTCATGGAAGTTCCATCTTGCTTGTGGGAGAGTGCATCTGTGCCAGAGCAAATAAAGACCTATCTTCAGCGATACCAGACTTTTTATAACTTTACTTGAAAACAAAGTAAAACGTAGGAAAGAGTTTTTAAATGTTTTTAGAACTAAGTTTTTAAAACTGTAATGCGTATACTTCTGTCTCTGTCTGTCTGATACATGAAACAACAAAACGATTTTTAGTGCCATACTCATAACGTTAAACCACCGCAATCATCAAGTGAAAAGGGCTTAATATATGAATACAAATTTTACTGCCAATGGAAAACGGCCGTTCCTGTAAGATTATCTTGATGAAGTGGTAACTAATTTGTTTTTACTATCAGTAATGTGCATATAATGGCCTACAGTAAAGTAAGGCGAATCGTGGGCTTTTCTACTTATGTATTTGTGTCCTAAGGCAGACTGTAAGTCAGGTGTTATATCACAAGAGCGGTAGACAGTCACCCTTAACACTATGCTACAAACGGATTTGCTCACACATCCAAGTACTGTTTCGTTCATTAAATGCGGTCAGAAATGACTGTTTATTTTTAATTGTTCTAAATGGGTGTGCAATTTACGTCTGGCCACAATCTGCTGAGTTATAAAAATGTTTCAAACTGTCCCAAAAGTTCCGCTTAACAGTTTTACTGCCAGACCACATTTTATATCAACCTTTGTTTAAACCTGTGTTATCATGATGGAATATGCTATGATCATTACGGGTCATACACGCTTTCTCCTTTTTAAATTCCCCCTCATAACTAACACTAACATGGCGATTGTGAGAACTTGCTATACGACAGTGACATTATCATCATTTAATGTGAGACCGTGAAATGTATGGTGATATACGAAAGATGTACAGGTTTATGAACTTTGTTCTAATCATATTTTTGTACACTATATAATAACAACAATACAGCAGTGTGATACACCTACACGAATACACGTAAGGCTACATAAGATTTTCTTATGATAGAGATAGCTAATGGTTCCCTGAAGTTAAGACATCTGAAATGTTGTGTGCATGTGTGTTATAAACACATATAAGGATTCTGAAAGCACATGTTGGCGACAATGTATATCTTTGGGCTTTAATCTCAGTGATAACTATCAACAAGGGTGTACTAACAACAATAAGCAGAAATACATCAAACTGCATAAGTTTTAGTAAAATTATAGTTTATTTACGCTAGCAGTGTAGACAAACGCACCTGAAAGGCCAAAGACGGCTTAAAATTTCTTTCCCAGGAATTTTTGTTAAGATTCATTTCACATTCTTCAAGCAAAGACGACGCATATGCCAATACCACCCCAATAACGTCATAACACTTAAAGGGATCTCTTACGAAGCCTCGTAAATAGCTCGTATCATCAAGAAATACCCTACTGCCATACGTCATCCACTGACAACTCAGAAGGGAAAACGTGGCAAACATGCGAATAGTCTAGGCGTGACTCGAAATAGCGTCATTCAATCCGAAATCGCGAAATCTTATATTTTTCCGATACTCTGAAAACGTGAGCTCTCACCGAAATGATATATATCGTAAAGGAAGAAACCAAAATGGTGAACACGAGAATAATAAATATCTGCGACACTGCAGCTGAGATTCCCACATGAGACCTGAAGAGTAACAAATCAGAGTAAGAATCACCGCACTGAGTGTCTCGATATGTTCGAGAATTAAAACAGTAAAATGAGGAAAACTAAATGCGTTCCATCAATTTAACCTTTTAGCTCATACGACACAGATGCCTGCCGGTTAACGAAGACGCTTTGGACTCCCGGGTGATTCTCTTTACACTCCGGGTCAATTTCCGGGAGGCCATAGAGACCTCCCCCCGGAGCTGCAGTGTCAATGTTTTCCTAGCCCCTTGCTCCATTTAGTGCCCGTATGTCTGTCTGCACGCTCGCCATTGGGGGTCGCTACGAGATGGCGGGCATTGTGTTTGCCATCGGGGATCTTGTTTCAGAAACTGCCGAGTCGTACAGTCCGTTCTAAAAACGTTTTTAAAAGCACAGCAGCCGTGGCCAAAGCCTTTGGCACTGGGTATTTAGCCGTCTGATGAAAATTCACTGCTATTATGAAGTCGGAAGTTTCGTCGCCGTCACCACTGGACCTGTCTTGAAAGAGCTAAATTCCGTTCACTTATTACGGAGTAAATTACAAAGCATTAACACCGTGGAACAGACTCAGTTAGTAGTTATTCAACTGATCAACAGGTTCCACGCGTTTATGGAACCCGGAAGTACACAACGTCAACACAAAACTGCATAAGTGAACAATGTAATAACAAAGTCAATCCAGTACACGTCTTCACGAATAGTTTTCCCCAAAACAATTTTAATATTACCCTCCCGTCCACATTTACGTCTCTCTTGCAGCCTCTTCTTATTGAGATTATCGTCTCTGAAGTGTGACGCTGTGCAGTGTAGCAGAAACGTCGGTATATTTTTGTCAGGATATAGGACGTCACACCGACAAACACGGTTATGTTCAAGATCATCACCGTGAGCACCTCGTATCTTCCTATAGGGTCTTTGGAATACTTCGTGGAAAGACTGTCGTGACAGTGATCACATATAGGTAGCCTACAATGATTTATTAAATATACGAATATCCATAGAAGGAGGAGTTTATTACTCTATAACAAACACTTCATGCCTGCAGCTTCTCACTGTACGCGAGAGGACCTGGTTAAAGTCCAGACGGAAGTATCCATTATCCTCGCTAATTTTTCAGTGGTTATCTTTGTTGAGTGCCGTAATATATCATGACGACTTCCGACGAGCCACTTCTAGTTCAGTTCAGTACATAACAATCCCGTCGTTATTCGACGCTGAACAAGATGTACTGCTGACATAACATCGTAGAATATAAGGGATGCACCTGTTCTGAAACACTCCCTCCTCGATGGCAATTTTAGCTACACCTGTTGAGTCCCAGTTTCCCTGACGAGCCCCAGGCTACAGACCACAGCGGCGTGACCATTACATCTGGCACAGAAGCAATGTTACTTTCACTGGACACATCAGGCCACTTTTAAGTTTCGTTTTTAATTTTTGGTCTCCTCTGCTCCGTTTTAGACAACGGCAAATATCACGTGCAGCTGGGTCGAATTTCAGTCAAACAATCGACACACCACCAAAACATTGCCTACAAATCAACTAACATCCAGTTCTGTCAGATACAATTGTACAATTTTTTGGCCATTTTCTTTCAGCAAAATCGTATAATTTGCGAAACAAATTACTGTCATTAAGATTTCCTTCTTCGGAAATTCTTCAGAATATAAAGAGAAGGAGAAAGAAAGGGCAGAAAAATAGCTAGGTGGAGAAGAAGATGGGTAACAAAGAAAATATGTGCTAATGAATGAGTGGGGAAAGGGAAGAGGACGAAGGTCCAACAGGAGATAAAGAAAAACGAAAAGAAATATAAGAGGATCTAAGGAATTGGAAAGAGGCTGAAGAACGACATGAAGCAGTATAAGTATAAAATGAAAATTAAAAGACGCAGAAGAGGGAAAAAATGATCTATGAGAAGAGGAAGAAATGGAGTAGGAACATGTTATAATAGAATACAGAAAGCAGAAGTAGAGTAAGAATGCGAACTAAAGAATGAGAAAACACGGAAACAGTGAGGATTGTGAAGCAAAAGAAGACATTAAAAACAGGGTAACACAGAAGATCTGTAAGACACACGCAAGTGGCTCCAGTGGTCCTCACGAACGAGAATGGTCCTCCCAATTCCTGGACAGTTTTCTATAGTCCACTCCCCGATTTTTGAAGCTTTATCTTCCAGTTAATATCGATAGCACACGCAGTTCTAATAGCCAGGCAACACTATTGCCGAAAATTTAAGAATTAGTAACAATTGCAGTTGAAATGTGTAAATAAACGCGACAAAAATACTTAATGAGAGGCCCAATGCAAACCAATCACCTGATATCCTTAGGGTGATAAGCAAGTTGATACAAGTGTTAACATTTCTGACTTATATTCAGGAGGATCCAGTTTCGAGTCTCGGCCAGGACAATGATTAACATGACTGAAGTTCCTCGTCGCTTTCATCACTGCCTCCAGGCAAACATAAGGATAGTATCTCAGATTACGCATTACAGTTTCGTAACACATCCCTGTCAAAGAATTACTCATCATTTTACCACCTGACATTGGGTCTGAGTAATCAAGTGCATCGCTAAATAAATCGTAAAAAAGTAGACTAAATTAAGTCTTAACGTGATAAAATCTACATGAACTTGAAATGGGTGGGACATGTAACACGCACTGAAAGAATAATGTTTAGAAACGACCATCTTGGTGACCTAGAACTAAATTCAATTCAATTCAATGGGTATTTATTAACGTGCAGGCTTAACAGCACAAGTGCCAATTATAAATCCAGCGCAAAAACACAAATAAAACACAAAAACATTCCAAGTACACAAAAACAAAACACTAAACGAACAAAACAAAAATAAATATGTAGAAATGATCAATATAAAACAAGTACTGGGGCAAAAACCCTATACCGTGAAGAAACACAGATAAGTTGATTTAAAAATGTCACAGATTAGTACAGAATAATAAGGAACGTCAGTGACCGAACTACAGCGTAACGATTTACAGTGGTAACAAATCATTAATCAAAACAGACCTACCATTGAATATACAAGTAGGCTACACCTACTGATGGCATTAGCCGCCGAAGCGCATCTAGCGGAAGGGCAGTTGCGACGGTTTAAGTCAACATGAAACAGTTTAATATCTCTGAAATTTCGATTCGGCACACGAAGGCCGACAGTTTGCAAAAGGGTAGGGCAAAAGTTTGAACCATTGTAAATATTAAGTAAAAAAAAAGGGCGTCTAAGTGGCACCTACGATCACTTAAAGTATGAAATTTCAAGTAATTTAAAACATTAGTGTAACTGTAAGGTAAGTGACTGAAAAATCGACGATGACAAAGAAATACAAACTTGCGCTGGATGCGTTCAAGTAGAAGTAACGGAATTCCACGCAGCAGAGGCATATTCTAACTTAGGCCTAAATAATGTGCAATATATCATTAAAAGGCTTTGCAGAGAGAAAAAGGAAAACGTTACTAACCTAATTAACCCGAGCAACCTAATTGTTTGAGAGAAAATATGATCCACATGATTGTGAAACTGCAGTTTGGAGTCAATTATCACTCCCAGATCTTTGATGCATTCAGTTCGAGTAATCAAGGATTCATATAATTTGTAATAAAAAACGAGCAAGTTAAGTTTTCCTAGATAAGGACATAACTCTAGTCTTGTTGACGCTGACCTTCATACAATTAGAGTTGCACCATCCACGAACACGATTTATATCAGATTGTAGTAAAAGACTGTCACGATGGGACTTTACTTCACGAAAATGTTTGGTGTCATCCGCAAAGAGAAGGCAATTGGAATACTTGACCACAACACAGAGATCGTTGATAAAAGTGTTGAAAAGAAGTGGTCCCAGAACGAATCCTTGTTGCACACCAGATAACACTTCATATGATGAAGAAAGCGTTCCACAGTAACGGACAGAAGATGTTCTGCTGGTCACGTAACTACGGAACCAGCTAACGTAACCGGCAGACAGTCCGAAGTCACCCAATTTTCGAAATAGCGTCTCATGCGGAACTAGGTCAAACGCGTTGCTGAAGTCAAAATAAATGGAATCGACCTGTTTCTGGGAATAAACCAGCAGAGCAATAGAGTCAAGTGAGGTAACAAGATTGGTAGCGGTGGATTTCGATTTCATAAAACCATGCTGCGAGGGATTAAATTTGGACTTAAAATTGTGAGAAAAATGTTCGTGGATGACATGTATCTCCAGAATAAAGAGCCAAACAAGCATTCCACCGTCACGTGTTTGGGACCGAATTCGTTGAAAATGATTACATCTGTTTAATACAAAGTGTATTTTACATCATGACAATGCTTCTTCACGCAAAGCTCTTTCAGTAAAATAAATATTGGCCAAAACACAAACACCGGAATGGAAACATCGTCGTATTTGCCTACTTTTGTCCTGTATAACTTCATGTTCATGAAACTAAAGCGCTCCTCCAGAGAAACCTCATTTCAAATTACCAGAAGACATTCAGAGCAATCTGGCGGCAGTACTTAAAGAACGTTAGGAAAATTATTTCCCGCATTATTTTGGGGTATAAAAGAGAAGTTGTAATAACCGCATAAAATCACTTTGACTGTGACAGCAAAGACATTATTTAATGACAAAATATTGTGGCCTAATCAGTCGCGATACTGTGCATACCTCGCATGTGTATAAGACACTGACGTGATGCGATACACTGGGGCAATATTTTCAAACAGGGTAGTTGGCAATAGCTTTTAGTGCGTCGCATTAAGATCCGTACTAGGGGAGAACAAACTTTTAGATTGACGTTGTAGTGACGTCAGAGAAAATACATGATGACAGAATACGGTTATCTGCTGCGATAAAAGCGTTTAACAGCTTATCGCATAGCGATAAAAAAAAATAGGTAGAGGTTACGTGGAAGGCTTCGAATTAACCGTATCCATGCAACATGCGTGATGGTTACAGGACATCACTCAAAGTCAGACTGCTTTCTTTCCTTTTTGTCTTCTTTCCATCTTTCTTACATCCTTTCCTTCCCTCTCTCCTCCCTTCCTTTGTTTTCCAGTAACTCTTTTCCTTCTTTTTTTTCGTTATTCCCTCTTCCTCCTTATTCTGTCTTTACCTTTCTTTTCTTTGTTTCATATTACTACATAAGATTACACGTTGACTTCCGCTGCCTACTTTATTTACTTGCGACTGTCCTTGTTCTCTGTTTGTACTTACCCAGTCACAAGGGGGTGTGAATTAATCTCCTCTGTTATCTTACAGCCTCACAGCTCCTATCGAATTCACTGGCCTTTTACGTAAGGTCACATTGTCCTGCCAACCGACTGAACGCCATTATTATTTATTTCTTTATATAAAAATAATAACTTCCCATGTAACAGGTTTATCCACTGTAGTGAGGTTTCGTCTCTCTTTAATAAAACAGAGAGTTATCTTTCTGTAAGAGTATAATGTTACAAAGTTGTTATACAGAGACTGCTTCTTTTTTGAAGGATGGTATGTCTACACAGACAAAAAGATTATCTGATCCCTCAATTATCGACGTTTACTTGTCAACTTTACAAGATATTTTGTTCACATCACTTAAAAAAAACAAAAAAATTACATATCAACGGAGGCGACAGGTAAGCAATACACGTTTCTTCCTCTCATTACTGATCATGAAATTTCCTATGCTTACGGAATTCTTAAGATTATCACACATGACAGGAACCTTATCCACAGCCAGTTTAAATCAGTTCAAATTCTCTCACAGCCTATTCAACTAGTCGGTCAGTTCCTTGGTTATTTTGTTGGGTCAGTTCGTGCGAGTGGAAGCTCGTGCGAGCAGTTATCCAGCCAGCCAGTTACTTACTGCAGCTATTCAATGTGTTGCTTACGGACTCAGCGGCCCAAATCGACCCAATCAGACATTAACTCAGACCACCACTAATTGTTAGTTCCTTACTCAGCCACTCGTTGGCTGAAGTCACCCAACCAATGAGTCAGTAATTCAGGCAGCGAGTCAGTCAGTTACTTAACTAGTAAATCACTCAGTAAGATTGCCAGTCAGTTAGTCAGTCAGCCATCCAGTCTGTCTGTTGTCAGTCAGAGGATACGCAGTGACGAGGCCCAGCTGTCTCCAGTTTTCAGCGAGGCTGTCAAGACGTGCCGTTATTAACGTGGCAGATTGACTCCGGCGGGCACAGTGTTAATCACTTGCTAATTAAAACATGGAGGCAGCAAGGTGTGAGAAATGTTGCTGCTGTGTGTCATCCTCAGTGACTTCGCCGCCATCTTAACAATAAATTCCATGTACATGTAGAACCCAAAGTTTCAGTACCGTAAACATAAGATGCCACCAATAGGCTAAAGTTTTTTTTTCCCTGTTCCCTCAGTCCATCATGGCAGATGCCGGGATAGTATATTAAAACAGACCACGACCACCTCCTGCCTATTCATTTCCTATTCTCCCTTCATGATAATATTCTCGTATCATTCGTATAACCTTTAAAGCTGAAACAGAATTTTTAAATATCCAAAGAATTAATCGACTGATGCAAATTATAAGAGACAAATTCGGCCCATAACTTCTGACTACAGTCATGCGCTTTACTGACAATCTCAGCTGCCATGGGTATCATTCCGGGCGAATGCTGTGGTAGCGGGTTCGAAGGACATCCAAGGCAAAGATGCGTTCTACATTACCGTCAGTCATCCATCTTAACGTCAACCCTGCAATACGGGGACTCTACAATGGATAAACCCAAGCAGAAGAACGTTCAGGGCTTAACAATCTTAAAAACTGATCTCTGGAGTTAGCGACTCTGACAACGCCACAACAACTTCGCAAGTTACAAATGACACAAGTCAGGCTTCTTATCGCCACCACCTTGTCCAGATAGATTTTGGTCTATACAGTCTCTTATTCAATGAGAACCGAGAGCTATTTTGACGAGTATAAAGGGTCGGAGTGTGAAGCTGAACACTCGCCGAGAAACTGAATGCGTCACCTTCTCCAGTACAGCAAATATTTCATCACACACACGCTTAATATCATTAGACGCGTTCGGAAAGCAATTTTTAAAAAGTGACTATTAGCTTAGTCATAAGGTCATAAGTCATTGTTTTTGTAAGGTGTGGATGTTTTTGTAAGGTGTGGATGCTTTTGTAAGGAGTGGATGCTTTTGTAAGGTGCAGATGTTTTTGTAATGTGTGTACGGTGTTCTAATGGGTGTACTTGTATTTACTGTATGTATTTTGTTTTGTATGTGTATGGGTGTTTTTGTAAGGTGTGCACGGTGTTCTAATATGTGTACTTGTATTTACTGTATGTATTTTGTTTTGTATGTGCATGGGTGTTTTTGTAAGGTGTGAACGGGGTTCTTCTAATATGTGTACTTGTATTTACTGTATGTATTTTGTTTTGTATGTGTATGGGTGTTTTTGTAAGGTGTGGATGTATTTGTAAGGTATGGATGTTTTTGTAAGGTGTGGATGCATTTTGTAAGGAGTGGATGCTTTTGCAAGGTGTTGATGTTTTTGTAATGTGTGTACGGTGTTCTAATGTGTGTACTTGTATTTACTGTATGTATTTTGTTTTGTAATTGTGTATAGTTTGTTTTGTATTGTTATTTTTATGTATATTTATATGTCCATTTGTATTGTGTGTACTAGTGTAAGGACTACTGCCACCGGGTGAAAACCCAATTGCAGTAAATAATAATAATAATAATAATAATAATAAGCATGTCCATCCGTCCGTCTGGCCACATGAACTACTCAGCTCCGACTGGAGAGATTTTCGTCACATTTTACGGTGGGGATTTTTACTAATATTTGCCGACACTTTCTACTTTGGGTAAAATAGGATAAAATTTCAGACAGTTTACATGAAGACCTACGCACATTTACGACAAAATCTCGCAGTTCATGAGAAAACTACAAGTAACACGGCACAGCCAGAGGGGCTGGAGAAGCACTTGACGATTTAAACGCAACACTCTACAACACATCACCCCATGCAAAGAAAAGAAAGAGGTCGTAATTGCGCTTATGTCTGGTGCTAAGATACGAAGAAACGTACAGTGTGAGTTGCGTAAAACGTGGGAAATCACATTTTAAATACTCGCATTTCCAGTGCTTTGATTTAAATTAATCATGGACAATAACAGAGTGCACTCAACAGAAGTGTTACGCTCTGTGGACACTTCCCAAATTGTTTAATTATCAACATTAATAACATTTAATGATATTTAATATCTTCTACGTCGATGTCACGGATTAGGCCCTCTGGACTGTAAAGTGTCAGAATTGCCATGAATTCTTTTTGCGCATTTGATAGAACGCCATGGACTTAAGATCAACTAATGGCGAGTCTCTACTTAAAACAGAACGACAAAAGACACTCGTAGCACGAAACAAAGGCGAGGATACATCCATACGGCGAGCGGAATTAAAATCCGCAATCTCAGCGTTTGAACTGCGCAAGACCACAAGCAGAATTTTATAAAGACCATCTGTTCACTTTTCATAAACACTCCACGTCAGGAGTCTAATTTATAGTTTTTGAGAGATACGTCAATTAGTTATACTGCACCCAACAGATATAAACAGCGTAACCGTGGCAACAAATTGTCCTCGTCCCCATCTACGAAGGACTACCAGAATCTTCCTGACGTCTATACGCCGTTGGCACGATCTTTAGTAAAGTGTTGCGTTGTCGATTGAAACTCGCTAACAATGTTGACTTGTGCCGCATTGTTACCACCGAAGGATTATGACGTGTTCTCTCGTCGCTTCATTACCGACGAGCAACTCAGTCAATTAATCATTCGCTGTCACCTGACTCTTCTTGATCATAAAGAGAACATATAAAATAGGAGACTGAGGGTGAGAAGCACGGGGGAAAAACTTTCTCGACGCAGAATATGATATGAAAATGTGACTGCGAGATAAACTGACATACGTGTATCTAGCTCAATTCCAACCTTGAGAAACCAGAAAGGTTCTACCTTTCTTTACTTTCTTGGCTATTAACGAAGTTTTATCAGCTGCACAATACATCATCCTATGGGAAGGAAATATTCTCAAAAGCGGTGAGAAGGCAAATATTTGAATTGAATGGGTCGTGGCCTCTTTGAAAGATAACAACTGAGGGTCTCCACAAGACGCCTCAGTCATAACCCGACGTATATTCGCGCCTCTAACTAGAAATTACAGTTCTCGAGAGCCACTATAGTGAACAGTTATCGGATCATAGGCCCCGCACTGGATGATAATAACAATAAGTATTAAAATATACATAAAAAAGTACAGTTTGAAACGGGATGTGCATGGAATTAGCCGCTGATCCGGTCTATTGGGGATTTTGATACAGTTTATCATACAATCAATAACCTAAATTTATGTCACTTATAATAACTTCTGAAACAAGTGACCATTTTTATGAAAACTGCATTAAATTGTAACTACTCTAACCCCGTACTTTTAATACCCTGTCATAAGTAATACAGTCTGAAATGAATTCACATCCTTACAACCTACTTCCTGAAGGTGCGAACTAATATTAATCTCCCAAATGCTTCCCGGCCTACCCAGTGAAGTTCAGATCGAGCCCAGAGCAAACTTTCTTGAATTCATACCATCTCGCAACAATATGGTGACCTGCACGGATTGTAAATTACCTCTTTCTCCCATTTCATCTTTTTCGCATTCAAATATTCTCCACGGTCCTTTGTTTCCAAATAGGCCTACTAATGTGCTATGTAATCCCCTCAGAGTAAGAGATCGCGTTGCACAACTATTCTCACTGAGATAAGAAGAAAATACAGAACTAAGGTTCCAAAATTTAGTGGTGCATGTGGTGCACCAAACAATAAACTTGTCTTATGTGAGGTAGCACTTGTGATAAGGAACACATAAGAAAAAAATTTTAGACTGTACTATGATACAAAATAGAATCACATGTTAGAGATTACAGATAACATATCTCACATTCATTGCAGACATAGGCAGCTTTTCGCATTATAAGAAGATGATTATGGTCGCGTAGCAACCAGACAGTAACACAGGAGACCATTAGGCGAACGAATTGTGTATACATGTCCAGGAAAAAAAGGCACGAGTACAGTGTTATGCAAAACAGGCAAGAGTAACGCTCATAGAATCGTGCACGTAAACTGAAACACAAATCAACAAGAGATAATACTTATGTAGTCGAGCAATACAACACTGCGCGTATGGAGAAAACGGCGCAATAATTTCAATAAGACTCAAAAAGATGTGTTCCATAATACAGTATGCAAGATTCCCAAAAGCGTTCTTTGCAGTTTATAAAGCTTTCTTGCTGTCGGTTTAAAAATGGTTCAGCAGAACAAAAATTATATTACACAAAATTCGTAAAGTCCATTATTCAACAATTACGACGAAGTACAGGAAACTTAAGTTTCAAGTCTTCAGAAATGTGACGCTGTGTCTTTCGGCGAGTAGTTTCCGACGTTTCGAAGGATCGTAGTGCCTTCTGCTTCACGGTCAAGCTTTACAGTTTCCTTGGACTACTTGACCCTCAAGATGAAGACACTACTATCCTTCGAAACGTGAGCAACCTTTACCAGTCGACACGGCGTAACATCTCAGAATTATTTAGTTTGACGGTAACATGATAAATTACATGTTTACTTATGGATCTTAAAGGAATAGGTCGGAGGATGAAGACTGGCATCTTCCGACTCAAGATAGGGACGGTCGGCGAGCTCCTCTGAACGCGGACAGGGGCTTTCAGTTTCACAGATGATGTTTATTTTCGTCAGTAACTCTACGATTATTAGCTCCTCATATATGACTCTGCTCCAGGGACTGAATTAATAAATTCATTCATTACTTAGACAGCCAGTCAGGCAATTAGTAAGGCACTAAGCTAGTAAGGCCTTCATTTTTCTGATCATTCAATCGCTTCGTTAATCCAACAGTCACTCACTTATTTATTAAATTGTGTAATCAATCAGAGTTTTAGGTACTTAATGACAAAGTGTTAACGCGGGAAGATCCTACTGTAATACATAACTAAAAACACAAAGATGCTTAGCCAGCCATCCAGTCTATCAGTTACTTACTCACTTGTTTAGTTATGCAGTCACTCAGCCAATCAGTTAGTTAGTTCGTTAGTTAGTTAGTTAGTTAGTTAGTTAGTTAGTTAGTTAGTTAGTCAGTCAGTCAGTCAGTCGGTCGGTCGGTCAGTTAGTCAGTCAGTCAGTTACATATATCTAGCTTGTCTTTAACACTTAGTAGTTCAGTCTATCAATATATGATACAGTAATTTCCTAATAAACTTTGTCAGTCACAAATTTCGGCACTAAGCGGAAGAGCGGGCCTGCCACATACCAGAACCTCAGTCTGTCAGATATTCAGATAGTTAACTAGTTACTTAATCTGTAAGTCAGTTTGATTCACTTAGTTAGCCAGCCACTTCATTAGCCTGAAAGTCAATTAGCTAGTGAGGACTGACTGGCTTACCTGTCATATAATTAGCTGTTTGTTGTTTGGCAGATCCTTTACTCATCTGGTTGCATAGTCAGTCCCTTAGCTAGCCAGCCACTCAGTCAGTTGGCTAATTAGTTACTTGCAGTCTCAGTAAGTTGTCTGGGCAGCGCACTTCCGTCCTTAACCCGTAATTCCTCTCATTCTAACCATCAGATACAGACCATGTCAAATAATGCCTTTTTTAAAGCCACTCGCAGAAACTACTTTCTGCTTCTCTTGTATGACAATGTTTTAACAAAATGCCTCTGTAAGAGCAGTAACACTTTTCCGCGCATTTCCCGAACTGCTGTTGCTTCTATGACTTTAATGCCTCGTTTTCGAGAGCTGTGTCCTCACTCATAACCCTAGCCTAGCTCCCCAATATAAAACTGCTCTTTACTTATCTTTCCAGATATCGTATATGGAGAGTCGTAAAACTTGCAGCGCTCCAGTTAAAAGTGGGCTATGAACATTCAACAGTCAGTTGGCTGTGCACGTCAGATTTATGAATTAGGGTGAATGCAAAATGTAAAGTGTACTATCTTGATTGAAGACACCACATTGCGCTTCAAGAATTAATAAGAATATAAACAACTTAAAAGCAATTCTACAATCAACAAAAAGCATCAAGTTTTGTACTATAATAAACATAACTATAAGCACAATTTTGCTATACTGTTTAAGCTACACTATCAGGAATTTTAATACAATTAATAAGCGTCTAATAAATGTGTGAGGATGATATCCCTATCCACATAGCGATCATTACACTTGTACAACTATCCTCCTTTTATACATTTTACAAGCCTGATAATGAGTCGATCGGATCGAAGCACGTAGAAATTCATAGAAACAAAAGTTACTGTCTTTCTAATAAAATATTTGTGTTATACTGCATTATTTATTACATAATATTTTTAAGTAAAAAGCATTGTAATGGATGCGGGGATGTGCTGGCATAATCTTCGGTTCTCAAATAGCTCATCATATAAATGAAAGTTTCAAATCGTATTTGTAGGACCGTCTTACGTCTGTCTGTTGTGCGCTTAACTTAAAACCGTGTTACACTGAGACTATTTTGTGTTTTAGACTCCTACTAAAGTCACGAATTTGAATCTGAACTTGGATCTGAATTTCAACAAGAATAAATAAGGCGTTATTTATCAATTAAGACAACCGTTCTGACAGTTTTGTAAAATATTTTAAATCACATGAATTTTGTTCAACGCTTTCTTGTATTTCGTAAATATTACACCGACTTTTAAGTTTTTAAGTACATTCTTCTGATAACAGGCTGATTCGGAGAGTTAAAGAAGTACAGCCATGATTTTACTATCGAACCTAAGATGACTAAAATAAGATCACAAAAAAATAAAATTAAAATTCGTATATATGTGGCCATATTTAGCCTCCATTTAATTAGGCCTAACCCTTCATTATAACAAAAATGTTCTTTACAGTCGCCATAACACTTCAAACAGTCAGGGATTTTATCAATAATATTTTGCTTTTCTGGTAATCCTCACAGACCCTTTCACCAAAAATTTAACTTCGGTTTAAAATGTTATTCTTCAGAACAAAATAATCGTTCAACTAGACAAAAAACTTCCCGCCAGTTATAAATGCGAATATTAATTAATGCGGTGACACGGGCCACCAACTTGTCCTCGCTTTAAATCACATGAATCCATTCACAGTCTCTCACCCTAATTATGATACATTCTAACAGTATAGTCTCACGTTTTCCAAGTGGTATCTTTTCTTCAGATTTTTCGATTAAAACATTATATGAATTTCTCATCTCCCCATGTGTGTCATATGCCTCACCAATCTTAGCTTCTTATATTTGATCACCTTAATAACATTCTGTGAAGACTGCGAATTATGAAGACCAATAAGATCCCATAAAATAACACACAAAACATAAAGATATCTGCTCCCTTAGTAAAGAGTCATCCCTGGATGGCCTGAGAACATCCCTTATGGAATTCTCAATATAAACGTCAAACAAATTCCTTACACCAAGAACCCTATTCATGCTACGTCAGTGGCAGGGGAACAGATAAAAGTCCGAATTGAGGCCTTGAGCTATTCGTTTCGATCCGAAAGAATGTTATAAATTTAACGGCTTGATCTCTGGCTTACTAACTATCAATTAACTTCCCTTTCAGCTGCAATCAAACATCAAGATATAGCAGTCAACACTCCTGTTTTTATTCCTGAACTCCCGATTCTCAATATCGATCAGGAAATTTGGTATCCAGGCCGAGTTTTCCATGGATTTTCAATGTTTCCAAACACATTTCGGAATTTATTATCGTCTCTCCCCTTCCCTGCCCAATAATTTTCCACAAACATGCTGTTCCTCGACACTATATAACTGTATAATTGATGCAACAACGCTAAAAGGAGCAGGAATCTCTGATATTGTAGCAAGCATCACACTTTGTGGCGCTCTTGTTATAAGCAGGCCTGCAGAGAAGCAATACGACACGCAGTAGCACTCGGCTTTATGGACGTTTTTAAATGCGAGGCACAGGACACAGCAGTGTTTCCACTGGAGCTCCGAGCGCTCAGCATCCAACCAGAATCTTAACGTCAAGCTCGTGTATAGGCACCGTATTTAAAACTTGTCCCTAACCCCAAGAAAACTGCCATATCACATTACAAAAATTAGCAGGTTAGTGCTTAGGCAAACAATTGTTGTTTATTCATTAAACGTTAAAACAGGTGGTACATATAGTACCACTGTGCTTTAAGCAGGTAGCATTTAATTCATTGCTCATTTCATTCATGATGGGTAGTTATTATTTAACAAAGTTCTATTGGCTATAAAAGTACGAAATATTTGAGGTTCTCCCAGCGCTGCTGCTGAATATACGTATTCATTTCCTTATTTTCTTATTTATTTGTCTATTTACTGACACATTCAACTAAATAATATTCGCTCGTCTCTAAAACCGTATGTTCGTCTGCAAATACTTAGTAATTCTGACTATGCATTCACCCTTGTTCAAGCACTCCATCAATCCCGAGTTACAACAAATCCTCAAACAGGTGCAGAGTGTGGCAACACATCCTACTGTGGTGCTAAGAGTGTTGCCTAAGAACGGGTCGACACAACTGCTTTTAGTTACTTCTGGTTACAGATTTCAACGTTTCGTCATTAATACGATAGAGTCAGGGGTCACGTGTACCAGTTCCTTTTGAAACTTAAAGCTTTCTTAGAATTATTCTGTGTTGTAGGATGTTTGGGACCTCCTGTTCCACAGAAACCTACCGCGTGTCCCAAAGATTCGACAAAATTTCAGATGAAATCTTTCATGGTCGAGCTTACTCTACAGCCTTGCATCGCGTCATTTTATTGGGACAAAGGAAAGCCCCATCCCAATGAACCTTCGGAACGGCGAATACCACAGAGAAATATTCACGGAATACATGCGTGACCTGTTGTAATCAGCGGACCGTCATGCGTACAGCCACGACAACAATGTCAAGAGAAATTCAAAACACAGGCATTGCTTCTATATTCAGAATACACAGGCATGACATTTCACGAAATTTTTGTGACAGCAGTTCCATTTTATGGTCCATTTCTTGTCTAACACTGACCACAATTAAAATTTATTTTTCTTGCAGGCGAATTCGCAAAACGTCGAAGAGTAATCTGCCGTCCCACACAAAACCACACCACATAGTCTTCAAACTTATTCCCTGTCCATGCAAAGTCATTTATTGCAAATGAAAAAGCACTGCTCGACAGAGTTAAAAAGCAGAACAGGCAAGCTGTATATAACGACATGTAACCTTTATCTTGGTGCTTCGGTAGATCCACACGACTTCAAAAAACGTTCAAATAAGAGTTGTAAATCACGATAAATATTGCATTTTATATCGTATGGTAATATTCTATATGTCCAACAGTTTTAAACACATTTGAAGAAGTTTTGTACGTAAAACCGATAAGATAGAAACTGAAATTATCTTAAAAAATTTAGTGTTTTCAAACTCCAAAAATTTTATCCGAATCTATAATGTGAACTGTAGAGCAGAATACGCTGACTGAGGAACGTGGCATCTCCATTGTACGTTCATTTCATGCAGAACGCCAATGCCACCAAAGTACGTGGTCGCGGGACGAAGAGCGAAGAGTGTACAGAGTTCTGTGTTTCCCCTTTCACGATAATGATTGCCATCACCGTCCTGTCATTTCCGCTCTGGTACAGAAAACTATAATTACACAAATGAACTATATTTCACGTCGCAGCCGACAGTTTTGGTAAACTGGTGTTGTGTGAGCGATTCTGATTCCACCAACCTTCCTCTCTCTGAATGTCGCTGCAGAGTTACGAAAGAGCATACTTCCTCCCAATCGGTGAGTTCCGAAAGTCTGTCCGTCAATATGTTTTCTGCTTCACTTTGCCCATCGACCTTATAGATATAAAAGATTCGATACCGCCATTGATCTTCAATAGGAAGGTCCAATAATATCAGGAGAAACTGCAACTGAATGAGAAATATCAGCTGTTTATCCATGCTCTTGAGGTGAATTTAATGACAGGAAAAATAAACACTGTAGGGAAGTATGAGAGAAGATCTATGAGGAGCTAGTAGAAACGTTGCTCTGAAATTAAACGCAGATAAAACTAAGGAGCATATAAGTTAATACCCGGTTATCATAATTATGGTAAAAATCATGATATATTCATGGATAACATCATTTATAAAAATGGCAAAAAATGGAAAGACAATAACAAAACAACATTATATTCACGAAAAATTAAAACACACGAAATTCGGGACCTCTTTCCGCCTGCGTCACGGGGTATTCAAAGACAATAACATGTGCGAAATCGCAGAGCACTCATTTCGAAAACATGAACGCTTCTACTGTTCCCATAATTAGTCCAAGTTTATAAAAATGTACCTCAGACAGCACGTTGGTTTTCTTCCAACCTCACTGTTCCTTCAGCTTAATTACAGGAGAGGACAAAATTGCCAAATTTCATCCAGAGGAATTTGTACAAACGGACGAACCGACTACTAATAACGAATTCTTGCAAGCATGAAGCTGCAGTACATTAATTGCAACTCTTCAAACAAACGATGCTGCAGAATGTTGGTCCCTTCCGTCTTCTTCTCCTCCACATCTCTTCAGATGGCTGATAGCCTCGTCTCATTCCCTGTCTCCCTCAGGCCCATGACCGTCGTCTTGTTTCCGTTTTGACCTCCACTAATGACCTCTGGGTTTCCTCAACTCGTCTCGCAGATGGCAGCACTTGTCACACTCGATTAGATCCTCCACAGAACCCGCCGTAAAGCAGAATCCTTTAGTTGAGGTCCTTGTTAGAAAGAAGTGGATCTGGGTCCAAAGAATGTCGACCGCTCTGCGTATGGTTCTCTGACACGAAGCATATCCCTACAGAATATTTAACTACGCAACCATTACCGTTTCGGCTGAAGATTACGACACACGAAACTACAATTCGAAAACTTTTTGTTTCAGATAAGTGTAGAACATGATTTTTTCGTTCGAGATAAAGGTTTTAGATTGAACGTTCTCTGAACAAAACTTCAAGGGATATATGGAAAATGAAAGATATGGAATAACAAGTTCTGGGAAGAAAGGGCAAGTCCTGCCTTCAGTCGAATGTCCCAAACCACATAGCAAGACCAGTAGGTACAGTAAAATAATTATTCAATAAGTTACGGAATTTGGTAATCTACTTCAGTGTAGAATCCTTACTTGCATGGCTCCCCGTGTCCTTAAAATTTATAGGGCCTAACCTTAAAATTCCGCACCGATGCCATGTTTGTAATTTTAATATTGTGAATTTTCCTTTTAGTTCCCCTTGACAGAAACTTATCCTAAGTACATATGTCAGGAGTGTCACAGTCTTTGTTTTCAAGAGTAGGGTTCAATAGAAAGGCACATAATCAGATATTTATTATGTGCGGGCAGCGTGAATATTGTATTAATAACAGTGGTGAGTAATACTCTAATCTTTACAGAAATGTAAATTTTAGCGATAATACAAATCAGTGACAAAGGCAATTTAATGAACTTCAATCGTGAAAGAGTGCACGGTTACGGGTCTGTTGCTATCACCAATTTATTTAAAGTCAATGAAACCACTGGTGCTTAATATACTGAACTATTCTGTACTGGACGACTAGTTCATGTGTGCTATCAAATTGGGTAAAAGACAAGATTTGCTACAAATCTGAGGCCATCCCCGTCCCGGGATCACGGGCGCCAAATGGATATACGAGTATATCATAGATAACAGGCACGGGTTGCTCAGTGCTTGAAAATGTAGCTCTATCGGACCCATATAAATGTGTATACCCCTATCCTTTCACCCGACGACGGAAGCAAATACAGTCTCCGAAGCCTTGTAGTTTTTCAGAATATCAGACGATGGGTGAAGTTCAGAAATTAATAATAAATCCTAAATGTAGCATACCACCGTCAGCACGCTGTGGGCTTGACTTAACCAGGTGTCATTTTATGACTGGTGTGCAAAGAACGTATAAAAATGTTAGCAGGTCCTTCATCTTTCGCCCCGCACCACCCGGACGCCAGACATTGGCAGCAAGTGGGTCAGGCGATTACATGGAGATGCATTATCACCGCCTGGTATTAAGTGTGACCCCCTGACGATGCGCCATCAGAGACGTACCGCGGGGAACTTTCACAACTCTAGTATCACGCCGAGAATTCCCATTAAGATATTCTGTCGACAGGACTGGTCGAAACACGACAAGGCACTTGGGGGGGCTGTCAAACCGTGGGCAGCAGATAGAACTAGCTTCGAATCCCGGCCAAGAGACCCATTGTGTTTTTGTTTTATCTACTAACGCAAGAGACCTGAACGTCGTCGTCCAGTCGGTAGCACTCCTTCTTCGTATTCGAAAGGTCCCTGGTTCAAAATCTGAGGCCTTTCGTGGTTTTTTTCATTACCTCCACGCACGTGCCAGAATGGCCTCAAATGAGAGTACAGCCGATTCCTTCCACAGCCTACTGAAATAATTAATCACTAATGACCTTATCATTCGACGCTATATAATCTAAGTCACGGAATCGTCAACAATTAAGTCATAAATAAATGAATAAGTAAATAAATAAAGAAATAAATAATGCACAGAACCCAGCCACTGGACAAGACTGACCACACGTTAGACAAAGAAGATGGGCTGCATCACTTCAAGCTGTATTTCATGACAGCACGTTATTCGACAGTCATTTAACACGAACATCAAGGAAACACTGTATTATCAGCACACCTCCGCTCCTGGTGATCTGGCTTAAAGTAGGGTCACTTATATGGCAAATCGCAACCTCGTGTTGGGACATGGCTAAAATTTGTTAATTAAATGTTTCAAAATTATCATCACTCTTATGGGTTGGCCGCTTGGAACACCTAGGCGGAGATGGGATAATGTTGAAACGAATCTTACAGAAACAGGATTGGAAGACGTGGACTGGATTTATCTGGTTGTAAATTGGGTTCTTGTTAACACGGTAATAAATCGTCGGGTTCAATCAAATACGGGGCATTCCTTGACATGCTGAGAGCCTAGTACATTCTCAAGAAGGAGTTTGCGCCATGCAGGTAGTTAATTGGTTGGTTGTTTAGTCGATCGGTCTGTCGGTCGGTCGGTCAGTCACACAGTCAGTCAGTCAGTCAGTTAGTTATTAGTTAGTTAGTTAGTTAGTTAGTTAGTTAGGTGGGGTTATACGTGTTGAAACATCTTCTCAGACAATGGTCAGCAAACGCCGAAAAAGCGAAATCCGGCGAATGGCATATTCAGTATAATAATGCGCTTTCCCAACTGCCCTGCTTGTACAGTAATCACTCGTTGAACTAAACCCAACTACGAACACAAGGTATGGGACTACCTAACTACACTTCCTACGTCTCCAACACGTTTCGGCCCAACTCGGACATTACTATGGAGTTCAATACAAGTATTACAAGTATGATTATATAAAATGGTCAGCATTAATTCAACGATAGATCAAAAATGTGCATAGTAAAATGCAACATTACAAGACTGTAGAGCAATGTTTAGCTAAACGAAATATTCCACAAGGGAGACGACCTCTCTAAGTATCAAATATAACTGCCTGAGATTTTACCTCTTTCTTGAATTAAAATAAACATTCAGCGTCAAAATATTTAGCGATGTGGAGACAAATGAACGCAAAGCAAGGAAGCAGTTCTGGCGATTCCAAGAACTGAATTCACGCTGCGCTTCCAGAATTCGCAGAAATGGTGTAACAAGTGTGCACGTACCGAAAAAAAAACCTGTTTTGAAGGAGATTAACCGCCAATCTCTGTAACCCCTTAAATCCTAGTGGGTACTTTATTATACCATCGGGTTTAACATTCTGGCAGTCTACGTTCTGCCCACACAGTGTGTTTATGTGTTTTGTATGGACCTCAGAAAACAGCGACATTTCCCAGCACAGCATTAAAAGACTGGTTTTTACAACCGAGACAGAATGTTTACTGCGCGGTGCAAACTGAATGTTCAAATAGAGTTCATATTAATCTCAGTCGTTTAAGTCTTAAAAACAGTTTAGACAGGTTCTGCATCAAAACATTTACCATCTGATCAGATCTCTTACTTCCTAAGTAACCGCCAATAGGAAAATTACCGAAGTGAATCCTTTTAAATTACATGGAAATATTCACTGTTGATTGATATCCGTGGTTCTAAGTTGAAGAGAACGGTATATTCGCAGTACCCACAGTTACTTAGGATGACACAGGATGCACGTAACAGAAAACCTAGAGTTGAAAAGCGTGGCTGCAAACGTAACGCCAAATTTTACGACTATAACATCCAAACACGACCATAAATTCATAGCGGAATACTCAAACGCCTCTACTTAAGAGCTTAATGTAAAACCACCTTCCCGAGGTACAATCCGCGTCCTCAAAGGAGATCACGACCGACTCGTGAAGTTAAAAAAAAAATAGACCTATATCTTGTGTAAACGAAATACAACTACACATTCACATTAGTGTCGTTTTAAGCTAACGTCTTTAAGTCTGCATTTTTAGTACCGTTAACTCTGAATCCAAATAAAGGAAAGATACAACTGTCCCTGTGAAAGCCAAGACGGCATAGGGGAGTGCTTTTTTATCTTGTGTAATGCAATAAGAGTTCAGCAGATTAAACTGCACACATAAAATTGGGTGGGCTTGCAGCAAGCGTTATAAACATTTACAAATTCTTACACAATGCTGGTCGGAAAATTTCTAGGTAAGAGACACGTTCGGACACATGCAGAAAAGGCAGATACGATTGGAACGGATCTTACGTCACTAGTGTGTGTACGTTTAAACTGGATTCAACTAAGTTACCCATGACAAAGTTCAATGGAAGAACTTTCCGAAGTACTAAAAAAGAAAACTGCACAAATCTGAACAAGGTAATGTACTTCGATTTCAATAAAAGCACAGAATCTCTTTACCCACAGAATTTATCAGCTTCTCAAGAAAGACCCAGCACAATGTAGCTGGTCAGTTATTTACATACTTACTTACTTACTTAGCCAATTAGTCATTCATTCGCCAGGTGGTTAGACACTAGCTATCCAATCAGTCAGCCAGCCAGTTGCTAAATACGCAGTACGTTTGTCAGTTCACCAGTCAGCCAGCCAGTCATCAGTACGTCAATCAATCGAGGCTCACAACTGCACCGAATCGATGCAAAATTTGCAGAAACGCCGCTTTTGAAAGAATTAAAGCCAACTACGGCAGTCATAAGGATCCTGCTTAATGAGATGTCTGGAAATTGTGTACGGAAGCGTCACTGGTGCTCATGAACTTAAAATATTTTCAAAAGAACGTTTCGTTGAAATTAAATCCCAGTGGTATTCGTCCGTGAAGCAGTTAGTTAATGAGGTGCCTCAGTGCGACAGAAAAAAAAATCTCTACTGTACCAACAAACAAAACGCACAGTGCTTGTTCTTTTCTAAACCAGTCCAAACATAAGTTTTTAAAAAAGTTAATCCGTTAGACGCTATAAGCCTATCGAATTAGTACACAGAGAAGGTGAGGGGTGCAAAAAGTGGAGTAGCGCCTTGAAAATGAGCCCAGAGCTTTAGTAAAGGACCTGCAAAATTCTAAATGGCAACTACCAATCTAGTAGTCCTAACGACACTGAAACACGATTTATAGGGACCCCAGGTAAAAGCGTATAAAGTGTTATATTTACTTAGACAGAGAAAAATAAAGGGCAGTTTAATTTGACATCACAGAAATAATGACTGGGCTATTACCAACAATTGTGGACATGTGATAACGACGACTCAGCTACACAGATAGCTACAGTGAAGGAAATATTGACCGTATAGATACAAACTTTCATAAGTATTGACTGAATCAAACTAATAATATTAGGTTGAGTGTAAAGAATGAAGTTTCTCGTTTTTCAGTTGCCTCCATCCTTCACATCACAAATGGATATTCGAAAACCAAAGCTACTCCTCCGAGTTTGGACAAAAAAAATGTGTTTTTGCAAGCAGGGAATCACGCCGTATCGGCGTACACAGGTTGCTAGGAAATTCAAATCTAAGCAGGCTTTCCGCCTGGCTATGAGATTTTTCACCATGTGATACATCTCCGGGCGAAACAGCTTTTTCAAATGTCATGCATTCCGCGTGACGTCAGTTGACCTCAATCTCCAAACTGAAATTTAACACGTGCAAAAGGTTATTTTTCAACGCGTAAGCAGAATATTCCGTAACGATCCTCCGTCCAGTTACAATAAAAATGCGATAATGTGTCGCCGAAAAGCTCAGACACTCTAAGCATTCTAACATAATGTCTAAACCATGGATCTCCAACATTTTTATGACAAAGGGCCACACCCGTTATTCTGGGCTGGTTCGCGACCCACACGTGGAAAAATAAAAATAAGTGCTCTACCCAACCACCTGAATTACTGTGTAATTTTTATAGCATATAAACAATTTATCAATGTGGCCGCAGTTTGGAGACCAATGCACCAAAAGAAAAATAATTATTAATTTCAATTGAAACAAGAAAATACGCTTCGTAATCAAGAATACACAATTGCAGCCTACTTATAATTTTTTTTAAATCAGATTTATTCTCCAAATCACTTATTGTCACCTCTTGAGATAACCCTTTCGAGACTTGACACAAGGTCGACCCGTTACGAAGTTTAAATCCTTTTCACTTCTCAAAAGAACTAGGCTCAGTTTTATTCGTTGCAGTTTGAAATCTTTCTCAAATTCATCCACATATTTGTATCTTAACTAATGTTCTTACAATTTTTTCAGACTACTTAATTTTGTCTTTCACATATTCCCTCTTTCTGTTCCTATGAGTTCTGCTTAGTATCAAGGCTTACATCGTTCAAAACATCCCCACTCCTTATACATTGCGCAACCGTTATAATTCAACTGCATTTCCTTTCTCCAGCGCGGTTGGGCACAATTCGCCAGACCACAGTTTTTCCCGTTTTACGTCGTTACAGCCTAAAGTCTCTTTTGCTGACAATCTGATATTCTCTCCAATACTGTCCCCAACTATTTCAGTACCAATAGTTTTATCCAAGTTTTCCATAGCCGCAAATGTATTTGACATTGTACTCTAATGCTGTTCTTTAACTTCCACACCCCTTGGTTTCTTCACATTAAATCTTTTCATATCAAAACTTTGTTTTGTTCGTTTACTTACTGAAAGTATATGCATACAGCAGATGCGGTCAGTATAACATTCAGATTGCTGGAAGACCAGACGTCAGTTACAGAAGACCCCAAAGATGCATTAAATTTGCCATCTCCTGAACAGCCGACCACCTACCAACAGGCAGTTGCAGAAATTACAAGAAAGAGTGCACTTCTAATATTAGATGCCCATAACCAACAAGCGAAAGGCAAAGCCTGGGACACATTACTGGAGAACAAAATTCTACCTACCTACCTACCTATAAGTGTCTTCGCTGCCAATTTTCGCCTCACTGGACATGACTACCTACAGCGACACCTGAACAGGATTGGAATAAAGGATTCTCCGACGTGGCCACTGTGCGACGACGCAGAAGAAATGCACCTTGGCCACATCCAAAAATGTCAGAGTTTGACAGATAACACGGACAAAGCCAACAACCGGGATAAATGGTGGAATATCAAAATTATATTGGACTGCAAGGAAGAAAATGGGAGACATCTCTCTAACTAGCGGATATAAAAAAGTTACAAAGACGCAGATGTCTCGATGTAAATATTCTGGTGCTCGCGACACACTTGTGATGTTTGTTTTTAGGCGTTCTTTGCGATGTGAAAAGAGATCGGGCTTATGTGGAGACCACGAATGTCCATCCGTCTGTCTGTCTGTGACCGAGTATCAACGACTAAATGGCTTGTCGAGTATTCATAAAATTCGGTACAGGATTCCTTTACGAAAAGTCGTTCACCAAGATCGAGTTTCGTGAAAATCAGCTGTGTGTCACACATTTTTGAAAGGAGTAAATGAATTCCTGCCTGTACTTTCTACCATATTTCTTGACCGAATTAGGTGAAAGTCGGTATAAGAGATCTCCACCTGTCTCTGTTGAGCAACTGTGAATTTTTTGAAAATCGATGTTGTGAAAGACATACTTTACTGCAGGCCGTAAATAAAATGTTGCCTTATTTTCAGCATTTTTCATCCGATTTAGATAAAATCCTGTGCATGAGATGTCCACGAAAATTTTTTGAGTGGGTACGAGTTTCGTGAAAATTGGAGCAGCGAAATCTATACTTTACTCAGGAGCATAAACGAATTTGTACCATACTTCCACATGCACTGTCAAATTTAAGTGATATTCGGTGAGAGATCTGCACATAATGCTGTTCAGTACTTGTGAGTTTTGTCAAAATAGGCGCCCGGAAGACCGTACTTTTCATTACATTTACGTCTGTACCGTGAAAACATACGACATTTGCAAGGAAAGTAAAGAAAACCTTGCAAATTTTGAGCGTACCCTCTGCAATATTGTTTTTTTTTTCTGTATCAAATTAGAATTGAAATATACGACTAACATTTATAACAATAGCACACCTGTTTTAAATAAAGTAATTTATTGCGTAAAAGCACAAAATTACGGTAAACCAGAGATATGATGTTTTGATACAAATATCAATTTCAACAGCTTAAGTAAATGCAGCTGTTTCCAGGCTATATATAATGGTCCCCCGTCCCCCATCAACCTAGCAAAGACTTCCTCGAACACCCCCCCCCCCCTTGAAACTATTAATAATCAAGGGTGCGTCTTATAATCCAAGAAATGCGGTAGGTACTCCTATGTCCTCATCTACACAACACCTGGTTTTTGTAGTTTCGTGATGTGGAAATTTTGCAGTCTCGACAATTAAATTTTCGAAATGTGAAATGTACACGTACTAGTCTAACACGCCTGTCATTACAAATTTATCGTAAGCTCTTGTTCCCAATTGTTGGTTTGGAAATGTACTCTTCGGAGGTTCAACGCGATATAGGAGTGAAAGCACTTAAAAAGCACACCCCCCACTTCACACGAGTATCGATTTCCTCTCCTACATGAACTGCAATATATCACTCAGCTCCCCCCTGCCTGGCTTGTATTAACTTTATACATTAGAAATAATTGTCTTACCAGAGGCTTTGCTAGCACAATAAAGCAGTCAACTGTCTCGACAAACCCACTGTTCTAGCCCCTCATCGGCAGCAAATGATTCCAATGCAGCAGAAAGAAAGAGCTTGCTAACTAACAAAACAAATTACTGTATAAACATAGCTGGTGCAGCTGTATTTCCATCACTCTTAAGCTGAGGGGATTGTGGGATACAAAACTCATGCATTTAACTACAATCATAACTGTTTTACTGATTAAAGTCTATCCGAAAATTGTCACCCCTATCAACAGGCGGTACAGCACTGTACATGCCAAGATAAAAGGACAAACATATCACTCATTTTATAGTACAATATGGTAAACGGCAGTGTCAATACTGTAATATATTTCACCCAGAAAAATGTAAGGTTCTCCCTGCCCATACACTCATTCTTAACCTCGGAGCTAGATGGTGGTGAGTAGTTAAATCACGCTCTGGCCGCTTTACTCCCGAAAAAACCCGGTACCCAATGAATAGGAGGCTAGATATGCCCCAGGGCCGGTCTCGACGGTTTTGGAAAAGAGAAACTCTCTTGATCAAGCAGGTCTTTGAACTCCGGGCCGTCCAGCTCTTAGCCAGTCGAGATTTCACCTTAAAGAGTTTTTTTAAAAAGGCTTTCCAAACAAAGTTCATAAAGCCTACTTTCCAACGTAATGGATTGCCTGTCTTACAGCTAGGCCTATATTATTATTCTTATTGTTGCAATTACGTTTTATTTTTGTGAAGTACATTTTACGTAACACAGATAGTAGCTATGCTAAATTTGTCATTTACGGCTTCAGAGATTCGAACGACCGCCATATATGTAATCTTTACTCACCAACAACAATTCGTACAATAAACTGTGTCTGTTTATTATGCACCTCCATATTAAACTCCACATGTCTAAATCCAATAACACGTTATAATCGCCATTACACCAAACGCCAAAAAAAAAACACTCACGCGGCTAAAGTGTTATTCTTTCACATAAAACAAGGCAGTACATTTCAAAAATCGCAATTATTTTCGAAGACCTACTACCATACAACATTTGAGGGCCCTATGTTAGGTGTCACACACACCTCAAAAGTTCATTTCTCCACCATATTATCATTATTGATTGTAAAAAATTACAAATTGTTGCGTTGGAGTTTGTGTAAGGGTGTTAGAAGTGGTGAATAAAATACGCAGTTAAATCTACTTTCGCAAGACAAGGAGACCTAAAGGATTGAGGAAATAAACGAAGTGTAGTTAAAAATTAGGCCCTTGTAATGCTGTTGCCTGATAAGAGCGGCCTCGAAAAAAGTCCGTGCCAGAAAGTTTTAAGTGTTCACTTAATTATCTGTCTTCGCTCTGACTTTGTTTTGTTTCCTTCCAGAATTTTATATACAGACTTCACACTGTTTGGTCTGTCTTTAGTCACTGTCGCAAAGCTTCCGTTATTGACGTGAAGTTTTGACAAACATCGAGATGTCGCCTTTGTCACGATTACTTTCTTTTCTCTTCCTAATTATCCTTCCTTGGTTTCCACCACCCCCCCCCCCCCCGCACCAAAGCCATCCCTCTTTCTACCTTTTGTAATTCTGGAATATAACTAGAAACCAGAAGAAGATGTAGCGTATTAGATCGATAAATTTACTTTAGAGATAAATTCCTCACAGGCCGTTGCAAGGAGAGAGATTATCTTGAGCAGGGCTGTGCAAAATACAGCTCGCTGCAATACTGAATTCAGACAGTGGCAATGCCCAGATGTTATGAATAATACTTTATTTGATTTCTAGCAAGGAGTATAAATTATTATAATCGCAAAATTAAATAAATAAACAAATAAATGTAAAGTAAAGTTAAAACTGTCCCTGTGCACGCCACGAAGGAATATGGAGGGTGAGAGTGGACGTACAGTTCCACTCATTCTCATCCTCGGCACTAGATGGAAATGGGTTGTCAGCTTCACGACCCAGCCCCTTTTACCCGGAAAGAGATCGCCCGGTGCCCATTAAAAAGTGGGCATGGTGGTCCCCAGAACGGGTCTGGACGCTTGGCAGAAACGAAAAATCTCATCCCTGCCGGGAATCGAACAACGATTCCTCGATTTTCAAGCCTGTAGTCTAGTCCCTATACCCATTACGCTATCCACGCTCACACGTAAATAACTGAACTGTAGGTTCTGATGTGGAAGAAATGTATGGGATCAGCAGTTCATGGAGTAAACCGCCAATAAGTGTCCCCTTCATAAATGCTGGTTTTTTTTCACATCGTCTGGTTCCAGCTAGGACCTCTTCATACAGTAATTTCTAAAGACCTGATGATTGAAGTCGGTGCTGGGAGATAAAGCAGAGCTTAGACAAAAACCATTCATAAATTGTTGGTTTCCAAAAACATTCTAGTGTGGCTTTCAGCTTTAATATAATCACCTAACATAAATATGCCGATACAGGATTCAGTATTTCTGAATGTGCTTTGTTTACTTTAAGCAACCAATATATCTCTCCGAGTGGCTCAATGTTTGCTTATTGTTACAAAATGGCTAAATTCTCACACCTCGACGTGCTTATGGGCCCTCTGTGACAATATACCCGAGGCAGACCTTCACGTATGTGATACGCTAATCCTATCACGTATTTTATCGTCCTGAAATTCTTCACGTACCGAATTTTACTCGAAGGGGGCTTCTAGTCATGTACAGTATCAAACCAAACGCCGCCACGGTCCTGTGGTTAATATTACCATTGGTTACTATCCCCGTTTCGTATTTGGGGAAGCACCCAGGCTGACTGAAGCTCCACAGCTTGTCTCAACGTAGCCATTCAAACACCAAGATAACATCTTCAGATACATCAGAAATGTCTCCTTCCAAACCCTTTCACATACACCTTTCATCAGCGACAGATACAGCAGATCCACATGTGGCTGCAGTACCAGCGATCTTACTTTCAACCAAAGCTGCAACCAGCGGACGACATTGGCCTATACACAGCCCAACTAAGGACTCTAAATACCAAATTTAATCAACGGGATAGTTGACATTTAATATAAAATTCCTGTACGACGATAGTGTAATGTTTTGTTGTCTGCCTCGAGGAAGTACAGTCCTTGCAAATGAAATTTGATCCGATGTATATTTCCGCGCGCGCGCGTGTATGGTGATAATCTTTACAGGAAATGTTTTACAGTAAACAGGTCACTGTTTCATGATGACGATAATAATAATAATAATAATAATAATAATAATAATAATAATAATTGCACGTTACACTAAGCATCTTATAATTCTCCTACCCCTGATACTCCACCGCCACATTCACCAGATTCAATGCCACTGCTGCTACTTTAATCATTCCATTGTCAGTCCTCCCTTTTATCATGCATTCCCGCTCGCAGTGCTGTTTTACTAGTTTCTTTACGTGCCCACAAACATTGATCGACTTGAAGATTAAAGTATTCTGGAATGTTACGCCATGTCGACTGGTGAATCGTTACCAACGTTTCGGAGGAGCGTAGTGCCTCCATCTTCAGGGTCAAGAAGTCCACGAAGAGTAGTATTATAAAAGAGAGGGCTGAAACTATAAAATATAAGAAATAACCTACAAGAAAATACAAGAAAAAATATCAGAAGAAATCAAAGTTAACAGTTAAGCCGTCCGACAAACAATATTTATCGTTATGAAGAATATAAAATAAACTGGACTGCATAGTATCAACCCTTTTTTGTTACAACACTGTGCACCAAACATGACTGACACTCTCCTGACATACGTTCATTTATCAAGAAAAACTGTAATACCTGCTAATACTTGGTCTCGCACATTAAGGAAATAACACACGCTAAGGATGTTCCAGAATAGGGTGCTGAAGGAGGAAGTAACAGGAGACGGGAGAAAACTGTAAAATGAGGAGCTCCATGATTTGTAGTCCTCACCAAATATTATTCGAATGATCAATTCATGGAGAATGAGACAGGCAGGGTATATGGCATGTATGGGGGAAGAGAAAGGCAGGCAGCGTTTTGGTGGGATATCCTGAAGACAAAAGACCACTTGGAAGACCTAGGCGTAGCTGGGGAATAATACTGCAATAGGTATTAAAGAAATGAAATGCGAGGGTGTGGACTGGATTGATCTGGCTCAGGATATGGACAAGTGGCGGACTCTTGTGATCACGGTAAGGAACCTTCAGGTTCCATAAAATACGGGAAGTTTCTAGAGTAGCAGAGGAGCTATTAGGTTCTCAAGGACTCTTCTCATGGAGTTAGTAATATCCGATAATATGACATAGAGTATGAAAAATTAATATTTATTGCACGTCTTTCATATTTCGCGCAATGCAGCAAATCTTGGGAGCAAAATACTCTGTGTGAACACAGCTTGTCGTAAAGGTGTAAAACAAAGTAGGAAGCCAGGGATGGAAATAAAACGCAAGTAGGCGTCAGTGTCTTGCTAGAGGCGGAACAGCACGTGTCGCATTTATAACCACGTTGGAGGAGGAGGCAAACATACTGACAGAACTCTTTCAATATAGTCGATATAAGAACACAGAAGGCACGAACGAAAACAACGATGTATTCTGCAGACATGGCTCCACACTCCATGCTCGTGAGCAATTACTACGCGCACGCATTTCATGGCGTATCGTGTCATGCAATCATTTACTACAGCATGCATCAGCTCATGCTTGGCTGTGACATTAACAAGCTTTACATGCCCTGACATGATTACTCGGTAGTATGAATTGCTCTACTCACTCAAATAACTGCTGCTGTAGTCTTAAGCTTGAACGGTTCCAAAAATGCCTAGTTACGTTCGCATATAGCCATACTGTTTGCGAATCACTGGTTCTGGTTCTCTTCCAGCGCCATAATTATTCTAAACTGCACATGCATTTCATCTCTCTCACAATTAGACATACGGTGTCACTTATCACAGCGCAGCTATTTAATCGAAATTACACCACCAAACTTGCAAATGCTAACACAAACCACAGTTTACAACTCTGAGCCAATCAATTCGTATTCTTGCATGCAACGCATAGTCTGATAACGTCATGGGGGTGCATTCATAATGGCAACAAGGTTAATTCCAACTAGCAGTTTTAGTTCTCATAATGACCAGTTAGATGGCAGGAGAGGACAAGATTAAGATGTCTAGAACATATGTAGTCAACCTAGCAAGGGCAAAAAGCCTCTTGAGCAATGCCTTCCTTCTTATTGGACTTGACTCTGTACAGTGAAGTTTATGTATTACGAACTACAGACTACCTCGAATAACAAAAAAAAAGAACTCATTTTTACGTCACAGTACAAGCGTGAATTAAAATAGAATCATATAAGTAGCACAACAAATTCTCACATCAGCAGCTTTCCGCCACTGATCAGGGTTGCCAATAGGCCAATCAAATTAATTTTAAAAAGCATTTATTACGCCCCCTCCAAATATTCGTCCAGTTCTATTCTAGTGCTCATTTAAAAAAATCCCCGTGCTAAAAAAAAGTGTACTCCATAATGTAACCATCTTCATACAAGTTACCAACTTCCTTTTCTACATTTGATAAGCTTAAATTTTATACTGTGTGATTTGTTAAGCTTATTTGCTGCAGGTTTATAAACATTTCACAAACTTTGTTACGTAAACATGAAGTCCATGAGCAGGCTGTGAAGGCGTATATGGAAATAAGGGAAAAGTTCCACTCGTTCTTAACCTCGGCGCTAGATGGAGGTGAGTGGTCAGCTTCACTCCACAGCCGCTTTACCCCCGGGGAAATCGCTACCCGTACCCATTGAATAGAAGGCCCCTCTGATGTTGACATTTCAGTTTCTTTCATCAGCTGCAATATTAACTTTGCTGACTGGAAATTTGGCAAGAATTTCGCTTCCTCATTCTGTCATTGTGGTGGTCTTCGACGATCAAAGAAAACAGGTAACAGCAGAAAGTAACCCGGCTGTTGCTTCTATCATAAATTTGGATAAATATACAACAGAACCAGTGCACTCAATAACGTGTGATCCCTCGTCTTGGTGGAAGGATAGGAAGACGTCACATCCCCGACTTTGTGTTGTATTGTGGCCACCTCAGTTCCCTGCTAAGTACTATTTTTGAAAGCGGGACAGATTCTCTGTGAGGAAAAGGAGCTGATTTAAATTATCAATTATTTTATTCTTAGATACTAATTTGGAAGAAGACTGCAAGATGATAATTCTCCTGTTGTGTTTTAAACCATGTAACTATACTCTTGAATATCTGTACCTGAAGTGAGGGGGATGCTGATGGATGCCATGTCACTTCCTGTAGGCAACTTGAAATCCATCTCGGAGCTTACTGAAATACTATCAACCGCCCACCCTCTCCAAAAAAAAAAAAGGTTTTTTATGTTTTTTTTTATCATTTGCTGCCTGCGTATTACCTCCATGATATCCCTACAATACGAATTTACATGGACATATGTTCAATTATACAATAATAACCATGATGAATTTCAAATTATCTATTTTAGAGCTAATCATGTGAAACGCTTATCGCTAGCGCATACTGTGGTAGTACCAAGGCGGTATGACAAAGTGAGCGGGTTAAATGAACAGGGTCTCGGTAAAGACCCGTTTTGCTCACCACTGGTATACAGAATAAATACCACAGGCCAAATGAAAAACTGCATGTTTAAATTATATGGCAGTTCGTGATTTCAGGGTACCGCCTCGGTGTAAATGATATGTTGTTCTCTCTTCTGAGATGTTACGCAGCGTTGATTGGTAGCAACCGTTCCACATTATATTCGTATACAAATTGCTGGAGGAGAACGAGGCCGTTGAATTATTGGAGCTTACTGACTATAATTTCACATGTATATTGTACTCTTCCCACTGTTACATTCTTTATATCACTTGAAATTTTCTTTCAGTCCTCTTTTCACTTTCCTAACACCTACGTCGTTTCTCATATATATGCTTTCTTTCAAGTCCGCCTTTCAATGTACTGGAATAAGTACAAGTTATCGAGATTGAACAACATTATCATTTCAAATATGTTTCCCGCTTATCGACAACGCACAAAAATAGGATGTCTGGAATACCGAGTATAATGACGAACGTGTCAAGGTAAGTGCTGCACTTGCATCATGAAAGCGTTCAAGGCACGAGTGGGAAATTTATGACTGAAGAAGTCGTATTTGAGCACTGAAATCAATTCTTTGTTGAGGGATTGGCTCCACTGCGTTGGGATAGAAGCTATCTTATAGAGTGGCTTAGAATGTAAAATTGTGGGTCTGAATTGCATTCAATATAATGTTTTGACATGTGCGTGTACGTGTAAGACTCGTACGTGCATTCAGAACGTCCGTATCTTTCGAGAAGGCGTTTATGCAAAATGTTCCAAATAAGGGAATTTGTACGCGTAAGAAGAATAGGCCTGGACGTACTTAACCTCATGGAAATTAGACGTAATGCCGGACATAGTAAGTGGGTTAATATCAAACATATCAAAGCAGCAAAGGATGCCCAGAAGTCCATAACATTCCAGAAAATGGCACAGCTTATACGTCTAGCAATACAAGGAAAGTATGGTTACAGAAGTGCTGAGAACGCAGTAAATAATAACAGGTAGAAACAAATTCCTTGCTGCAGAAATTGACTGTGGCTTCAGCTGGAAACGCACACAGTGAAGAAATTATTTCTAAACTATGTTAAGCATGCTTTATTGTGGGGAAAATTGGAAACACACGCGGAATATATTTTTCCTAAACTACATTCAGCAATGAGTACAGGCGCGCCACTCGTGAAAGTGAATACTTTAACAATTGACTTTTTTTCCACTTTGTATGAAATTATCTGCTTAAATTCAACGCATAACAAAAATATTTAGTATCCACAGTTATTTGAATCCTCTGTACACCAACCAGTAGAAGAGAATCGACTAAGTGAAGTGAATTACTTGCATAATGGCAGGCATTTCCTGTGTGGAATTTTTTTAAAGAAATTTAATATACTTCTCTTGCTAGTAAATTCTTACTTTCATATTAGCCGTTCATTGTGGACAGCATCAACATTTTCAGAAGAAATTTAGGCATATACGATAGAAACAAAACTTAAATACATCTTCCATATGCTTAGTCTTAACCTTTCCAGATATCAGAAAGGAGTGTACTATACAGGAATGAAATTATTCAGTAATTTTTCTCCTGCTGTTGAAGTTTTTCTATGTAATGGGTACTAGGAGCTCCTTTCCCAGAGGTAAAGCAGCCTGGCATGAAGCTGACCCACCACCGTTTAGTGACCAGGTTAAGAACATGTGCAGCTATACCTCCAGCCCCATATATGCCTCCATGGAGTGGTGCTTGCTTAGGCACAGGGACTGCATCTTTACCATTAAAAGTTTAGATCAAGATGTACAAATATTTAAAACCAACAGTAAAAGATTATGTCCAATCTCAGTCTTTCTTTGTAGTAGAAATATTTACTTCAACTGAAGATTCTCAAATATTTTAATATGTATGAAGATTATATTTTTTTTTTATGTAATGAGATTGCTATGTGTAATATCAGGAGCTAGGATAATGTAATCAGTATAGTGACCAGACTATGCTCTGGACATCTTGATTCCTGGATAAGCCAAGACATCTTCCTCTTCAAAATGTCCATGTGCTGGCAAAATATCAGAATCACACACTGTGCAGCTTTAGCACAAGGTAAAGTTGTCTGTGTGCATGCCATGAAAGTTTTTCAAAACTGCCCCTACTCCCAGTTGGAGTACCAGAAAACACGTGTTTAGAAAACAGCACTCTATACAAGAACTGTTCCACATGAAAGTTGCATCTTTATTGCTAACTAATATTGCATTTAAACTTTTCAGAAGGTGGAGGCCCTGATCCTAAGTTCAATGTCCAACTGTCAAGCATAATTGCACATGCAAAAAAATGTAGCATGCCACTGGCATCAATACAAAGTGCAATGAAACAAGACAAGGTAAAACATACATGAGATCTGATGTTTTCATAGCAGTGAAAATTCATATTCAGATTTTCTGGGCTATCTGTAATCTGTGTATTGTGGTCCAGGCAACATGTTCGTCTGAAATGCTGGTTCCACCTGCTAGACTACACAGTGTCATAATACAAAAGACCCCAGTGTGTATGAATGACATATATTTGCTTTCAGGACATTCACCTTAATAGCTTTGTGTTGATAAAGCTTAACATTTTCATATGTATTTTCTTACATATTTAAAATGCTGTTTCAGTTCTTGATATTACTTTCATAATCTGATTTTAAATAAAAATTTCAGTAAACATGAAGAGGTGGTATTTTCCTGCACTGTAGCATAATAATGTTGGAAATGAGTGCAGTAGAGAGTGGGGTCCATGGGATTTATTACCACTTCCTTGTACAGTACTGCAGTTGTGATACTGTCCTAGTTTAAACACCCTTCATTCTCAAAGACAGTTGGGGTGGCTTGTTTCCATGACACTTCTCAGAAAGTTTTTCACATGCCATACAAACAAAAAGCTTAGAGTCATAGGTACAAATCACACTTTTAAGATTACTGTCTTTTGGATTGTGACACCTTTAAGTCTGGTATAAATTTACTTACGTTTCACCTGAACATGCTTTCTCCAGTTTCCAAAATGTCTATAACTTCTACCATGTTACATTGTGTCACATCTCAGAAAATTTTCATAATCACCATCATGAGAACCTCCAGTGGCACAGCTCACACACCAGTGGTTCATCTGCTTTGTTAACACTTTCACTGCCAATGCCAAATATATTCGATTTAAGTATTTACGTTTTCATTTGCCAGCGCCGACTTTATTCGATCTAAAGTTTTCTCTCCTCTTTTGCCTTAAATAAGCCACGCACACAATAAGTTCTCTCAGGAAACATATTGTACAGCTTTATTAATCCCTAGCTGACAACTAGAAAAAATATATTCATTTGGTCACATACATTAGGGTAGAAAAATATCATGTCACAACGTTTATGTTTAGTCTTGAGCTGAGCACGTGATTTGTGAGGCTGCAGTCAGTAGCGTGTTTCCTTTCTGTGAGGTTGTTTGTGAGTTTATTTATACATAAACTGCAATATGGCTACTAGGAACAGAACATTGCTTAGAACTGAAGCAGAATGGTGGCTTCTATTGATGAGGAACTTGTGAATGACAGTGATTCAGACGAAGATTGTGTCCCGCAAATATCGAGTAGTGAGGAGAGTGATTATGAGAATGACATTTCAGACTCGGGTCCGGGCCCTACTGTAGACGGGTTTTGTAAAAAAGATTGTCAACCAAGTATTCCACTCTTCACAGGAAATCCAGGAGTACAATTTGCTGTTCAAAACGGAACAGATATGACAGAATATGTTGATAATTACATCACTCCAGAACTCATTCAAATTGTTGTCAACCAGACAAATTTATACGCACAGCAGATCGCGACAATGCCACAACCCGTTACTAAACATGCACGTGGTGAACAATGGAAACCTGTGACAATATATGAAATGAAGAAATGTCTTGGTCTGTTTGTTGTTCCTTACAGGTGTAATTCGAAAACCAAAATTAGAATCGTACTGGTCAACAAGAGGCATTTTACTAACACCCATTTTTTTCACAAACAATGTCTAGGAAGACTTCAAATTTATCCAAGGACATGATAGAAAAGACAAAAAAGGTAAAGAAGGTGAGGTCACTTTTCGTATGAAACAGGATGTACTATTGGTCACACACCAAGATAAGAGACTCGTAAACATGATTTCAACACTTCACACTGCAGCTGGATAGATGACTCAAGCAGACATACTGGCAGTCACGAACAAAAAATCCTAAATGCGTAGCAGATTACAATACACACATGCATGGTGTTGATATAGCTGACCAGTACCTTGCCTATTACCCCTTCATCCGTAAAACTGTAAAATGGCCTAAGAAAGTCTTTTTCTACCTTCTCCAATGTGCACTTTTCAATAGTTATGTTGTATTTACAAAATCCAACCCTAATTCCCACAAATCATTCCTAGATTACTTAGTGGATGTCAGTGAAAATCTTATACACACAAGAGAAGATGTATCAAGACCATCATCATCAGATGACGAGTCGCAAGACTCGAGCAGAACGCCTACACCAACTCCACCAAAACAAGCCCCGAAAAGTGACCCACCTGGCAGGCTTGATGGAAAATTGAAAGATCATAAACTCGTGCATATCCCTCCTACAAACAAAGACAAGACACCAACACGAAAATGTCGAGTGTGTATACGGAGAAATATCAAGAAAGAAACAAGATTTGTTTGCGTCCATTGCAGTGTTCCTCTCCATCCAGAAGGCTGCTACACACGATATCAAACACTGAAACATTGCTAAAGGTATGCTCAAAATTTCAAATTTTTATCTCGTATAGTTTCCTCATAATTAATTTTTTTATAAGACGACGCACTAGTTGTTTAACATTCAAAAAATCGCTGGCAATTTAACACCGTCGGGGATTTAAATGCCCGGCAGTGAAAGTGTTAATGAGGAAAATGTGATACAACTGATAATGCGACATTTTGATACAGTACTTTGTACTTTGGAGGTTTCATATTCAAATACTGGCCCATATGTCAGCTGTTCCGAGATTTTTCATGGTGTTCCTTGTTTCCTTCATGAATGTGTGGCTAGTGCCTTCAAATTGCCACAGCTACTGTACGTTCTTGTGAATGCATAACCCCCTGGTGCCAGAATTAAATGCCCAATGTGATGCGCAGGAGACTGGAATTTAAATGAGGGCTGCATTAGGTGGCCATTAAATGGCTGTCATCTGTGCCTGACATCTGGCGTTTCCAGCATCACACTGTGCGACAGGTATACCTGACATTAGGTGCCAAAGCGATAACCCTCCCATCATTTCCCATTTGATCCATAAAACCTGTGTATGTGACAATATTACATACATAAATAAATGAACCAGAAAGAAAATACATGTGAAGCATCATGACTAGCACCTGTTACATGTTTTCTGTTTCATTCTTTCTCCTAGGACACAAAATCTAGCACAAAAGCGTGTTATTTTGAAGTCCGTGGCCCTGGAGGTTGCACTATTATACTGTCTACTTTAACTAACAATCGTAATAGAATGAAAGTTACACTCAACAGCTGTGTAAAGAAATACAAGTAAGTAATTTGTGATCATTTATGTCTGGAAGGTGGTCAATTTTAATTCTAGGTGGGGCACTGATAACAGAAGTGATAATTTGAAGTAATGTTTCCATTCTTAACATATTGAAGTGCAGTAATTTAAAGGACAGGTGTGACTTTACAACAGTAGTGACTGTGTAGAGAGAGTGCTTTTATTTAATGATACCCACAGTTGGTAAGATCATATAGCATCAGTAGCACATAAATGAAATGTAAGTATGGAGCATTGATTGAATGATACTGACAGGGAGAAGCATGTCTGCGTACCTATTTGTACACAATGAATCCGACATGGGCTGACCTGGGATTTAACGAGAGACTGACAACTATTTGGACCATTGCATGGCCAGTGACTATGTACCTAAGCCTCTTTATCATGCACCTGTTATCTACCACAAATATATGAAAAAATGTTTTATTCTGCTCATTAGCCCCAACACAAATGTAACATAAAACAAATGAAATTAAATTTGGATTTGCTGGTGTATTATAAAGGGTCATATTTTATCTGACCAACATTCCTGCATCACCATTGCAATTGTAACATGCATGTGTGTGAACCACTTGGCAGCTGTGGTTTAAACAATAAGCAAGCTGACAGGAAGTGACCAATGATACTGGTCAGAGAAAGTAATGATCCTGTAGTAAACACTATACCAACACATGCACTTCCTATTAAAACATTAATAGTTTTAATAGGAAGTGCATGTGTTGGTATAGTGTTTACTAGTGTTAATAAACATGCATGGTGAAAATAATATTAAGTAATGATCCTGTAGTTCTCATTAAATAGTGTACACTGAAATTTGTGAGGAGAGGCATAAGTAATTGGTTACCTTATTGTTAAGGTACACCGAAGTGCATTTAAGTGGTTTTCTGTGTTCACATACATTTCATCCAAGGAGTAAGGTGTAGCACTCGGACAATACACACAGTAGTACTGCGTGGTTGCTTCCCTGTCTGTTTCAAGAGTCAGAATTCAATGATGAACGGTCATCTGCTTCAAAGAATAGCTGCATGGTACTAGTGGGAGGCAATTTTAGAGCTTCAACATTAATCTGTCTCTGAATGTGAAGAATAGTGCAAGTAAATGGGGCAGTAGAAAATCAAAATAGCTCACAACTGCTTCCCCCTGCATCCTCAGAGCTCCCTTTCATAATCAGGGTTATTATAAATGAAGCACACACCCTTAACAATTTGTTTTTAACAAATAATGGCAACATGAATATTATGCCTTACAGAAGCACTTTTTTTTTAACTTTGAAGATGCTGTCTATATGAATTTGATTGGTAATTTTGACAACATCCAAGTGCAGTACAAACTTGACAGTTTTTGCAAGATTTTTTGTCCCAACTAATGTAGTGGATTCATAAATTTAACGTTTTAGGCCATCTAATCTGGGTTGGTAAAGGCAAAACTTTTAACCAGGGAATACAGTTACTCCAGAGCCCTGGGGTCTTTTATAACAAAATATGTATATCGAAAGGTGTCCGCAGTCCTTTTACATCCCAGTGAAAGTCTGTAAGATTTGGACCTGGAACTCTTTATAACATGCTACAAGTGCTTCACTCAGTGCTGTTTGGAATTAAACCATTTTCCAGCTTCATAACAAAATTTTTTGAGCTGTTCTTTCCATTGTTATGTGGGACAATTTGTTGGAACATAAAACTTCACTGTGTATTGTATGTAATTTATGATCACTCTATCATATCAGATTTCCTTCTCAAGCATTTGTGTAGCAGATGTGTACATAAGTTAAACTGCTTTAATATTCTGGACAGTTCTACATTTACAGAGGGTGCAATTCGAGGATTGTTTGACCATAAAGGATTTATTGAGGCCATACCACCTGAGAAAACATCATTGGAGACATCTGTAGAGCATGCCATTGAAGCTGGAGCAGAGGATGTAGTTGAATTGGAAGATGCAGAAGATAATGTGTTACAGGTGCATATTCCACTTCTGTAAGACAGTGCCAAAGGCATATTAGTATATGCTTCCCACATACAATTGGATTGCTCATAGTTTGTGTCTGTTATTTCATGTTGATTCTAGGATAATACCATGAAATATACTGTGACCACTTTCCCCATTACTTCCATTTCATCTTGTATAGTGCACAATATGCTGTGCAGTTGACACAGCACCATTAAACCTATTTTGCTTTCAGTGAAGAAAAATATGTGTGCTGACTTCTAGCTGTCAGGCATGTGTAAATGATCACTTATCACACAAATCTGGTTTATATGCAAGACATTTTTCTTTTAAGAAATGCATACAGAATTTTTGAGAGGAAACCTCAGGAATATCAAGGAGACGGATGTTAATAAGGCTGGTCTGTTAGTTTCTTAAGTTGTTTAATTCTTCAAGCAACAAGTTAGTTTTACAGAATATTTTATGTTTGGCAAAGCAGTTCTATCCATGACACACAGTGAGCTTTTCCACTGCGGCAGAGCTGATAACCTCATATCAGTTTAGTTCCTCCTCCAAGTATATGTACATGTGTGTTTTCTAATTTCCAGTTTAACTAGGATGCCTGTCTTACAGTTGCTTGGTGTTAATGTGTGCACCAGTTGCTTATATCTGTGGTTATTTGGTGAAACTAATTTGAGGTTGCACACTCTTCAGGATTTTCTGTTCATTTTCTTAACTCGGCAGCCATCCACACTAGTTGTACCCATGGTGGCGTGAAAGAACTGAAAGAATGTTACTACTGAGAATTTTTCCCTCAGTTTCTGAGATCCCTCTTACCGGTAGAAAGTTAAATTTCCTACCATTCATGTGTTGAAGTCTGCGAAGAGTTATTTGGTCTTGTGGACAAACTTCCTCTTCTTATACACTCTGTACAGTAGGAGACACTGTACAGGTCTTTTAAATGGTGTGTTTTTTGTCCAACTAGTTTGCACCTAAGAGCAAGTTCTGGGAGTTACTGTGCATTCTGGTAAGATGGGTTGACCTGTCTGTAACTATCTATGCTCCCGTTGCCAAATATTTATTTTCTACCAGATATTTTTATTTCTGGTGTAACTGATTTGAAAAGGTGCAAAACTGCAGCTTAATGCCTGTCTGACTGTTCATTTGTAACAACTCAAAAACTAGTGAACAATCTTTATGAATTTCACACTGTTATCACCGTGCATTTCTATGAATCAAATTAAAATAAATAGACCAACAAATTCACTATTTAACTACTTTAATGTAGTCTCCTTCCTTGTTGTGGGTGTTGATTTTGATGTCGATATACTTTGGTTGAAGGTTCTCGTTGCGGCAAACTTTATTGAACCATATTGCGGCATTTGTCTTCAGTAGTTTTTTCCTGATGTTGTGATGTTGGTATGTTGTTTTTGCCTGTTGGGCACTACATTAAAGTAGTTAAATAGTGCATTTGTTGGTCTATTTATTTTAATCTTTATGAAATTTAATGTTAGAGTTTCACTACACTTTGTCAGCACATTCCAGTTTAGGCTAAAATTTTACATAAATAACAAACACCTTACTTGAAGACGTACAAACTTTCTTGCATGTGTCTTCAACGTAGCTCATTAATATTTAGTGGACTGAAAAATGTTCATACAGAAGTTGCAGAGCAAAACAAAACTCATATTTTATGCTGAGGTTGCTGAGATATGTACTGTCCAGCAAGATTTGACATTCCCACAGTGGTGGTGTTGAAGATTCAAGTCTTCTGGGATATTATGCCATGTCAAGGTGTATAGTTCTGACATATTGAATAATCATAGTGTGTTCATTCTCAGGGTCAGGCAGTCCAAGAAGACAAATTTCCTCCCAGACTGCTTAACCCTGAAGATGTAGGCACCACAGTCCTTCAAAACATCCCAGAAGACTTGGGATCTTCATGTAGTGTCCTATTGTGTTACAGTTCATATGTTCACCAGCAGTTCTGAATCAAGTGAGGGGAAAGCTTGAGAAGTTGCAGTACAATATCAGGGCAGCTGACTGTGAATTCATTCCGAAGATACAGGTCACTCTGAATGATGCTGATCTTGAAGCCGCCAGAAAATTGTGTGATAAATTGGCAGAAACCCCAGATGTTGTGAGACTATATGATAACATTGCGTAGTACACTGTGTGGCTAGTTTAGGAATGGATATGATTGCTGAATTTGGAGGATTTTTAATATACAAGTGACCAATTACTGTTATATTTTATTAAGTAATACACATTAGAACACTTCTGCTTCCTTTCCAGTCCTACACTCATTACTTATTGTCCACCTCGATACCCATTAGGCAGAAGATTGGGCAAGTCCCATAACTGGTTCAAACATAGTGCCAAGGAGAATAATCTCTTGACCTGCTGAGAATCAAATTCTGGTCATCCAGTGCACCATACCCTAGCCACTGTACTGACTGAGCACCTCCAAGCTCAAGCTGGAAGTTATGTTTTATTAAGAAATACCCAGAAGATGCACCACAATTTGAATTATGATTGGTCTTTTGAATGTGACTATTTCAAAGAACCTGTTTTGAATTTCTGCTAACAAATGTTAATACATTTCACACTAAAGTTCTGTCTTCTGACCATCTGTGTGTAATGCAGGTCCATAGAGTGAGAAGTAATGAGAGTCATAAGTGTGAAAAACTGATGGTATGACAGATACTCATTACATGCAATTTAGAGCCTGGAAATATATAAAATGACACAAATATCAAACAGTGAATTTTCAGTTATCTCGTAACCAGTAAAAATATGGAAGAAACATCAGAAACATGGAAATAGAGGTTTTATCAGTTTGGTGTTTAATTCACTATTCTCCAGAAGCACATTCACTGTGTACACATTTGTATAAGTCAGCCTATAAAATTTAGATTCAGCAATTGCCATAACCTGATATCTTATGTAAATTTGATCCTCTAAATCTGATAAGTGATGGATGTACTAACTGTGCAAACACAGATGGTCTCATGTTTCGTCTACTTATATCGATCTTTTTAAAGTCGTTAACTTCAATAATAGCACCAGCAATGTTTTGTGCACTAGAATTACAAAAATCTTGTTTCTGTTTTGATTATTTCTAGTCTCTTTTGAATCTTCAATATTCACAGTTCTGTCATTCTGCATGGCAGTTTTAGATTTCTGTTCATTTGTTTCAGTATCCTCCTGCTCTTGAATCCTTTCATCTTTTTCACATTCTAATTCCACACTCACACAACTGTTATTAAGGACTTTATCTTTTCTCTTCGTTTCTTTTCCTACATTATTCCTACAAGTCACAAAGACACTGTTTTCACTAGTAACTGACAGTTCTTCAGAGTTCTTCCTATCACAACTAACAGCTTCAGTTTCCTCTAAATTGTACTGCACAAGTTCATGTTCTTGAATCTCAGGTGTATTTTCATCTTTACTGTGCTTCCTTTTCTTCATTTTCTTACTCTTATGCTTTCTGATTTCTTCTTCCACAATTTCATGATCTTTCTTCTCACTGTGATCAACTTCAGTATCTCTATCAACATATTTCCTACAGTGTTTCAGCTTCCTGGATGAATCCTTTTTGTTTACCAAATAATCTACTGTTACTTCAGCATCCTGATAGTCCACAGATTGGTCATTCCCTTGAAATGAATTCCTTTCACGTTTGTTTTTAGATGGGTAATACATTTCAGGAACAAAACTATCAAACTCACTCACTTTCTTGCCTTGTTCAGTTATTTCATCCTCCACTTTTACTTCCATTTCCTCTTTCAATTTCATTTTCTTTTTCTTGCAATTCAAACCACTTCTACTGTCACCATTCAATAATGTTATCTCATTTCTATCTGCTTCAACTTCTTTCCCATGTGCATCTGTATATTCAGTGTCTTTTTCTTTCCGTTTCTTTTTCCTTTTTACTTTATTTTCAACTTCAGACGTATTCATATTCTTCTCACTGCATGATTCTTTAACACTTATTCTTCTATCCTGTTTTGTTATTTCTTCTTCCTTCAGCAAATGTTCTTTTGCCACTTGCTCCATTTTTCTTTTCTTTCCCTTGTAATTAAAGCAATTTGCACTATCATTCGTCTCATTTCCACCTGTTTCTTGCGAAACTTCTTTTCCAGCCATATCTTGGTTTTCTTTTCGTTTCCTTTTTGTTGTACATTCTTGCATAAAGCTATTACCTTTCTCCTCAAGGTGATACACATTTTTCTCACAATACTGCTCACAGTCTGTTTTATCATCACCTCTTTCACCTTTCTTCAGCAAATATTCTCCTTCAAGTGCTCCCTCATCCATTTTTCTTGTCTTTCTCTTACACTTTAAACTATCTGCACTATCATCATTCAGTGTCAGCTCATGTTCTTTTGTTTCTTGTCCAACTTCTTTTCCCCGGCTATCTGACCTTGCAGTGTTCTTATGTTTTTGTTGCTTTTTTGTTACTATTTCAGCTCTGCAGTCTGACCCCACTTGTTCTTTCTGTATCTCTGCATGACTCCCTTCAGGTGCAGTGTTCAGACTTTTGTGCTTCTTTTTAATGAAGTAATCACTCATGTTGCCCCCATTTACAGTTGTCACTCCATACAAATTGTCTAATTTTCCTATAGAAGTGTCTGTGTCATTTTTACTTTCCTTAATACAGCTGTTACCTGTAATATCACTGGATTTCTTAACACCAAGAATACAAACCAAATCCTTATCACTGTAATTGGTTAGGTCCTTCCCACGTGTGAATTTCTGGTAACTGGGACAGCAAGACAGAAATATGTATTACACTAAAGCACATACATCTTATGCACTTAAATAATTCACCACCACTTTATAGTGAACAACTAAGAAACTCCAAATAGGTGTCTCAAATACCATATTTACACAGATATATACTCCATGCATGCAAGGTTCACACTTTGGTTTTTAAAAGGTGAAACAGGGAAAAGTAATTTCCTGCAACATTGTCCTGAGAAGCCCTTTCATTAAAAAACATGACAGGTTTGTGTTAGAAAGCTGATGAATGGTGGCAGCAGTGAAGCTAGCAAACAAAGAACCAATCATAGACTGTTCTACATCCATTTACACTTTATTCTTTTTTGAGGTTTCTTTTACAGTGATGGTACAATCTCCAGTCCCAGGTTACCAAGAAAGTCACAATATGCCCTTCCATATGACAAAAGCAGCAATAAATTCTGTCAATATGGCATCATCCAGAGCATTTAGTAGTGGTTTGCCATTTATGATGAAGAAGAAAAAAAGTAATTTTGCTCATGAACTAGACTCATTTGTTTGGTTTGTTGCCAGACATCATACCAGCAGCTGAAGAATTTGTGTATCTAAACTTCAGTTCATGTAATTAAATGTGTAATTAAAGTCAACATCATTATAAATACTCTATATATTGTGGAGTTGTAGGTGCAATGTAATGGCTGCACCTAATTCTGGACATAATTTTTTAATAAAATGTGCAGCTTATATTTGTGTAAATATAGTGGATGTACTGGGATGTGCAAACTGTTTGGATTTTGAAGTATGAAGTACCTGCAAGGTCAGAGCAGTGCAGGAAAGGCTCCATGAATTTTACAGTCAACATTAGACCTCGGTGAGCAGTCAGCATCACACACCAGTTGCTTTCAACCTCAGGGGGAAAGTCTGCAGTACTTATTACACAGGAGACTGCATGAAACACAAAGATTTGAACATACAGTAATCATATAGGCCTACTAACTCCGGTGCTGACTGCAGCAACAGTTATCAAGTACACAGCGAATCATGAATGGATTGATAAGGTGGCAGCAATAGAAAATTTGTATACCCACATCATTCATTTCAGCAGCAGGTATTATTGCCCACTTTAATTGAAAATCATGTTTGCAGCAAAGTTCAGGCTACAAAATCCATGTGTTTGCACATCTAAATCTCCCACCTGAATATCAAATGTACTCACTGGACACGAGCCCGAGACTGTCGAGATCGGACTTCTAGTGATTCATTCCTTTTGGCAGACACTGCAGCATCATGAGAGTTGCCCAGTTCAGCCAGCAAGTTCTCAAACTGCGACTGCTGTTCCAGCCACTCCTGCCCATGCTCTTTGAAGCCAATACCTGCAACATGAGCTAACTTGATTACACATTCAAGGTCACAATGCAGATATCTGTGTCAGGGTATGGTATGCCCCCCCCCTTTTTTTTTTTACAATGAAGATGGCTGTCAATTTGGATTCAAAATTTTCCTAACCTTTCCAATCTATAACATATCGAGGAATTCATTTTAAAAAGTCATGTCAGCTACCTTTCCTATACGTTTGAAAATAAGCACACGTTTTACCAACATACATCACTTATTCCACAGAGTATATCAATATGAGACTGCTCTGTGTGTTATTACTTCTTTCCACACTCGATATCAATTACAGCAGCAGGAGCAATGGGGAACATTTTATTTACTCATGTATTAACACTATTTACAGTAAAGTTACCTCCAGTTTTGTACCTTCATGAACAGCTTTTGTGCTTAAACTGAGTAGAGCATGGAACTCCAGAAGCAGCCTACAAGAGCACTTAGACAGAAATAAGGAAAGCCCCAAGATGATCAAAGGGAACTGCAAGGGGAATAATCAACAGACAAAGGGTAATTTGTCAGGTTAAATTACAATGGATCAGACAAAAAGCTGGAGGGATGACTGCCAACCCTAACACTGTATTTTGGTTGACTTAGGGAGCCAATGAGGAAAAGATACTGATTTGACAGACTTACCTACACATAATTACATATATTAGTACATCCATGATTGGCAGTTCCTCACCATATCAACCCTTATGATGGAGAAAGAACAGATCTCCAAAATGTTTATTTTTGAACTGACTGTGACAGGGCCAAGATCCTGAGTGCATTTTAATGAATTCATTTGCCATGAAAACTTCCAAGTCATGTATAAAATTCTAATACCCTTCAGCCCAGATGTTCGCAGTTACATATACAGGGGTTATAGATGTGTACTGCTAAGAATATATAAACAACATTAGAATCTTGACTGATTAGTAAAACTGGAAAAAGGCAGATCTATAAAACATCCTTCTTGTTAGTTACAGAACAGGTGAAACAAATGTTTGTGACACTAAAAACAATAACAACATAGAAAACCATAATAAAATATAGGCACGTGTAACTGTTTAAATAAATGTATAATTTAATATTTTTATGTAGCAAACTGTTTCACAGGGGTGCATATGGAACAGCACATTATCCATTTCTCAAGTATCCTTGGCAGTGCTCCTCTCCATTACCACAGCAATCAAGATCTGCATTTATAAAAAAGTATAGTGTAACAGGAAAATGACAACATACACAGTCCGACAATTATATAATGAGACTGATTTTATTTTGACCAAGATAGAAGTGCCATCTATGAAGCAATGCATGCCATCCAAGTGCCCAACCTTCATCTGTAATCTGGCAACACCGCAATGTCCCACGCTGAGCATGACGGGAAATACGGCGCCATGTTGTGTAGGTAGTGAGAGGACGCGGTCACAGTAGCAGCATGGAGCAGACAGCGAACATTAAATTCTGTGTTAAACTCGGGAAAACTGCAGCTGAGACTGTGAAATTGATGAGACAAGTGTATGGGATAATTCTTTATCTCGTGCACAGATATTCAGGTGGTATGCACGATTCAAAAGTGGTGTGGAAACGATTGAAGATGAAGCCAGGCCTGGGCGTCCATTTTCTGTTCGTAACGAGGGACTCATTGTGAAAGTGAGAGAACGAATACAAGAAGAACGTTGTGTGACTGTGAGAATGATGGCTGATGAGTTTGGTGTTAACAGGGAGACGATTCGTCAAATCTTAGTGGAAGACCTGGGCAAGAGAAAGGTCGCTTCCCGGTTTGTGCCGCATTCATTGAATGATGATCAAAGACACGAGCGTGTTCAGTACGCAAAAGACATCATTAAAACTGCTCATAGAAATAAAACTTTCTTGAATTCGATTGTAGCAGAGGATGAAACTTGGTGTTTTCGCTATGATCCCACAACTAAACGCCAAAGTGCTGAATGGAAGTCACCAGCATCACCAAAAGGCAAAAAAGTTCGTTTTCAAAAGTCAAAAGTGAAGACAATGCTTGTGTGTTTCTACGACAGCAAGGGAATTATTCACCACGAGTTTGTCCCTCAGGGACAAACTGTCACTGGAAGTTTTTATTTGAGTGTTCTGGAACGCCTATGGAAGAGGATTCGCCGTGTCCGGCCCGAGTACTCAGCACCAGGCAGTTGGTTTCTTCTTCACGACAATGCACCGGTTCACCGGGCAGTTGCTGTACAAGAATTTTTAGCCCAAAAACAAGTGTGCGTGCTCAATCATCCGCCTTACTCCCCTGATTTATCCCCCTGTGATTATTTTCTGTTCCCCAAACTGAAGTTACCATTGAAAGGGCGCCTCTTTGAAGATGTTCAAGACATCCAAGGAGCTGTGACATCGAGTCTTCGGGCCATACCACAAGAAGACGTGCAGAGGTCGTTCCAGTCTTTGCTAGATCGTGCCACTCGCTGTATCGATGCAGAAGGGATGTACTTTGAATAAAATACAGATAGTACTCAAGTCTTTTGTTCCAGTTTTATTCTATAACCTCAGTCTCATTATATAATTGTCGGACTGTGTAGGTTAGTGAATTAGTTTCTACTCTTTCCAGACTTTCCCCACACAAGACACTGGACCATTAGTTGTGTAGCAAATGCTGATATACATGTAGATGTACAGGAAATTTTATACTTTTACAACAGAAGGTTGGTGATCCTCTCAGACATACAGAGTGTAACGGCTTAAAATCAGTCAACATTCTTTTTGTGCTCTAAATTGACTTTGCTGCTGATAATGGTTTATACAAGCAGGCAACCCTGAAAATACATTTTTCTCATGCAAAATATATGGAACTTGCTCACTGCAACAGGCAGCAATATCACAAGAATTACACACCTCAAACATCCTGTAAAATGATGTAAACAAACTGCATACATTATAACAGTAATTATTGAATACTATTAATAACAAACCAAAGAAGCAAATGTGAAAAAAGTAATTTCCAGAAATGATAAAAATATTAAATGTTCATCCACTTTTAAGAAGTTTAAATTGATTCAGCTGGAGTTGACATACAATCAGCAATCAAACAATTCTCATTGACATTCTCTGTAGTTTAACCACTTCTTCCCACATCATTTTTACTCCAACATACAAAATAAGTCCCCCTGTTCATTCGATGATTAATAAACTTGGGAATTCAAACTGCATTAATAAATTGCTTAGACATACAAATACCATTATAATGACCAGAAAAGAGATAGTTTCGAACGGGCACAAACACATATTACTTTCACATGCATAAACTCAGCTCACACACTTACACGTCTTGTCATTCTTGTATGCTACTTTGATCTGTTCCGTGATGCCCTGCTCCTTAGCTCCCAACCCACAGCCTGGCTTCCACCCCATCTTCTCCAGCATCTGCTGACCAAACTTACTGGCATCTATAAGTATTGTATTGTATTTCATCCATAAATCATTACAGAATGATATTGAACATGTCCAGAGAGTAGTTACAGTAAACAGTATAAGAAATACAGTAAACAAACATGTAAATCTGATATAATTACATAGACATACAGGACCACACAAGACACTGATTAACATAGTACACAGAAGAAAGCACAGGCAATTACAATACAGAGATACATCTTTAACCCAGTTTCTACAAATTAGGAGTCAACTGTCATAAATTCTTCCACCGAATAAAAAAAGTAGGAAGTTTCTAAGTATCTTCTTGAATTTTATTATGGACTTAACACTTTTAATTTCACTAGGTCGTTTGTTATATACAAGCACACCGTTGTAAGCAATACTCTGTTCAAATAGTTTGGTGTTGTGGCTTGTAATGAATAAATCTTAGTCCTTGTATCATGTGAATGAAACATAGAATTAGTTTTGAATTTACTTAAGGACATTTTAATGTATAAAATAATTTCATATATATATATATATATATAAAAGGCAGTGTCATAATCTTTAATTTTTTTAAATATGATTTGCAACTTGTGGTGCTTGAAATATTAGCTATTAATCTTATTGCCCTTTTTTGTAGTTTAAAAACTTTCTTAAATTTCTAACGTTTCCCCCGAATAAAATACAGCACTGAAAAAATGAATGCATATATGCAAAATACATGGTTTTAACAATATTTTTATTTACAAATGACTTGATTGTTTTTATTGCAAAACAAAGTTTACTTAGTTTAACTACTAATTTCCCACGTGAAAATCCCAATTTAGATTATGGTCTAGCCAGACTCCCAAAAATTTTGTTTTGTAACCACACCAAGTGATATGATTACTGGGTATATCCTTACACTTGGCACAGTTTGTGCGAAGGTGACTAACCTTAAGTAAACTCCAACTTCAGTGACAGGTTGAGGGATGCTGGGTATGTTTTATGTTTTATTCAGCAATGCTGTCTGTTACTGACATTATACAGTGTTGGTGATCAATGGGTGAATAATGAGCACAGGTAGAATAACAGTGACAGGGGGAAACTGAAGCACCAAGAAAAAAAATCCTGTGCGAATGTCACTTTGTCCACCACAAATCCCACAGAAACTGCCCTGGGACTGAACCTAGGTCTCCATGGTGAGAAGCTAGTGATAAACTGCCTGCAGTATGGCACAGTTGAGTGTGCAGGTACACGGTCCACTTTGGATTCAGAACTGAACTAGATGGTCGACTATAAAGGCACAGGCTACAAGAACCTACCACCAACCACGATTGTAATTTTACTCTATACAAACCATGTCAACTGTATAGGAAATGTTTTAACTATATTTTAATTACAAGACTTTAAACCGCACATATACATCGTCTATACACAACTGATATCAACTGTGGATCATACTGCAGAGTATTAAACTTTGTAAATATTATTTCACCATGTGTTGCTGGTCTTAATATTGGCACAATGTACTCCCTGGGGATGTTATACTTTTACCGAAACATGTTGGGGTAGTGTCTTCACTATACACGTATATTTGATCCTATGCATTTGGTTGGTATAATAAACGAATACATTGATCAGAAATGCAAGGAATGTACTACTTTAAAATCACTGGGTGTATAAAGTTACAAGTTATCAAACTTAACTGATCAGAAAAGTGCGGATGACTTCAGTAAGCTTCTATGCGGTTCCCTCGAAAACACTTAATATTGATGTTCAAAATAAAAATAAAAGTGAGAATCGCATGGGTTACAGTTATGTACCGACTTACAAAAGTATTACACGCGTGTCTGACGATGAACTAACTTGTGTGCGTACGGCTTAGGGGTATTTTCTGCCGGCGGAGACTATGAAACACTTGCAACGCAGTGCCCTGGACTAACGCAACACGCCACGAGCCCGTAACCTTACACATCGTCACAAGGCAGTACCTATATTGAATGACAATGTCACATGGCAGCATTTTTAGTTACGTACCTTTACTCCAAAAATTTCCACAAGGATTTAACGACCATTTTTCGCGTTTCCTTCTCTCGGCGAGCATGCTGTGAAACTCCTTTCCAATGTGGGACAAAATGGCCTCGCCGATCAGCAAGTTATCCGCGCTCCAGGCTAATGAGGGGAGTGATGGTGCGCCACACACGGCAGACAGTTGAAACAACCCGGCATGTTATCACACATTGGAAAGCAGTTGAAGGAATACGAGTACATCTTCACTTTATATTCACCGTGGTAGAAATAATCAAGAATACGAGTAAAGCCTACTTCGAAGTTCAAGACATATATAATTAGTACGATGTGTTTATAAAAGTCAAAACTAAACAGTCATAAAACCTGCAGCAATATTGAATAAGATATATGTTTCATGTTAAACAATGAGTTTATTTCCTCAGGCACCAGTTAATTTACAGCTGATGCCCTTACATGTGAATAAAACTGGCAAATTTAATATTGATTATGACATATAGTTCATATTAAAATACTCTGAAACTGCAACAGTAACAAAACAGCTTTCATGCATTTCTGAAAGCCTTTACCCTTTGTATAACAGTGAGCATGTTATTCACAGTTCAACAGAGATAAATGTGGTAATAAATTAAATCAATTATAGGTTCCTATAAATGCATGGCAACAGCCTGTCTTAAGGCATGGAAGATGCATAAACATGTTGTGTACAAAAGTAACAAATATCTTGTTGTATTCATTTGCAAGAATGAAAATTATTCTTACAAAAAATTTCATCATCTCATAATGACACATTTTGCCAAAATTTGGCTATACAGTGAAATCCCTATTAAATAAATCCTTGGGAGACTGGTTTTTCTTACACAAAATCAAGATTTCAATTAACGGGAATCATGAAAAACTTCTCCAAAGAACAATACCTCTTCGAATAGAATTATGACACAATGACTTCTCTAAACAAGCAGTTAAAAACTGTTTCTATGCAAATACAACTACATAATAACATCAAAGTAATTTCTAAAATTACTTACATAGAAATAAACACTATAAAAATGTCACCTGAAAGCAAAACAACTATGATGCTACTCACTACAGTGTCACTATCATAGATTATGGTGATGCAGTAATGGTTTTTAACAAAGAGCATATGTGAATATCAGTTATTCTTTTGACCACATTTGCACTCAGTGGAGGTTCTAGGTGAAAAAAATTCTTATATCAGGTTATATAAAATGACATTCACTACTACTACTACTACACTGGCTTTTCAGTTATGCCTGGAAAGAAGATTCGCTAAATACAGGATTAGACAGAGTACAAGAAAACTAAAATGGGATGTCACTGTATATATCACATAGCATCAAAAAATGAGTCATTCTTAGACCAGATCCATCATTTGGAATTAATAAGCAACACTTGCAGCTAGCTAGTTTATACAACCTTAACAGATCTGTAAATGAAATATTAAAACATATGTAGTTAATTAAACTTGAGAACAGCCCAAAGACAACATATTTGTAAAGACAGACAGAACAACTATTATGTTTACAAAGTTTCAGCCATCTGCATTTATGACAAAATTTTCTCAGCAGACTCTTGGCATGATATGCACATGTTTCACAAACAAACAAACAAACAAACAAAAAGTAAAACATTTTAACTTTTGAAGGTTATTACAAATTCCATGGCAGTCCATGTGGAATTTCTGCTTGACATAGTGGCAATACAACAGGTTTTTCTCCAAGTAATTCCAGTTTTCCCCTGCCAGTATCATTCCACCACTGCTCCATATTCATACTGATTTGAATACAACTGACTACAGTCTAAGACTCTGACAGCATCGGTAAACACTCCTCCCCCCACCCCCCCAAAAAAAATTATTTAATCAAACCCTTAGTTTATTAAATGCTCCTGTCATCCTTGTTCACATGGGTTAACACACTGGTACCATCTCCTAATGTTAACCATTTGGTGCCTATGTCAGGTATACCCATCATGCAGTGTAATGCCCAAAAAGCTGAATGTCAGGTTAAGATAACAGCATTTAACGACCATCCTTATGCAGATTTCATTTAAATTCCAGTCTTCTGTACATTCCACTGGGGATTTAATTCCAGTGCCAATGGGGTAATACAATCAGAACAAAACATCACATTAACAACAGAACAGCAAATCAGGGACTTTAGAACAGAATGATATATATACACGTGATGTAAACGTAAATGTGTCAGCTCCTCAGTACATTGCAAATTTATATTTATTCATACAGGGTAATTATACTGTCAATGACATCAAAATTTGATATTCCATATTTATAAATGGCTTATTTAATTATACTGTCAGTAGCTCAGACTATACAGGTTCAAAGAGTAGGATGACAGTGAATAATGAATTGCATTGGACATGGAAGAAAGTGATTGTGGCATAATTTGAGGTGCTACTCATGCACTTGTCTGGAAGGACTGAGGAAAATCACAACAAACCTGAGTCACAACAGCTCGTCTCAGGGCTGGGATTTGAACCTGGGACACCTAATAAACAAAGCAGGAGTGCCACCTGCTTGACCATGTTTGGTGTTACATTTTGCAATATATCATACTTAAATTACCATGTTAAAACAGGCAGCAAACTCACACATTATGAAAATGTTCTGTTGTGTTTTAACATGGTACTGTTTGTAAAGAGTATCACATACAAAAGGCCATAAAAAGTGATAACCATGACACACTTCACAGTGAGTTGTAAGGGTCTCATGTATAGTTTTTTTTATACTAACATTCCAATTGTGTCAGACAGATATATACATAGTTAGTTACATTAAAAAAAACACACACATTTGACATGAAATATACCAATAATAAAATATCTTCTAGGCAAGTGAACTTCTGTTCATTACACTTTCCAAATCATACAGCAAAAATATTCACCAATAATTATTGCATAGGAGCAGAACCTCCACCCTCCAATATGAGTATGCCAAGTGACTGGTTTGTACAGATTATGTGGTAACTGTCACTATTATTAGGAGTAACTAATACCTTTGTCACTTAGTAATATACTAACAACCATTCTACTAATATACAGCATACTTATAACCACCATATGTAGCACAGAATTATGTAACAAACAAAGCCATACACAATACAAAAGCGGGTATTTGTACCTGTTAATGTTGCAGGTCATTTCAGCAAATGAATGTGTCCTTGTGTGTTGTTGCATTGCTGCCCTTGTCATAACTAATTATCAACATGTACAATGCTCCATGTGTTCAGTTACTGTGTTTGACTCCAACAAAATTTGAAGCTATACATAATCACAATGGAGATATGACTATGAGTAAGACAAGTACAGATAAAGTGATATGAATTTTCAAATGTGTGCACAAATGCACTGAATTGCAGATGTGCATTTATGAAACCATATGTAATAGTAATAAAGACAAAATTTACATGGCACAAAAGACCAAATGCAGTATCATTATGGATACTCTTTTACAAGCACACACACACACACACAGTATGTCCTTCCTACAATATACTTGAATTACAAGGATGGAAAATAATTTTCAGTTTCAAAACTGCAGATTTAAGCATATGGCACTCAACCTGGTTTCATCACTGCCAATGATGGCACGTAGCAGTTTATATAAAGCGTCCATCTTAAAGCAGGACCTGTTCCCAAAATGCACATTAGCAATCTGCATTATATAACTTAACCACTTATTACACCAGGTGTTGGTGAAAATGACCTGTAATTCTCAGGTATCCTTGACACCTCGTGAACATATTACTAACAACTGAATGAAGTTCCTGTCTATAAGTTGCTGAAACTGTGTGTCAGAAAATCTGTGTGTGTCTTGTTTTTATAAACACTGTCTTTGAAATTGTAGTCAGCAGTACAGAGTTCGAAACCCAGATGTGCCAACCAAAGATGAGACTATTTAATTGATATTTTATATCAATGAATAACATTAGCTTCTAACACATGCTATTTACTGACATGTATTTTAGCAGAAAGGAAAGACTACAACTCCAGTTTGGCACATCATATGTTCAAACCAAAAAAGTAAAATGTCCAAAATTTGTCACTGTCAGGCCTACCCTTGGTTTGAGAGAGCCAGTCCATAATCTGAAACCTTACAGCTGTTGGCTGACACAAAACTCACTAGGTGAGATTTACATTAGCCACATGCCCCAACAAGGCGTTGTGAAGGAAGCCACATACGCAGAAGACACTCTCTCTTAATTCAGCTGTTGAACTGAACAGAAGTGTGTAGTGCTTTCAGTACAAATTATAATTATTTTACAGTAAAAAAGGTGCAACTAGTGACATCTTTTTAACAACTTTCGCTCAATACAATAAACTATACATGTATAAACCCTGATATTCAAGTGTGTATTCAGTGACAAAAATTTAAGTAAATATTCACATTAAAATAAAATATTGTGTATTATATGATAACATTCACATTAAATAAAATATTGTGTATTATATATATGATGATTTGTGCTGTACCAAAGTGCTGGTTTGTGGCTTTAGAGACTCAAAACATGTGATATTCCTGCAAGTGGAACTTGTGCTTTTGACTGTGAAGCTGGACGGAGATAAAACATCCCTACAGATAACAGTCACATGGCATCATACTGGGTGAATAAGTGGGCCACAAACGACTAATTAAATATTTAGTATCCAAAAATGCTATGTAAGGTGGCCACTGACTTACTGGCTAGGGGCAGATGCACCATCTTGCTGGAAGAACCCATTCTCCTAATCACTTAAATTTTCAAATATGGTCCAAGAATTTGTCCACTGTATCCCTCTGAACTTGCAGTATCTGAAAACAAGATGGCTCCAATTATTCTTGTCACAATGAAAACACCAAATTTAATGTCACACAACACTACTTAGCTGGCACTACACACTTCTTCACAAAACAAGTTACAAAACCATAATGTCACAACTAAGATTTTCATGTTCATTCCAAATGAACAGAAATGCCAGGAAACCAATTTCTTCTAAGTTTGCTGTGACACTTTTTATACAGTTAATTCTTTATAGAGGTTTCCACAATAAAAACCCTCTGTAGCACACTGTATTTTATTTTCATAAACAACAACAAACAATTTGCATCACAATACAAACTATCTGTGTTACACTGTACTTCACATTCACAGACAAGAACAAGTGGAGTTTCTTACACACAGCTTTTGAATGTGGACTGTTCTGCAGACTTCTTGAAATGTGTGACTACGCATAGAGAACTGCTATGTAAGTGAATGTGTCAGGACCAAACTACCAGGAATGAGACATACACAGCCTGATAATGCAGTCATTGATATGGGCTTCATTTTCAAATGAATGTTCTGTATAACTGAATACTACCTTTACTCTGTGCTAGCAAAGTTGATTACAAGCCTTAGCACAAAATATCTCAGATTCATAACAATGACTCTTCCACAGGGGTAACATTCATATTGTGGTCTTCTGCATAGTCTGGTGAGATCAGTGCTAGTGTCAATGTTTTGGACGAACATTAGCACCCACAATAACACGACATAGTGTCATAACACAAAGGACCATAACATGTACCTTACAAATTCTGTATTACTACTATCAAAAGAACACTTATAGTACTCCAATTATGCACTTAAATGGCATTCTGGTGCTAATCTTCTCACTACTGAGGTTTGTGTCAAGGCTAGGAGAGAGTGACAATCTGATGTCAGAACTGCATCACACAGAAAACAAATGCAAGGACTTTACCACATACCACAGAGCAGTATAGTGGCTTGCTTCATTTCAGAAGGACCCACAAGTTGCTTTACAGATATCAGTTTATTTACCAATAACCAGCCATTCTTCAACCGGGACTTTTGTAAAATAAAATATACCCAAATAATTAAACTGCTTATTTCTTACATCCCACATCTTTAGTAAATCTTACTTAATGACTGTAGCTGTATGCATACTATATTCACCTTCTATATGCACTTTAATACACATAAAAATAAACAACACATCACTTTATCCTCATAAGTTGGGCACGAAGTTAATACACTACAGTAACCCACTAAATTATTCCTAGTTACTTAAGTCAGGTTCCAGATTCAAATGGATGTGACATCACACCCTTGTATCTAGACTATTGTTGTGTTCTCTCTCTGCTGTATTTTAATATTATCTGCACAATATATATTACACCATGATTTTAGTCCAGGCACAAGACAGGAAACCATCATCACACACAAGCAATAAAAAGGGGGGGGGGGATTAAACTTACACAAGCAGAAAGTATATGCACCCCAAACACACACAACAGCAAATTAAGGAGCACTGTAACATTACGGAAATAACTATTTAGTAAGAAACGCAAAACCACATAAAATCAGGAACAAAGAATGGGAAATTATAAAACAACTTTTAAAACCAAAAATATGAAATTCACACCACATTTTAACCAATAAATGACAGCGACCATGAACCTTCATCATACAGCCCCTTTACCTTTGCCTTTACTCACAGCCAGGAAATACTCTATTAAAACAATCAATTCTGCAGCCCATCATACCATAAGCTGTAGTTAATAAATTTTTAACATAAGATGTTCAAAATAAAAAGCAGAATGTTAAGACTAAATCCATTTACCAGTATACAAAATTTTCAAACAATCTGTCCCTTAAACACATCTCAGATCATAATCCTTACTTTCAATTTGTTTCTTTTCATATTTATACTGAATCTCTTGACAATATTCATCAAAGAAATGTGTTACAGTACTTAGACAGACAGTACATAGTATGACACATCACCTACTTGCCTTCTTTGCATTGACGCACAGATTTATATTGCAGGATCAAATGGAAAACATGGCTACATACCTGAACACTGCAACTTTCCATTATTTCATTTTATAACAGTGTTCACCCAGCAAAATAAATCTGCATATTTCTTCCAGGAGGAAACTAGGTTTTATAAGTCCTGCCCAGAATTCCTTGTCATAACAGTAAACAATAATAATAATAATAAATAATAATACAGAATTCAGTAATGTATTTTCTTTCCAGTACTTGGACTAGAACATTTGAGGTGGCATAGTTCCAAAGATATGTGTGCGTGTGTGTGTGTGTACAATTCCCATTCAACATCAACTGTGAGTATGAAAGGCAGGAACAAAATAATAAATGCTAGAATTTAGGCAAATGATGAAACAACTCCCACTACGAGCAAAAATAATAAAATTCATACTTTTAATTTCTGGTTCATAGTATAAGGCACGTTACTAGAAACTAAAATTGCAGCCACTGCAGCGAGTAAGGCTCTTCCCCTCCCCAAGTTTGACTGCGTCTTCACCTGTATCTTGACAACATGGAGTGCCATCATGTCTTCTCTGAAACATTGATAAAAATTGGTCAATGACACATACAGACAACAGTGTAAATTAGAATATATAAGTCCTAACTGAAGTACAATAATAGATATAAAGTGTATGTAGCTTGTCCTGCTTACAGAAACAAGATGTTGACTCACCCAAAAGAAACCACAAGTGGTGGTTTCACTGCAGTTTACATGGTGGCTCCACCCTGAATAACTTTTAATATTTTAGAAAATAAATTGTTAATGCCATAGTGTTTTAGTGGATACTGTAGATACAGAAAGTTCATGAACCACTTGATGATAACAACTTGAAGATTGAACCATGCAGTAGCTAAGACTATACCCTAAAGAGATATACTGTTTGCATGACAGATATTAAAATTAGTAACAGTAAAGTACACAAAAAACTGGAGGCCCAGCTCCAATCACTCTACACCTTGGCACTAGATGGAAGTAAGTGGTCAGTTTCATAGCCAGCTGGTTTACCTGCATGGAAAAGGCCACCAGTACCCTCTGAATAGGAGGCTGGATGGACCCCAGAGCCCATCTGGAGGCTTTTGAGGAGAGAAAAATCCCTTGGCTCAGCAAGGAATTGAACCACAATTCCAAGGCATCCAGCCCATAGCCTAGTCATTATCCTGACTACAATGTCCTGGTTCCTATAAAAATTAATGTTTGTCTGTTGTATGTCTCCTGTCTTCCAGCTTATTTTCATAACATAAATTTGGCTACATTAGGCAGCTGCAGTGGTGTACTTGGTATAGTGACTAGGATACAGGATGGGGGGTCCAGAGTTTGAATCCTGGTGTGAACAAAAGATTTTTCTGTCCTCCAAATCATCCAAACCAGCTCTGAGGTCCATCCACTGGCTTTCTTTCCAAGGGGTAATGTGGCTGAGGCATGAAGTTCACCACTCACATCCATCTACTGCCAAGGTTAAGAATGAGTACAGCTATACCTCTACTCCCCCATATATGCCTTCAAGGTGTGGACAGAGAAAAACTTTACCTTTCTTAAATTCATAAATTTATCGACACAGACATTTAATCCACAATCTTGAAACACTAAGAAAACCTTTAAAATTGTGTTTCTAAAGTACTTTCACTTGGTTCCCATAAATACGTCTCTGCACATAACATAGATTTTTGTATTCTACTATCATTTCCTTTTGTTACTCTTATTATCCCATCCCCATGATAAGTGGGTCCCTGTCACCACAGCATGGCATGTCCTCAGGTTGCGGATGGAGGAACTGCCTCCAGATATGGAGGGCAGCTGAGAATTAATTGAATAAGCAGTCACAGACAGCCGACAAGGGGTGGCCCTCCAGCTTGGGGGTTGGGCGAGGTGCTAACAACTACTCACCGTAAAAAATTACCATGTTACGAAACATTTCACAAGGCCTCGGACCTGGACGGATTCTTTGGTACAACCTAAGCAATAGAAAAGGGATTACATGGGAGGATAATATTAAAATGATCTTCAAGAAGTGGGATGGGGGGGCATGGACTGGTTTGATATGGCTCAGGATAGGGACAGGTGGTGGGCTCTTGTGAATGTGGTAATGAATCTTTGGGTTCCAAAAATGAGGGGAATTTCTTGACTAGCTGAGGACCTGTTAGCTTCTCGAGAAGGACTCTGCTCCATGGAGTTAGTTAGTTATTATTCCATCCATCACCATGCTGAATGTCATAAAAGATAAAACACTTCCCTGTCTACTGCCCTCTTAAGAGTCTGAAAAATCCAGACTTATTATACACACTGAAAATCCAGTATATATATGTACAAAACAGATTGCCTTTTTGGATAAAGCAGTAAAATGAGAGCAGGGCTCAGTCAACAATGCAGTACCACTGATCAGCAGTAGTTACCTACCTTCAGTTCTGTAGCCAAACACATAAAGGCATCATCAATATTGGTGTTTTCTTTTGCTGAAGCTTCAAGAACAAACAAGATCTCTGGAATGTATTCACACATTGCTTCTGCTTCAGCAAATTCCACCTCCCTTAAACTTTCTAGGTCACACTTATTGCCTAGAAACAAGGAAGATACATGTACATGATACAATATCATCACTTAAAATGTGTAGACAAACTCAGCTGATCAAAAAATACCTTGCTTTTACAGAACATGAATGTTCATTATCATATCCACAAAAATAAGCTGCATCCATTCCTGAATTGTTGAGTCCAGCCAACACCACAGATGTAATTTCTCTAAGATTAATTTCAATAATATACATACTCTTTCATCTAAACCTAGATTTTTCAAGTTGTCTCTTCCTTTAGTTTTTTTCAACCAAACTTTAGTATGCATGTCTAATCTCTTCGAGTACATTACATGTTCTTCCCACTTATCTAATCATTTTTCCAGCATTAGGAAAAGAAGTACAAATTATGAGGCCCCTTATCATGCAGTTTTATCCATATTTCTATTACTTCCCCCTTCTTAGATCAAAATAGTGTCCTCAGCTCTTTTTTTTCAAATACTGTTGACTAAAGAGTAAGAATAAGGGATTATGTTTCATATCATAACAAAATTTTAATTTTTAGGTTTTTAGATAATATTTGGACAGACAAGAAGTTCTGAACTAGATAATAGCAAGCATTTTGTGATATTAATCTGCTCCTAAATATATCATAAATATAAATTTCACGTGTTCCAAGTATTCAAACTTTGCCATATTTTCAAAGGGCATATTAGTTATTGTTGTAGTTCGAATATGTCATTAACTATACAGAAGACTTCAAAGATGATCCCATAAATAAAAATCCATGGGGTTTAAGTCAGTGATCCTGCAGGCCATGCAACCAGTCCACCTCAAACTACACATCATTATGAATGTCATTCAACAGTATTTGGACAGTAATACTTAAATGTGGTGGAACACCACTATACATGAATCATGCACATTCTTGTATGTAATCTCTAGAAGCTATGAAAGGGTGCTGTGTAAAAGTCATAATAAACTGTCCCCATGAGGAGCTACCAGTGCATCTACTACTATGCCTACCCACACATTTATTGAAAAGTAATGGTGGCATTGCAACAAAATACTTTCATGTGGACTGACACCTCTCCACAAGCACAAATAAATCCTGCCTTGTCAGTGAACAGTATGAGGGGTTGGAAGTGGGGGATGAATGGCACATTGCTGCAACCACAACTGTTCCAGGACAATTTTGTGTGTGCAGGCCGTGTGCTCACTGCAGGACACAGGTATTGCTCAAGGAGGACATGCCAAAAGTTAAAATGTGCAACATGTTCTGCACTACAATCCACTGTATGCTTATGCCACGACGTTCAGCAATATTACCCTGGATCTTGTCTTCCAGTTCCAGGGTCTTCCTTGTTCTGCTATCATAGGTGCAAACATTCATTTTCCTAAGGCACCAATCAATTCACCAACCATGCTTAGCACAAAACAATGATTGGACTCACACAGTGACAATATCATGTGGTACTGCATACCGAGTAACACTGCGTTTAAGCACGAGAGGGGAGGGTCTCATGGAGAGAGCCGTGCAGTGCAGGTATGGCCACTGTACACATTTGATGCTTCTCTTTTCAAATGGGCCAGAGCTCAAAAACAGTGCATCCAAAGATCCATGGTAATTATGCTTTTGTTGTTGTTTCTGAGCTGAAAACATGCAATACTCTGCAACTGCTGCATACATTTAAATTATTAAAATAGTATTAGTTCTATTTCACCTACCTACAAGTATCAGCATCACGTTTGAGGCAGTATATCTTCGAACTTCTTCAATCCATCTTTGAAGACTAAGAAATGAAGACCGTTTTGTTATATCATACACTGTAATAAAAAAAATAAATCTACATGGCTTTACATACAAGTAGGAATAAACTGTGGTATGTTATGGTCTTCTGAGATATGATGACATGTAGTGGGTATGCAGGTACCAAGGTTTACATGATTGTGCTTCCACCATCCCATCAGGGTAAGAGTGAGGAACGCTGGGTAAAAGTGGTACATGATATAGGGAAAGGAGGACCAGGATCAGAGTTATGAACCAGCTGAAAATGCTGACCCTTAAATGGACTGTTTTGTCAAGAGAAGACCAAATTATTTGGTGTCCTTGAAAACTAGGCTCATACAACTGGCCACAATTTGTTATAATGTCTGTCACATTTAAAACCATTTCACACAGGTCAAAAGAGGATTCATTCTATTGGATGAACAAGCTTTCATACTACTGTTGTAATACAGTAAACACATTTTTAGAATGAACCTTTTTTTAATTCGGCGAGTGATTTTCAACAGCATCAGTAACTGTAATAAACAAATTATTTATTGTGTCAGTTCCATAAGGTTCTGATGGTGGTAAATTACACACAAAATTATGTGGTTTCTGGACTTTTCCATCATCTAATGTTCTTAATACAATACAATATTTTGGAAACTTGATGCTTCCATCCTCAGGTGAAGGGTGGGGAGGCACCTACTTGGTTGGGTCTGACAGAAACTGCTATTCAGAATTTCTAGATGACGTGTGTCAGTTTAACTACCTTATATGTGCATCTAGAATCAGGTTTTGTTAATAGAAGAAAACAGAACATATATAGTAAAAATGTGGGAACAGTAATAAAAAGCGGCAGGCAGAAAAAGGTGAAATAATGCCATTCAACACAACCAAGAACCCATTCCACTTAACTGATCCAGATTCCCCACCTACTGCTACTGCCATCTATGGAAGAAAAACAGAACCAAATAAATTAACAAAATCAGCATGAAGGGTCTACATGATCCTACTGACTTACCCCAGTACTTGCAAAACTCTTTGCATGAGGCTTTACTTAATTTTTTGAATGACATCTAACTGTTACATTGAATTGCTGGTAACTGAATACATGAATCGAACGGTTTGGTGTTTACCCACCACGAGGAGAGAATTTCTAAGAAAATTAATTATATGGGCATCATTACAACATTAGGACAGTCCTCACTGCAAAACTCCTTAGGAGTCCGCTACTAAGAACCAGACCTGAAAGGCATCTGCAACATACAGTACTTTGTGTCTGCTGCATTCCTACAAATATGAAAGAAGCTATACTGGTGAAACAGGCACACATGAGGCCATGCAGCTCCAGGTACATACATATATGCTCAAAGAGGGTCTTCTAGAAAAAAACTAAACTGGCTAAGCATGCTTAAAAAGGTCACTGGACATGTTAGAATGAAGCAAGAACTTTGCAAATTGAAACTGCCAGCAGGCAGAGGAAATATGTGAAATAGGCCCGTATGGTGTTCATCAAATCCGCACAGCCAACCTACTTTGAAAATTTTACCCACATGAATCCCCCTGATCAACAAAGAGGTTAGCAAGCAACAGGGTAGGCCAGTAGGTCATTAATAATTATTTTCGTACACTCCATTCACAGACTGGTTCATGTGGGATTTGTGATGGATAAAAATGGCAGTGGAACAGGTTTTTCTCTGAGCACTCTGGTTCTCCCTGTCATTATCATTCCACTAATGCTCATATCATCAACACTATACAATCTTAGCGACTGACAGCACTGTAAATAACACATAAAAGAAGACAGAGTCCAGAAACCAAGTAACCCTATGTCATTTATTGGTTACAATCAGATATTTTCCACTTGGTAAATGGTCTTCAAATGCAATTCATCAAGTAAGGGCATAGTTTATTACTAACCATAAAAAGAAAAATATGTTCTCATGGGGCTTGTATTAGAGGATGCAAATCACATGCATCATCTTCACCCAGTCAGGTAATGCACAATGTGGCCTGTTATGGTTTCATGCCACCTCTTCAGTAGACTTCCTAAACTTCTCTTCCTCAGGGAATATTAAACTTACAAAGGTATATCTAAGGAGTCACTAAAGGTCAAAAAAACAACCTTGGTGACCTTGACGATGACACATGTTAAACCTATGCACGTCTAACTCGAAGGAAACTGCATTCGATCAGTATTCAAGTGAACCCAAAATTACCTTTTGAGCTCAATTAAGATCACAGTTACAGCCAGTATTACAAGCTGTCACATCAAAACTGTCATTACTTTCAAATTTTGAAATTCTAATACAAAAAGTATATTACAAGGCACTCGCACTCTCTACAGTCTGATAGTCTACAAGATAACCAAATTTCATTAAAACCTGACAGCTTCAAATCAGACTGTCAGCTGTGTTAATTTAACATGGAATGACCTGGCAGTGATTGAGGAATTTGTCATTGGAAAGTTACGAACATATTACCAACTGTCATCCTGTGTGCACATCATTGTGTTTGTATTAAAAAAAAAAGTAATGACACTATTTGAATGTCAACAATAACACCTTACAGAACAATGGTGCTATTTGAAAACCCACAGTACGCTACTGAACAACTAAATTTCAGTGTCTTACCTATAATGACACCATTTGCAGATCGGTAGTAACTTTGTGTTATAGTACGAAACCTTTCCTGGCCTGCTGTATCCCATATTTGTAGCTGGAAATAAATGCACAACTAGTAACCATTTCTCTAACTTAACAATTGTTTTCTTATTGCAAAACTGGTGAACTACACAAGAGATCAGTCACTGCCAACAATTGGCAATCATTAGTCCCAACTTCACAGGAATGAAAAACATCCAGTATATGGCTCCAGAATAATGTAATCAGTTTTTATCTGTTTCAACTGATGCAGGTACTACAGAACATATATCAACATACAAAATACATGTCTGTAGCACAATCAAACATAGTAAAATATTTGTAATATATGCACCTTATTTAATGGTATACACATAGTGCTCCAAGGATACGCAACACCATCCACGTGACAGAGGCAAAGGTGGATGAGATTTACATTTTGTGAGTTTGTTTAAATCATCAGAAACAAAAATTGGAGCAGAAACTGAAGATGATGGTGATGCACAGCGAGGCTTTTGAGAGCATTAATAGTCATGTGATCTCACCAAGATAATTAACTCAACCCTAACCATTAAGAGTAACATGATCTCACTAAAGTAAAAGTTGAAGTCAATAACATTAATAGTATGTTTTCTCAAATTCTAACTTCTGTAAAATGCATAGTTTTCTGCTGTCATCATCCATGAAGGTGTATGAGTGATGTATTTTCTGTATTACATTATGTGTGACGTTGTGTTGACACATGTTCGAGTACACGCAATGAAATGTGTCAATAGTGACATTATACAAAAGTAAGGACTGTATATGTTACATTTACACATGTAATGGAAAGACATTGCTATCAATGAGAAAGAAAGTACTTCAAGGGATTACCGACTATAAGTTGGTCACATCTGACAATAATAACAAATGGCTCCACTACTGCACACTAATTTGCCAGTACTTCCCAATTAGCCAACACCTGTAATCCTTTTGTCAAACCATATGTGTCAACACACTAGACCCCATACCTCCAAATATAATAAAACAGTTTCACTTGCTACACAATCACCACATTACATGCAAAGTTGGCAACAAAACATAAATGACAAACTTCTGTAATTAATATTCACGACCTGTATCAACATAACGGGATACACAAAAATAATAGAACTTACGGCAGAGGTGCACAAATTTTTTAAATACCTAGAAGCCAGAAGGGCGACATGAAGCAAGTTCCATACTGAAAACCCCACAAATATTAGGCGCCACCATACACAATATATTCGCCCGGGATTTGTGCACCCTTAACTTAAAACTGTTTGCTATTGCGTTACCAGTAGTACATTACGCGGTCCGACATGTATGAGGTGGTCGTTTTACTAAAATACATAATAGTTCAGTAAGGTGTACAATTGTTAATCAGCGAGCAATTTAATGTTACTAACGTCTGAAACATAAGCAATGTGAATTTACAAACAAAATAATACCGCCTTACTGCAAACAGTGCAATAGGATGCTGACAGCAGGAATTGTATGGTTAACCACATTACTGACCTAAGCAGCAAACTGTGCACAACCTTCACATCAGCATTCATACAACAAACATACAACATGCATACTGAAAATACAAAACTGCTCTTTAGAAACTAACCTTCACCTTCTTACCATCAACAATTACACTTTTCATGGAAAAATCAACACCAATCGTATTGCCATGTCTTTCAACAAACGTTCCAGACTTGAATCTTTGTACAACGCATGTCTTTCCTACACCACAGTCTCCAATTAATACTATCTTGAATAAGAAATCAAAATTGTCTTCACCAGTATTAACTAAACTAGTGGACGGACGGCTTGACATTTTCACAACATTACCACTAATTCACATACTAATCCACCATACTGCAATACCATGCACACTCATCCTACTTCTCACGAACACGGATCAAATACACTGCAATTACGAACATATTCACTAAAACTCTTATCCGTGATTACAAAACTACTATAATTAGAAGTGTTGCCGTAAGAGGACAGGCCAGTGTACTACATATCGACAAAATCTGATCCATGGACTAAATTTCCCTGCATATGACAAAAAATAAGTGTTGGTATGGGCTTCTCACGGCGGCCAGTATGAATATTGCTGTCCTCTCGGATGTAATTTCGTGTAGCCTTGCACAAAGTTGCCAATGTGTCGGAGCAGCCTCCTCTTCCCATCTGCAGAGTACACTTTGGAAATAACTCACCACTAGAGGTTAACCAAGCGAGATTTGAAGTAGTCAGTCACGGCTGTGAACATGAGATTCCTGGCTCCTGAGTTTTATGCTAAGTATGAACGTAGCAGAGTCTTCCGAAATGATGGCATCCCTATACCAGGATGCATGGCCTCACATCCAAGTTTCTGTCTGGAACGTCATTATCCCTCTACGACTACCGTGAAACGGGACATATTCTGCAGTGAAATGAGGAACCGTGGTACAATCGCACCACCGAGTCCATTACAAAACTATTTGTGGCAAAACTACATTACGAGGATCATCTTCTGTACATTTAGTTGTCTTAAGAATAGCGTAAATTTTATACTTATGATCCACTCATATGAAAACATTAATAACAATCTTTTGTTGTATTTAACACAACCGGCCGGTGCGATTGGGGTAGGCGGGGTGGAGGGGAGAAAGGATTTTTTTTTTACCTTGCTTGGCACATCTCAACGTGTCAACGAATCGGGGCATACAATACGTGCTTGGGTGGAAGTGCTGTGAGGAATTCTGGTGTTTGCGTTGGAGTTCAGAGTTACTTGTGCATTGCACAAAACTATCCGCTATATGTCATTTTCTGATGGTTTTACACATTAGGATCAAAATAAAGTGGCATTTAAGTGATACTGGCACAACGACTTTATATCGTACATAACCTAAATATGAGTAATATAAGGAATAACAATTATACGTACACCTTCAGACCATTCGTATTTGTGAAATGTGTTCCGAAAGTGGTTGGAGACCGCTGTCATGGTCCTAAAGCAAGAAGTGGGCATAGAATCGTATGTGATGATAAAAATCTCTACTCGTTCGGCGGATATAATCCTCTTATTAATCACGATCCAGATTTGAGGAATGACCCAGTGTGGTTGGAAAATAGACCCTTGTTTAAAGAGCTTTGGAAATACAATTTTGCCTCTAAGATATGGAAGAGGCTGTTATGTAACGAGACTATTCCAAACGAAGTGGCATCTAGTGCTGTGCTTTTGACAGGGAGCATAATGATGATTTATGGTGGGACAGGTTTTCCGTTTGCAACAGTATGTAGTAATCGGCTTCATGTATGCAATCTTCGTGAAGATTACAAGCTGCAGCTTGTGAAAGTCAAGGGTTCATCTCCTCGAGAACAGTATGGCCAAGCATTAGTTTTGGATGGTCCTTATTTGTATACTGTTGGGGGTACTACAGGTTTTGATTATTATGCTGATGTTCATCGATTAGATTTGCAAACATGTGTGTGGGAAGAGGTATATGTATGTACAGGCACAGCAAAGGAAGAACCACAAGGAAGATATCGCCATGAACTCGCATTTGATGGAACACGAATCTACCTTTTGGGAGGTGGCACAGCTGAAGTAGTGTATGGATTTCAGGTATAGTTTAAGTTACCATAATGTCTCGTCTGTTTCTTGAAGTGCGCAGTACCTCAGATCTAATAGAGAACAGGAGCACAGTTTAGCTTTGTAATAATACAGAAGAGTTTTCAGAATTAGGCATGCTCCAGCATCCTAAAAGTCTTATTTACATAAAATAAGTAACATTTGTGATTGCACATGCTTATATGGTGATAATATAAGTACATTAATTCAAGGGTCCACAAATTTTCCAGAATTCAGGGTGTCAGAAAAGTAATATGTAACAAGTTCCATACTGAGAATCCACAAATACTAGGGACCAGTGTATAAAATTTAGTTGCCCTGGTGACCTGGCACTTGCGATTTGTACACCCCTGCCTTAGTTCATGGCCTGGTATCAACCCTTGCTGTAATGGAATCATACCGAGGGTCCCGAGTACTGATAGTGACTGTAAAGTAAATCACGGTTGCAAAGATAAAGGAAGGTATCCAGAAAGATTAGGCATATTAAACCTGTCTAGAACCAAATGAGACTGCACAGCCATGACTTGATAAACCTAAGTCTGTTGCTGCAGTAGTGGATTAAATCTTCATTATTTATTGGTTACCTGTCACTAGAATGAAATATTGAAGTTCCACTTCCATGGATTGCATGTTCTTATGACTTGAGTTTGTCAATAAAATGAAACCTCAAAGTCTAGTCCTGTTGGTAATATAAAATGACTAGCCTTGCAGGAATACAGGTTGTGTTTTGAATGTATGCAGGCAACCATAAATAGAGTTCCTGTCACCAGAATAAAATCTCAAAATCTAACACTGGAGAATGAAACCTAATAGTGGGTTAAGTGTTGTTTTTTAAGGTGCCCAGAGTATCATAGTTGGTATAGTGACTAGGCAACAGACTGGACTGTCCGGGGTTCGAATCCCGGTAGAGACAAGAGGCTTTCCTCTTCTGCATACCATCCAGATGAGGTCTGGGGCCCACCCAGCCCCCATTCAATTCTTCCTTAGGAGTAAAGCGGCTGGTGTGTGAAGTTGACCATTCACCTCAATCTAGTGCCAAGATTGTGAAGTTATACCACTGCTCCCCCTGTATGCCTTCATAGTGTGGACAGGGCAAGCTTTACCGACAGACATGATCTCATATAGTCTGAAATTTACAACATGCAATTAGTATTGAATAGAATGAGTGTATATTATCCTTACACTAGTTTCAATAAAAGGTATTGCTTTGAGTGAAGAAATGTTCAATGAATTTTGTACAGTAATGCCTCAGGGGGGATTAAAAATATGTATCAGTGCAGGAACCTGTTCTGTGAACTTGTGTGTCAGTATTTTCAGTGTGAAGTATGTGTGTATGGTCTGTTGTGCAATGGTTATTATTCTGTGATCATTGTCACTACAACGGGGTTGTATTTTGAAATAAAGAAGTGCATGCTAATAAAGTACCAAAAATATATTGTTCTTACAAGGAATTAGTGTTGTTAAGTTTAAAAGTAGTTTTTTGTTTATGTTACTGAAGGAGATTCCAGCCTTCAATCTTGTTACGAAGTTATGGGAGAGCTTGACAACACGCTGTGACCCAGAAGCACTAGCTCCAGGTATTCCTGCATCAAGACGATGTCATGGATGTGTTCAGGTGCCGGGCAATACACAGAAAGAGACGGTCGTCTATATATGTGGCGGTTATAATGGCACCGAGCTTTTCCGTGATGTGTGGAGGCTTGAACTGAAAAATTTACAGTGGACACAGATGGTGACCTGTTCTTTACCACGTCCAGTTTCTTTTCATTCAGTTGCAGTCACACCAGCAGGCTGCATGTATTCATTTGGTGGTGTTACAGATGCACAGACTACTACAAGAACTGCTGATGTGAATTGTGCATGGATGTGTATACCAAAACTGACAGAAATGTGTTGGGAGGCAATACTGTATTATAACCCAAACTTGCATCTCCTATCTAAAGATCAGCTCTTGCACTGTGGTTTACCTATAGAATTTGTAAACCGAATTGATTAAATACTTTATGGAAAAGGTCATTTTCTCTGCTTTTTCCTTGTTTTGAGACACAAAGTTTGTGTAATTCTTAACTGTCACAGACATGAATATCATGTTCAAGAAGTACATATTTTCATATAACTGAGAATTGTACTGGCTGTGTTTTAAGTAAAACATATCAGTGACTTTCTAGCCATTCCAGTTGAATCATTAAAAAGATGTAATACTTTTACTCTCTAGGTCCTAAATATTTAATTACATTAAATTATACACTGCAGCCACTCTGTGAATGGTAACAAGTCTACTTGAGTGAAGATGCTGTACACTGAAAGCATATAGGTTTAACATGGAACACTTGGATGGTATTACATAGTCACACATGAGTGGCATCAAGACTAGTGACAAGAATTCTGTCTTCAGTCATTTTGTAACATAATAGCTCTGGTTATAATAATAATATTATTATTATTTACTGTTATTTAAACTGGAGTAAATGCATGGGAATACCTTATCTCTGCAGGGATACAGAAACAAAATAAGTTTACTTTCAACAGGTGTCCTTGTATAACATTTTGCTTTTAGTACTAAACAGTGCATACACTGTACCTCAACAGTACCTTGTGTGACTATTGAATGAATTTACCAATATCTCAGATTACTTTGCTATAGAGTGGAGGCAACACTATCTACAGCTGAAACTAATATCATGTGGTTTATTTTATTATTTCCAATTTCACTTTTGTTAGCAGCAGCACCCCCCACCCTCCTCCCCCCAAAAAAAGGTTCCAGAATGTTGACCTTTTGATCACACAGAAAAAAGTAGACTGTCGACAGATATTTGTGAAATATATATAACAGGGATAAGTTTATGAAGGGACATCTCAGACCTGAACAAACTTGTGATTGGTGCAACACTGGAGTGGGTATGAGCAATAAATGTAGCGACAGAACAAAACAGTTGGCGTAACTGTGACAAAAGTTCATAAATACAAAAACAGTAAAACAGCATATGTCTCAAAAGGTAAAATGCAAAGCTATGGTGTGTTAGCAGGTGCAGTTTATTAGTCACTTAAGAAGGTTGAAGCAAAAACAGTCAAGTTTTCAGAAGCATTCTCAATATTTCAAGAATGGTAGGCTGTACACAATATGTAACATGCCAGTGAACTGTAAGAATTAAATACTGCACATCACATAGGGAATTAAATAAAAAATGATGAAAAATACTGTATTAGAACAAAACATCAGCCATGATTGATGAATCATTGACTGTTAATGGTAACACCATTTTCAGAACTGCATTTGGTGAATCTAGAAATTTAGTCATTTTATTTTTAATTGGAACATATGTGACATTGCCAAATGGCCATATCAGAAGAGACCCAAGAAGTTAACTCTAAAGATGTCAAAGCCTACAGGGAAAGAATTCCAGAAAAATATTGTGTGTGGCAATCAACATACATACAGTGAATAATATGTTAATATCAATAGATTCAGTTATTTCAGGAAATATTAAGAACTCAAAACATGACTTTTCAGTTACTCACGGCATCCAATTTGGACCACCATGCTAATGACAAAGAAAAAGTAAATATATCATCACATGATGGTAGTGGCAACTGGTTTAAGATGTGACCGTATTATTTTTCATCTGATACATGTGTGTACATATACTTTTTTAATATTTAGAATAATAAAAGTTTTTTGAGTTACAATAATTATATTGCATTTTATTAAAGTTAATTTACTGCACAATACAGATGTTGAATTAAAAATGCTGCTGTATGATTCTGAAGCCCTACTCAGGAATTTTACAATTAATATGTGCACATTAAGCAAATTGACACGACTTACAAAATCATAATTCACAAGTGAATAACATGAAACACTGCTGGATTTGAATCTGAACTTTCCTGTCCAGAAGCTTAACATGCAGTCATTACTTACTGTTTTTATTAATAAAATGACAAAGAAAAGTGGTTTTGTTTAAAATAATCCAAAATAAAAAATGTTATTCTCATCAGGGGTATCTGTAACACTTCTGGGGTCTATGTCCTCACAGTGCAGTGATTCAAATGTAAATATCAACATTCTTGTATAATGTTAATACGAATGCAACTTGAATCTGCAAGTTTAGAAAAGTCAGTCATTAAGAAGCAGTATGCTAACCTATCATTCACACAGTGCATTTTAGGGCTCAGAAGGATTAAATGTCACACAATTATGATTAAACAGACGTATGTATTTAAGACAAAGAAAGTGCAAATATGAGGGATGTACAACTGAAACCTGTTTCAGGATCCTCACAGGTGAAGGTATTGCAACAGAAAAAATCACCTCAAGCATTTAAACAGGAGTCCCGCTGATGCAAAAGTTGGTAGATCCCATCTGCAAAGAATTCCTTGAACTGCCGCTTACTCAGTACACCACAGCTTCCTGCAAATCATCATCGGGAACATCAAAATTCCATGCTGCTAAGTCCAGGTTGTATGCAGGATGCATGAGCGCCTCCCATAGCATGGCATTCAGTTGGTTCTGAACTCATGAGCCACACCAGTACAGGCACTGTCATGCAGCAGGATGATATAATCAGTGAATTTACCCAGATGTTTGTACTTGACCCTTGTAAGCAGCTGTTGAAATGTGTGGCAGTAACAGTTGGCATTAATTTTGTCTGTTACAAGATTTAAGCCAGAAGCAGGGGTCCCTCAATGTCAAAGAACACGGTCAACATCTCTTTATTTGTGGGTGCTTATGCCTTGAATTTCATGCACGGTGAAGTAGGACATCTCCATTGCATGCCTGCTGGTTTTTCTGTGGTGAAAATGGCAACATCATGTCTCATCACCCTGAGTATAGTACCACCACAAACATTCCAGTGATAGTGACATGCAGTGCTCTTTGCATGTCTGTTGGGAGATGTGGGCCTCACGAAGAACACACCTTCTGCTCTCAGATATCCTATACAGGTTCACGCAGTGCTGATGCTGATATTCAGTTCCACTGACAGGGAATGAACAGTTCAACATCTGGCCTCATGCACAGCATTCTCAACACATGTAATATTCTTCAGATCTGCGATAGCATGTGCTTGTTCAAAACATACAGAGCTTGGCCACTACTACCGTTATTCACACACATGCAGCACCATGGATGGCAGATACCCACCCGCCCACAAATTTCAACAGGTTGACATCCTTCCACTCCAAAAAACTGAGTCACCACCCTTTGGTCCTCTTTGTATGGATTCCCCACTTGGTACACCATCTTTAACCTGCACTGTAATGTCTGTATTAGCTCTTCACCCAGTTGACTGTACTGATCTACACAAGGGTCTGCTGGCATGTTTATCAAATAAAATGCATAGCTATACCATTGACACTGCCACAGCAGTACTGTGAATGGGTTTCAGTTGTACTTGCCTCATAATTCTATTCTGATGACTGTAAGAAAGACCAGAATCTTAATATTTAATGCCATGAGAATATGTAATTTCACATTCAGAGTTTAATGCTAAAAGTGTGCTATTTTAGTAGTATTTATGATTTTTGTGAAATTAAATATTAAATTCCTGTGCAATGGGCACTATTAGTGTACTATATCAAAAGTTATACCTTGGGGTGTATGCATGCAAGAGGAAAGGGTGAGGTGAGAATGTAGTGTGGTGAGTGTAATTCAACATGCAAGCAGCAATAGTTCTGTACTTGGAAGTGCAGTTTAACCATTATGAGACAATTTGCTGTACAAAAAGACAAGTGGCAACCGATCTGCTTCACCTCTCTTCACATCATTTGACCAAGTGTAACTCTGCACAAAGGAACATAATGCTGTTTCTGAGTATGGCTTCCTAAAATGCATTTGTTGAATTCTGCAGAGAGTGAATGAATTTTCCACTATCCCACTAACACCATAATATTATGTTCTCTAAGCCCAGAAGGCTCAAACATAATCTCACCATCTTAAAGTTTTCCCAGTCTGAAATGTGAAATAAGGTTTATTCTTGTATGTCATGGTAACCATTTTTCAGAAAAAGTTACCATGACTTAATTCCATAAAACTTGATACAAGTTTTTTAAATTTGTTAATTTATACCTCTGACCAATGACAAATGAATTGTCACTACAAAACTGAACATTAAACATGTAATCATGATTACTTTTAAAAATTTATGCTATGCATATTTATTAAGATAGTTTGTCTATTGACAAATGAGCTGTTAACAAAGACACTTACTATTAAACTGAATGTGAAGACAACTGAAACATGACTACCCCCACCCCCCAAATAAATAAAACCAGCCCTACTGTACTTGGATACCTCAAGATAATTCATCACTGAAAGAAACCTTACACACACACACACACATGATATATGTCTTCCAATGTATTTACATTATACTGACAAACATTCACAGAAAATAATTTACAGCAATATAATACTTTCCCTTGTTTTGATGCTGTTTTCATATCGGTAACAAGACCAGATACAATGAAGTCAATTCTTCCATACAAAATCACATATCTGCACAGTATGTATAATATTGCTTTAGAAAAAGTTTACAATTTAGTTTTTCTAACTTCACCCTTGGGCAGTTGGTATCAAGATACATGTGCACACCACACCACAGAACTACTAAATATTAGCCACTGAAAACCTACTGTTCTGTAGGTGTTGTATTTGCTTCCCCACAATATCACACCTATTCAAATTCACATGCCAATAAAATATGGCACCCTCAACATACGTTGATAAACATGGCTCACACAAATCCAAATGAATAACACTGGGACAAAAATCTGTGAATATAATGGAATAATGGGCAAGATCACAATTGATTATTTAGGTTCTATATAACATAAAAAAATCACAATTGATGTAAGGAGTTTTGAACATTCTAGCATGCTGAATACATTGTAACTGATGTAACTGTGTTTGTATCTCATATTTCCAAGTTAACCTTTAGCATATGGCCTTTTAAATCCCAGGTTTCTGTTGCAGCTGGAGCACTGTTCAATTGAAATGCCCAATGCACAACATCTTCCCTTTCAGATGAAAAAAGATGTGCATTTAATGGGAAAGCACTGTCCCTTTCGTCTATTCAAGATCAATACGAAGTTCTGTAAAATTCTTAAAGCTTCAGTTTTACCCAGAGATGACATTTTACTGCCCAGGATATGAGGATCCTTCTACGAACACTAACACAAGCATCACTGCTGTGAGGCGAGACCCTCATGCCTCTGCCCTTTGTGACCATGTTCTCAAGAATGATGCCAATTCTTCACATGCCAAGCACTTCATCACTGTTTAGTCACTTCTGTCAACGTAACATTCTTTTTATCTGTAGTACGCTTACTATGTATGACACTTAAAAGGTTGTCTTGAAGTCTCACTCTGCTGATACTTCACTGGGACTGTAAAAGAAAAGCAAAATACACTTTGTCTTCCATTGCTACAATTCTGAATGTATTTAAAAATGTTCATGGTATGATTATACTGTTCTTTTAATTTCTATTTGCATCATATGCAGACAGTGTTACTCAGTAGTAGGTGTAACATGCAGTCTGTTATTCAGATAAGATTTTACTTCTATGGAACTTTATGATGCAAAGCTTTTTCATATTTTGACTATTTCAATATGGTTGTAATTATTTTTGGTGATAACCTTTCTGCATGCTTTGTAACTGGCAAATCCAAAGAGTAAATAATCACAAATTAAAATTAAAACCAACTTGATGCACACTCACTATTAAAAAAACTTTAATAGTAGATGAATTAATTAATTTAATTAATTAATCTACTATTAAAGTTTTTTTAATAGTGAGTGTGCATCAAGTTGGTTTTAATTTTTAATTTATACAAGATGCACGGTGAATACAATATTAATCACAAATTAGTTTTCCAAGATCACTGAAGATAACAGCAAACTGACATCCTGAGAACTTCAGACTTTGATGTATACATGACACATTGGTAGATCATACACATCAGACATCCAGTCACCATTGACATTTAAGCATTTGTTCCACTGTAGCAACAAGGCTCATATTCCACCATAATAGAAACTGGCATAAAGTGTCTGCAGCCAGGAGGTGATAGCTTGCTTCACACTGTCTTCTGCTGCAAACCACATGCCAGCTAGGTGCTTCTTAAGGGCTCAAAGAGATTGAAATCACTGGGTTCAATACTGCCAACAGGCACAGCTAGGAGGTTATGAATCACCCTCCCTACAATCCCAGTGTCATGGCCAGTGATTTCCATCTCCTTGGAACCAGCCAGGTGTGGCATACTAATACACCTGCCTGGCAAGTGATTTGAAGTAGACTTCAATATCAAGCAACTCGTCACCTCTTGGCTAGGAACACTTGACACTGATAGGTGTATACAAAGGTGAAGTTGCCCTGTACCTGCCATTCAGTTATATCGGGGAGCAGAGATACAGCTCCAATATTCTTACCTTCAGAACCAGATGGGTTTGTTATATAAAACACGATACATTATGGTGACCTCAGTATATTTATGATTATGAATATATTTCTTACAAATCTGCTCACAATATACAGAATGCCTACATAAAACTGACCTATGGAAGAGGTATGACCATTGCCAGTTAACACTCCTAAGCAACCCATAAGAAAATCCCTTCTAATGGTACCATCAAACATCATGATTATGATGATGACAGTAAATACACTTGCAACTGCAACTTAAGATTGTCATGCTACCTGCTACTACAGGCCACTGTACCTTGTATGTTTCAGTTTCCTGCTATCAATACCAACATGCCCGTTCTGCTACCTCCTGAGGTGAAAACAACATACTCCACTTAATGTAGGTTCCCGAAATATCTTGTGGACAAAACTTTGGATAGACGTAATGTTTGCTACAGTACTGACTCTCGTAACATATAAGACAACATGACAGCCATGTCACATATATGCTTATGCACCTGTTTAATGGTGACAACTAATGAATCATGTTAAATGTTGCACAGAGATAAATTATATATATGCCTACAGATCCTATTATGTGTTAACAATTATAAATAACACACTGCTGTCAACTTTAACGAAATATATGATGAATTTAACAAACTGTAAATCTGAAATGGTAAATTTGTTCCTTTAATTAATTAAGAACTATACCAAGAAAGCTAACAAAGCAGAGGCATGCAACATCTTGACTGCAAGGAAAAGGTCAGCTGGGTCCCAGAGCTGGCCTATATATGGCAGCAAATAAGAAATTCCCACCCATGAAAGAAATCAAACCCCAGTCATGTAGCCTGTACCCTAGTCACAGGTTTTTACTTGGAATCTGTATTGGTAGAGGATTATGTACAGAAATGGAGCAATGAATTGTACAATAATCAACTTATAATTTTTGCTAGCATCATCAAATTTGAAAGAAAGTAGACACTGAAATTTGCCTAGAACTTGTTGCATATACAGCGTGTTTCATAAGTCCATCCGGGATTTAGAGGCTTGGCCGTGCAGTAGCAAACCCACATATAAGAGATAAAAGCAGGCCAATGGATAGAGGAAATGTAAAAGTTTTTTCGTGACAGATGTGATGGCGTAGTTACCCGTTTCTCCGCTAGAGGCAGTGGTGTGCAAACATGGTGTTTTCAGGTGAACAGAAAGTTTTTGTGTCCTGCAATTTGCTAAAACCCAGTCAAATGTAACAGTGCAACGTGGTTTTCGAACCAAGTATCATACAGAACCACCAACGGACAAAACAGTAAGAGACTGGTATAGAAAATTTGAGGAAACTGGCTGTTTGTGTGTCGCAAAACGAACAGGTAGGCCGGGACCATCGCCTGGGACTGTGGACCTCGTACGAGCTAGATTACAGGATTGACGTCTGTCGAGTCACCAAAGGGGACATATTGAACATTTGTAAGGTAGGTTCAAAACTTGGATATGTACTCTTTTCACTGACATGCTCTCATCCCTCGTGTGTGATTTGGCTCCTGAGCTACAGACCTCCGAAATCCCGGAGGGATTTATGAAACACCCTGTATACCGCAGTAACACAAAAGCAGTGGAGAATCTCTGCAATATTACAACAACAAAAAACTCTGTGCCTTACTGCCTCCTGTGAGCTGCCTGACTGTGTGGCAGGGTTAGCAATGGAATGTTGCTGCTGTGCTGTCACCACTGTTGGGATGCCTTGGGACTGAACTCCTGTAGGCTGTTGTACAGTTACTGCTACCAGAGGAGTACCACCTGTTGAAGTCTGGAGGCGGACAGGGCTCTGAGTTGCTTGTCGTACAGCCACTGACATAGGCTGTCCTTGTAATGCTGCATTTACCTGCAAATTATAATAATTACACATTATAACAGACTGAACCTTCTTAAATATGAATGAAACAAAAACTTTTTGATAAGAAATGCTTCATACAGGAAAAGAGACTAGTCAGTTAAAATTTTTAAATTTAAATTTATTCTAGTAATGGACATTTTAAACTCCACTTGCACCAAAGGCAGCATTTTCTACACTTGCATAACTGAACTGATACAATGATAATAACACAAGGTCCATGTGCAGAAGTACCATGTCAAAGTGAAAGTAAACCTCCAAACATTCTTAACCACAGAGCTAGAGTGTGAAGTTGATACATCAGCCTCACATTCTAGCTCCTTTACTACAGGCAAAAGATGTCCTCATACGTGTTATATATGATAGATGGGTCTTAGCGATAGTTCCAATGTGATGGAAACGAGAATATTTTCAGATTCCCAAGTCTCCTGTTGAAGTTTACAGCTCAGATGAAGAAAAATGTTCAGTATAACATCACATACTGTGTTCTGATGTATTTCTGAAGTAATACTATATCTTTCAGTCTGTTACAACAAATTCAGTACATGTACATATGCAGTTGCATCATAACCATGTCATGTGTTTTGACACTACCGTGTCATCTTCAGGCTGGCTTGTAAACAAGGAATTAGTAATGCAGTGCACTTTGATAATTCATAAAATAGTTATAGATCTATTTATGCCACATGGTTAGATTTCATACGCCTTGGATGTACAACTAATTTTATGACTAATCAGAGTGCATCACATTAATAATAATTTGTTTACATGCCAGCCAGAAAATGATACAGCAGTGCTGAAAATGCACAGTAAACATACATGTAACAAAGTTGTATTAACATACTGAAACCCACTGTGCTGCCTAGTAAACGGTTACACAAGTTTCAAAGGACTGTACTGCCTTCATCTTCAGGGTTCAGCAGTACAAAAAGTTCTACGGTATTAATTCAGTGAAACATTACACACTGGAAAAAAATTCTCAACCTCACCTGTGTCAAGAGAGCATGCTGCTGTGCTGTGGAAACAGATGGTGCCACCTTGATGGTGCCAGCAAGAGCTGATGCCAGTGTTGATGCAACACTAACTTGTGGTCTACCAGCAGAATCAATCGTTACATTGGGGACAGATGTCCGCACTCCTGGCGATGCAGTAACCACCTGCAAAAAGCATGGACATTTTATAACTTCACAGATATGAGAAATACAAATACTACTCCTCATCTGAGAATGAGCACCAGACTTCTGATCTGAAGACCTAAATTTGTTACAAAATGTTTGATAATACAGGTTTCCAGTAATCATAACCAGTTACAAGTGATTTCCCAAGTGCTCTTTGCTGTGCTGGTATTAACGCTACTGAGAATTTTAAACAAATTTTTAATATTAATTTTAACTTTTAACTGTTAATATTTTCAGTTTCTTTCTTAGAAACTTTCATTTTTGTAGTAAAAGTTGCAAATGAATATTACTTCTGGACATCAACAAAGGAATTTATATTTTATTCAGATCAAAAAATTTAATCAAATGAAGCCTTTAATCCACTGGATTATTGCAGTATCATAAAAAAATGGACATAAAGTTTCTTTACTCATCAAGATTTATCACATTTAACAACACAAAGAAATATACTTTAATAGTATCACCAAACAAACTGCAGTAGGAGTAAATGAATAGGGCCAATGACATATGTGAAACTGCAAAAACATCTCCAGCACATATGTGTACTCAAAACTGGAGTACACCTTTACACTCCGTAATTTTGAAATAAAAATTGTTATGAAGTTTCGCTGAAACTAGTAAAGTGCTACATTTGGAGCATTGCGTTGTATGGTGCTGACACGTGGACACTTCGGAAAATAGATCAGACGTATCTGGAAAGTTTTGAAATGTGGTGCTGGAGAAGATCAGTTGGACTGATCGTGTAAGAAATGAAGAAGTATTACACAGAGTCAAGGAGGAGTGGAATATTCTACATACAATAAAAAGAAGAAAGGCTAACTGGATTGGTCACATCTTGCGCAGAAACTGCCCTCTGAAACACGTGATTGAAGGAAAGTTAGAAGGAAGGAGAGAAATGATGGGAAGACGAGGGAGAAGACGTAAGCAGCTACTGGATGACCTTAAGGAACAGAGAAGATACTGGAAATTGAAAGAGGAAGCACTAGATCGCACCTTGTGGAGATCTCGCTTTGGAAGAGGCTACGGACCTGTCGTAAGACAGACTACAGAATGAATGAATGAAGTATCGCTAGTCTTACTGTGTGAAAAGTCTGTATGACCAGTTACAATGCAAACATAACATACTATGAAAAAACATGGGGGGGGGGGGGGGGCATTCCCATAAAACACTTTTCATAATTCTCTACATAGCCTTCGAGTCTCGAAAACTCCACACAAAACATAAGCAAAGTGGCAGAGCTAATTTCTTAATATTGCATTTTAATTAGGTGACACGGCAAAATCCTTCCCTGTGTATGACAGGTACTTCAAAGCTAATTAAACGCCAAGTTGGTAAAAAGTTCAAAATTCAAATTATTTGTATTTACACATTAAAATTAAATTGACAAGCTCAGTAACAAGCTGTTCACTGTCTTAAAGACAGCACACTCTTATGTGACAGAGTTGGCCACAGAAATAATTTTACTGGATTTCTGGGAATAGTAAGCATGAATTTTGCACCTCACCTGTATTGTTTGTTTGAGAGGCTGTTGTGTGGACACAGGAATAACTCGCGTCTGCAAGGTCTGGCCAGGTGCAGATACTTGTGGTGCTTTAGTAAGCACTGCATGAGATATTACCTGACTCCCTGACGTTGCTTGGGACACAGCCTGGCCACCTGACACCTAAATCATTAGTTCCACTGTAAGATCTTAACACAACAAACAGACAACTGTTTTGTGCCATGAAGTTCCAAGATAAAGGTTGGGGTACTGGTATTACAGTTTATTACCACCTCTTCTGGGTAAGAGAGCAGCACAGCAGTTGAACATGCATGAAGAGGCTTTCAACTTTTCAGATGCCTGGCAAGCAAGATGAACATAACCATCAGTTCTATGTCTTTGTTCTTTGCACAAAACAAATTAAATGAATAGCAGGGAGCCAGCATCTGTCTGTGAAAATGTTTCATCTACAAAGCTATTTCCTGGATCTTTTATGAAAGTTTATACTATGGGTCTACATTAAAGTTTGTCAAGTTAATTTAATTTTGGTTCATGTAAGTGAAATATGAACCTTACTTTACATGAAGCTGAAAATGGGCTCCCCCCCCTCCAGAAATGGCTCACTGTACAAAATACATGTATGCAACTTGAAATATGGAGCTCAACAGGACATCTAACTTTATTCAGCATGCTCTTAGAGTGGTGAATATTTAATAAAATCCAAGGAAAAATAATTTCCAACCCATGTAATTTAAAGTTTCTATCATATAATAAAAATTAAAAGTAACAGAAATTTTGCCAATTTTTGTCAAGTATAAATATGAAAGCCTACTGAAATACGAGCCACTATAAGACTGTAATATAGAATTTCAAATGGAGTATGATACATGGATCAGGAAGAACAAAATGAGTGCAACGTATGCAGTGGAAAGTCTGACAATTATGATACAAACTGTAGTATGCAGTAACATTAACTTCACTCACATGAGTAATGTGCTGTGGTTGAACATGCTTTATGACTTGCTGGATCTGCTGCACTGTCATTGTAGTCGGCACAGCTTTCTGAGACTGAACTATCAGCTGCGCTTGAACACCTGTTTTCCCACCCACCTTAAAATGCAGAATTTACAATTACAATACAAAAAATATTATAAACTGATTTAGATGTAAGATTTGTAGACATGTGAACAGTGCCAATCATATACCAAGCAGTTTGAAATATTAACGATTTTCAATATGAGCGCCAAAAAACTAGGGAACACCAGAAATACAACTCTGTCAACCCTCTGGCACAAGAATTAAATTCCCAGTACAATCTGCAGAAGACAAGAATTTAAATAAAGGCTGGATAAGACAGGCCATAACTCACCATTGTCAATCGGCAGTTTTTAGTATTTTGAGCATAAATACAGTGAAACCTCTATCCATCGTTTTTCAGGGGGATGCAAACAAAAATGATACATACGGGAAAACAATAGTACCGGGAAACCATAAAAAAGTATAGATAAGAACAATTCAATGATAATTATTACTTCTTGCTGAGAAAATCTTTCATTGACGTTTGTTTTGAGCAAACTTTACTCCTCAATTCAAAGTACGATTTTTCAAGGCCTAGAACACTTTCACGATCACTGTCACTCGTGCTGTGCGCATTAAAGAAATATTTTACTTTCATCAGAGCTTCATGCGTCTCAGCAAAGCTCGGCACAACTTCGGGTTCGCCATCTTCTTCTTCTCCTTCTTCCCCCTCCACACTCCCGGACGCCACGAGGCTCACGCACAGCTCCTGCACTGTTTCTACACCACAGGTTGCCACGTGACTGTCTACAGAGACATAGTCCTCGAATTTATCTTTGTTCATGCCACTGAACTTTTCCCAGTCTTGGCGGAAATCGTCGTCATCGTTGGTCAATACGATGTCACTATCGCCTGAAGATTGTCCCTGCACGTAACTAGCTTTCCCAAAACAATTTTCGATTGTCTGCTGGGTTACTTCTTGCAAGGCTGCCACAGTGTAGTGCAAAGCTTCCAACACGTTGCTCTTCTTTTTCACATCTTTGCCTGCATACATTAAGCAAACAGCTGTTTGCACGAAGCGTTTTCTATAAAGCTGCTTATAACACTTTATTACCCCTAAATCAAGGGGCTGGAGCACACTTGTACAATTTGCCGGGTACCGTATGACTTTTACATTTCTTACAAACGATGTATACTTTGGGTGTGTGGCACAATTGTCCACAAAGAGGAGCATGTTCCTGTTTTGCACACCCATACTTGCGTCTAATGAACGCAGAAATGAAGAAAAAATGTCTGTGGTCATCCACGCTTTATTGTTCGCGTGGTATGTGGCGGGTAATTTTTTACATTCTTGAAACATCGCGGTTTCGGAGATTTTCCGATAACAATCGGCATTTGTTTGTCACTTCCATCACTGTTAACACAAAGTAAAACAGTAAGTCTGTCTTTACAGTTTTTCCCGCCATGACAAGACTCTAAGAAAGCACTAAGAAAGCAATACACGCGCGTGCAGCGCACTAAACCATCGCTTCAAATTTTAAAAAAAACTATCAATGCGGGAAATTGTTGCGTCAGGACTGTGATTTTTCAACGATTTATGCAGGAAAACGACAGTCCGAGGAACGACGGAGGCGGGAAAAAAGTGTTATTTATATGGGGCTAATTTCGGGACCAAATAAGGCAGACGATACATGCGGGAAAACGACGGTAACGGGAACGATGGAACGAGGTTCCACTGTACCATGCGTTACCAATTGGTAACATTCGGCACCAAAGGGTTAAAGTTTTGAAGTTGGCAACAGTGGCCCACATTACTCTGAAACTTGAAATCATACACATTTCGGAGCCAAGTACTTCTTCCTTTTCCTACTGCATATTTTACAGAATGTGCTACTGCACAAGCTATTTCCAGGTCACACGAAGAGGACTCTTACTCAAATGTCTACAAAACTACAGAGATCTTGCACTTTGTTAAAGAACTAGTTGCATAATATACTTACGACATCTGCACTTAAAATAACATAAGAAGAAAAACAATGGTAAATATTATTTTGCTCATACAACTTACGATCTTCGCAACATATTCCTGTACAGTTAAACAGTTAGTGGTTTTACCAGCAAAATTCACTAGGCATCTACTTCATAACCGCTGTATTGTCTTGTTTTAGAATGTGTATAGAGGTTCATGTGTGGTTTGTGTTTCCTTGTCTTGACAATCTCTCTCAATTCTCCCTGCATGAAAATGTAATGAGTCAAACACACTAAGTATCATCACTCAGTCACATACAAAAGTTAAACACAATACGAGCAGCTCAACATGATCTCCAAGCATACCCACAAAACAACCCATCTATCTGGTCCGAATAAAATTAATGCGAATTCATGTTAACATTTTGGTGCCAGAAGTAAACGCCTGGCAAAATGTGCAGGAGACCAGAATTTAAATAAGGGCTGCATAAGAAAGCCACTAAATGGGCGTCATCTATACCTGACATGTGTGCTGATAATCACACTGAGCAATGGGTATACCTAATTTTAGGGATGGTACTGAAATTATATCACATGGCATGATGTTATTTGCTATATTTTAGCACAGGTAATTATAATGTGATATATAATCATTGTTATACTACTTAGCATACAATGTCATAAAATCTAAAAATTTTTGTGAATTCCTAAGTTACAGACCAACTGATGCACACTGTGCATCAGTTGGTCTGTAACTTAATTTCTTTTCTTTACTGAAAACCTCAGAAGTACTGTTCAAGTATAATAATGCTTTTTTTAAATATTAGACATCCCCATGAGCATGTACAAGCAAAAGTATATTTTGCTCTTTATCAGTAGCACAGTCACAACCAACACATACACTTGTGACACATAATCAGGCTACTCGTTTCAGCTCAAAGAGCTGCATGTGGTATGCAGACATTGTAATAGCAGTTAGTTTGCAGCCCATTTACTGGGCAGGAATGTATAGGTGTCCACTAATTACGTCACGACAGTAGTTTTATAATGTTACTCATACTATCAGACTACCTGACCCGTGAAAAACCACTTTAAAAAATTAATTACTGAGCAAGATATGTATTTGCTCCTAACTGGATAATCCGTAGTTACTAAACATGCAAATATAATACACCCTATACTTGGTGTGCCAGGTTTTAGAGCTTCTCTTAGTCATGTGTCAGCTACTAGCTGTCAACTGTGCACTACCAAGTATGTGTCACTCATTGCTGCATATTAGGAATCCGAATCTGTACACTGTGCACATAATTTCATATGCAAGATCACATAAGCCATTGTTTTCCCCCACAAGCCTGTTCATAAATTAATATCTCTTCTCATTTATTTAAACAGATAAATAGATGAATGGCATAATATAATGAGAGGATAAATACGTCGAAAATAAAAATTCTATCTCTAGCAGTAAATTTCTTTTTACAATTCTTGTAACATGATGGCAGGATGAATAATTTCAAAACAGAAATTGTCTTTGGCAGGGAATTTTCTTAAGACGAAAATCTACTACAAAACTTAGATGGCCTGATGGTCCAATTCCTGCACTGTACCTGGGTAAGCTGTGTCATCTTTTGTTGTGGTAGTTTCCGCTGCTGCAACAACTGTTGCTGTATTGCCAACTGTCGTATTTGCTGTGGTGTGGCAGTCTTCATGGCGCCTGTGGCTTTCACCTGAGGCAGAGTCATTCCTGTCACTGGGATTGTCACACTCTGAGTTGAACCTGCACTGCCTGGAGCAGACACAGTCTTCACTAATGTTGCGACCTGAGTCTGGCCAGATGTACCTGCCTGTTGCACCTGTTACATTCATAAGTGCTTAAAAATTAAACCATATGGAGTTCGTACACATAATTGTTTCCACTTTGCCCACCTATTTTTCCCTGTTCCTATTATTCATACTTACTGAACAAGTATTATGATATTCATGTAACATGTGAGCATTCTCATCTGTTCTTAACCTTGCAAATTGTTTCATGTACCCACATTCATTAATGGCCAGCAGAAAATAAGTCATAAAAGGCACTACTGTACATGCAAGTAATCTTTTATATGAACTAAATATATGTGCTCTAGGCAGTAAATATATCAACCAAAAATCCATGCATTATTTATACACATAGATGAAGACAAACATATTACAATTAAGTTATGTTTTAGGGTTATTCCGGGGAGAAAATGAGTTAAATTGAACAGAGAAAACCCCTCACCGAGGAATATTAAAAAAGCAATTTCACTTACATGATCTTCCCCCCCAGTACAATACCTCTTAAAAAATTTGTAAGTGTGCAATTTAACAACAAGCATCCTAACTACATTTTACTATACACATTCATATCATTTATGGTTACCTGTAATCCAGCTTGTGCCAGAATCTGAGCAGGAGTCAGTCCTGTCTGTGTGGGTACCTGCACCTGAGCTACTTGTGTCCCCCCAGCTTTCTGCTGTGCAGCTAAATGCTGCTGCTGGCGTTTAATCAGGGCAGCCATTTCAGTCTCCGACATTGTGCGAGCAATTGTGGTTTGTTTACCTCCAGGGGATGCTTGTTTGATGAACTACAAAGAAATTGAGTTAAATAATTCATTTCAGGCAGCATGTTGGCATAGTGTGTTCATAAATTTAAGTGTGAACATCAATGCATTTTGACAAAAGAATCCTTAGGTTCTGCAACCATCCTGTTTCAATTGCAGAGGTAGTGTACCATCAAATAAAATTAAGATTGTCACAACTGTTAAACAAGATGTGGCACATTTGCATAACCATGGTTGCTGTGGCAAGGTCATAAAAACTTGATGTTATCACCACTTGTAGAAACCCACAAATGTTTTTCCTGTTTTGATAACCCACACAGCTACCAACAATATAAACAAACGTGTTAACAACTCCGTCTCTTTAGTATTGTTCGAAAGTACAGAAAACAATACTAAATAGATCAAACTCTCAACCTACACATCACTGCCAGCAATACACATGAATGTGTCGCCATGGAAACACAAGAGTGCTTTCTCTTTAGTACTGCTGTTCAATACAAAGAACAATAATATTAAAGAGAATGCACTCTTGAGCTACGTGTCACTGTCAACAATCAAATGTGTCACCATGGTAACACAACACATTCTCTTTGGCACTGCTGTTTTCTGCGTTGTTGACCTACACGTGTCTGTGTCAACAATACGAAATGCACGTAAGTCTACATGTAAAGTGCCCGATATTTTTTCCAGATTGTAACCAAATGTGAACTTTCTTAACAGATTTTAATAAAGCCACCAATATAAAATTGTACGAATATCTGTCCAGTGGGAGCTGAGCTGATACATGCACAGATGGATGAATGGCTGGACAGACATACATGACAAAGCTAACAGGCGCTTTTTCACACCTTACATGAACATGCCTCAAAGGATGTTCGAAGAAACAGTCGTGACACATTAAACAGTATTGATCTGACATTCGGGTGAAGGGACTGAGGACACCCGCAAAAATGTCAGAATAATAGGTAACATGGCTGATATTCAAACCATATACATCACAAGTACAAGTTTACAGCATTACTGCTATATCAACCCATTCCACACTTCATAAAAATAGGGAACATACAGCCAAAAATATTTTTACAACCACAGTCCAACACATAAGAAACAGCATTTAAAAGTAATTTAGTATGTACAGGTCATACTGTCTATACAAAAATTTCTTTCTGAAAATACAGGCAGAACTTATCAGTAGGTCATTCTGTTCTCATTCGTGATATCAAGAAAGAATTAAAAAGTGAACACAAAGAATTAATATCCTCATCTTTACATTGCAGATGAGGCCATCCCTGCATGGTTGCCACAATGACCCTGTCAGGCAGTCCGCAAGTACCATTACCTGTGTTCTCTGCTGTTGGGCCTGTGAGACCTGAACAGCAGTGACCCCCGCCACGGTTGCTATTCCCATGGTTGTTCCTGCAGTCACAGCAACTGAAACCTTCTGGTTTGAGGCTGACTGTGCCTGCAGAACTTTCAGCTGGTGGTCTCGAATAAGCCGCTGTTGCTGCTGACGAAGCAGCTGTTGTTGCTTATAGAACTGAAGCTGTGCATGGTTCAGTACCTTGCCACCTGCTGTCACAGTGCCAGCTGTTACACCTGATCATAACACCATCCATCAATAAACTTCCACACACACAACGCATGAATCAGTGGTTCCCAACCTTCTCTGATACATGGAAAACAGATAAAACAGCAGAAGGTTTTCCAAGGACTGGTACTCCATCTCACATTGTATGGTAAAGTAATTACACTATCTATGAGTAAACATTTATTTACTACATTTACAACATAAAAAATAACAGCCTTATGTAATATTAAAATTGCAGACACAAATGCATTAAAATTAGGAAATAAAAATCAAATACATGAGCATGATATTGTTTGTCGGTTGTCAAAATGGCTGTGCCTCCCCATTTCTTAGGGAAGTCCTCACCACTTGGATACACACATCAACCACTGAAAGGAGAAAAGATGTGGAGAGGCCGGGGGAAGGAAGAGAATATAAGTTCTAGATTCACAATTTTTCCACCTGTGAAGAAAAGTATAAATAATATACCATATTTGCTTACATAATTTGTGTACCCTAACTTTAGACAAGAAATTCTGGGAAAAATTACTCTATTTTTACCTCCAATTCTTCTGTTAAATAGATACACATATAAGTAAATAATAATGCAATTTTTGACTTTGTGTACTGCCAGACACAGATTTATAAATTATCAATCTGAACAGAGACGCTGAGGTTTCTGAAGCAATACAAACAAGCATATATGCTTCATCACCTCATTAATGCAGGGACAGGGACCAGCCAATGTCTGTGGCTAAGCAGCCTAGCACAAAAGGATAGAGTGTAAGAGAAAAGGAGAGAAGCTTGGAAGCACACAGTACTAATCAATGGCATCCATATGCTTACTGTTGCTGGCACATGCTCTAGATCAGGCCCACTCAACCCACAGCTTGCAGGCAACACGTTACCCGCGACAGAGTGTTGTGTTGTCTGTGGAGACATTTCAAATGAGAAAGTCTTTTAACCCCTTCCCTGGCTAAGCAGAGATAGAAGGCCAAAGCAGTTCCACCCGTTTCCTAGCAAACTATGAAGGGCAGGTAAAAATATACATATAAGTGTATGTATATTTATTCATTTTTCATTTTGTGTACTGAATTTAATGTTGCCTGCATGCAGACCAAATTTTGCTGAAGTTGGCCACACCACATAAAAGGCTGAGCAAATCTGCTCTAGATTTTAGCAGTATGAGAGTTGTCAGACTATGGCCAAAGTAACTGAGTTCTCATAATTTGCATGTAAAACATGATGAAAGTTGAATGTAATATGGCAACGGGTACGGGGAATTTCAATCACATTTTCCAAGAAAATTATACATCAGTCAAAATGTTATCTGGGTGATTTTCACTGGAATATTTAACAAGGAATCATGTGGTGGAGTCAATAGGTGCAAATATATATGCTATGTTGTCACATCACATGCAACTTCAGTCATATTTTCCACAAAAATTATGAATTGATCAAAACTTTTAATGAAGGGTATTCTCCTCAGTGTCCATCACAGAATAGTATGGAAACCACATGCTCAAATATCTGGACTCACCACTAATTTTTATCTCATTATTACATACAAATACAACCATTACTTGCATTCATGCAGCCCATGGGATCTTTATGACTTTTAAAAATGTTCATAATCCATCACTAACAATAAACTGCCTGCAACACTCCAATGCCCCATTGCTCCACTTTCCCACACAAACTACCTCTGTCTGTATATAGATATCTTTGGTGTTCTCACTTGTATAAAACCTCACAGCCTAACTAGCTGTTTGGTTGGGATATATTTAGTATTTTAATTTTAACTGTGAGTACAAAGTGATGCCAAATTTAAGGTCCATATGACACAACTCCCATCTTTGTTGAGTAGTAATTTTCTTCCCATTTGACTTCTTTTTCCCTAAACAGAAGAAATATTTCTGTGCCCATCTACAATGATGGGTTCAATACATACTTACCCTTTGTAACAACAGTAGTAACTACAGTTGGTGACTGGGATACAAGGTTCGCTGATGCGAGGCGCTGAGCAGCTACTTGAACCTGCGCAGATGTCAGATTAGCAACAGACACAACAGCTGGAGAGTTGGCCACTGCCCTGACTTGGCCTGCTGCAGCTACCATATCCTGCAACAGCAGAAAAGCACTGATATCACATTAATTCAGTAACTCTCTAAAGTTGCATTTATTGATATACTGTGAAGTGGTGTGAAAGAAAATCACATTTTGGTAGTCCCTGAATGACTGAAAAATTTTAGGTTCAAGCTCAATCCAGCACTACAATAGTATTTACTGCAGTGACATATAACCATTCTGTAAAAAAATGTCTCTAGTACACTGTTTCGATGTTTCACAGACAGATTAAGTTCCAGTTATTATTGCAATTCAAAAATCTACTAAGCAAAGGATGTGGGCCGGGATAGCGTAGTTGGTATAGCGACTCGCTACGGGCTGGACGGTCCAGGGATCGAATCCCAGTGGGGGTGAGATTTTCCGCCGTATCCGTCCACACCGGCCCTGGGGCCTACCCAGCCTCCTATACATGGGTATCAGGTCTCTTTCCCAGGGGTAAAGCGGCCAGAGCTTGGAGTTGACCACCCACCCTTATCTAGTGCCAGGGATAAAGAAAGAGTAGAGCTATACCTCTACTCCCCCTCTGGGCCTTCATGGCCTGTTCTAGGGAGAACTTTACCTTTACCTTTTTACCTTTACTAAGCAAAGGATTGATTTGTAACAAATTTACTGCTATGGCTAAGGAAAACTATAGAAAACCTACTACATTAGGACAGCTGGTGTTCCCAAATTCAAGTCAGAAGTGTAACCACTTGAACCAACCTGTGAAATTACTCTGTTATTAAATAACATACACATCCATAAACAGATGCTGCTTGAGTTTTGGTTACCAGACAAGGTATGACAGATTTCACAAAGTTATATTCTGAATACAGCAAACCTGTACTGTAAGAGTGGCAACAGGCCTCTGTACTCGGCTAAGTCCTGGTGTCAGAGTTGCCACAGTTCCCGTTTGTATGACAGTGGTGCCAGCAACTGATACCACCGCCCCAATTTGCTGTGGAGATGTTGCTTGACTTAATCCAACCACAACAGCTTGTGGTGATGAACTTGGTACAGATGCTTGAGTTGAAGGTCCTGGAGAAGGTATAGATGGTGCAGGTACCTGAGGAACAGAGGAGGCAGACCCAGATTTTGCAGGTGCTGCCACTTGCTGCTGCTGTTGTTGCTGTTGCTGTTGTTGCAAAGGTGAAGCAATGAATGCTTGTCCTACAGAAAGTACTTGTGCCTGCAATGGTATCAGTTTGTACTGTCACAATAGCATATTTACCAAACCATTTTCTCAGACCATGTTAAGATGTACAGAAGACAAATGTGGATGAAACTACACACATCAGCATGTCACAAAACCAAAACCTGTGGCAAATAAGTTTATAATTACACACAGCATATAATTTTAATATTTGCTTTGTGTGGTGAATTACAAAGCATCTCTTGCTGTATGGGAAGAATATAAACAGGATTTCAAAGTGTGCTGAGGAAATGCTTAGACTGAAAAAGAAATGAAAGAATGCCTGGAATGACACTTCATCAGCATCCATTATAAGGAGGTTTAAAGAGTGCTATATGTGAAATAATATGAATGGAATTGATGACTAGTCCTGTGGGAGGAAGAACCTGAAGAAAATTCTTCTTCTAATGATGAAAGTGTTGGCAGTGACTAGTAAACTGGGTGATATGTTCGTAACTTTTTACTATAATAATAAACTACTACTTTAACTGACGATAAAATTACAGAATACTGATTATGTAAACAACATGTGATGTAAAAACCTGGCTGAAGTGAATATAGGTAAATTCCTGAAAACTGAAGACTCTGAAGAGGGGGGGGGATTCTTATACTTGGGTATGCACACATGTACAAATGTAAATGCATGCCAATGAAACATAATTCTAGGAATAAGAACTGCATAAAAGCAGCAATGTGTAAAATTAGGCACACCTGCACATTCCAAACACTAGTGAGGAACAGAGATCTGAGGTTCTTAAAGAGGTATTGCCATTGATTCAAGTCTACTAAGATGATACAGCATGACATCCTAGACTATGTGAATCTTCAGCAACACCACTGTGAGACCCCCCAGTCTCACACTATATGCCTCTTTGGGGAGACTACTCTGTGATGAGTCAACAGATTAAAAATTTTGAACCAAGAAAGTGAACTTGCACAACAATATGGCTCAACATCAAAGACAACTTCTATCTTCACTAGTGACAAAGCACAAGGGATACTTACTGCAGCTGCTTGTGCTGTTTTCTGTTTCTCTTTCGCAATCCTTTCTGCCCTACGGGTAGCAACTTCTATGGGTGTAAGTGGCTGGTCATATACTATTCCAATGTCTGCCAAAACAGCGGCATGTTTGGGGTTCCTCATCGTGGGATTCTCAATCTGTTGTGGTCTTACAGTTGGTGTTCGCTTATTGGACACTGCTTTGAACGTCTCAAAGCGCTGTATATACAGCTGTGTGTATGTCCCATTATTATCTTGGATGTACAGCTGTGATGTTCTCATCGGACGATTCATCTTTGTCTGTGGTGGAAGTTTATACATGCCTTTCGTCTTCTTTTGTTTCTTTGGATTTGAATCATATAAAATCTTGCCTTCTTCCCTAGGAACAATGATGGTATCATACCTAAAAATAAAGGCAAAAGATTAAGCTGTCTCTAAATGCAAGCACAATACACAGAGGGCACTACTCACAGCATGAAAGATCCACACCATCTTAACACCACACGTCTATATCAGCAATAGTATTTCATTCATATTTGTACCATACCTAGCTGCACTGTAAACAAAACACCATGATTTTTTCTGCACCTGAAAACAAAGGTATGTATCCAATCTGTTTTAGGAAAGTATCTTGTTAGGTTCACTGATTTAGATCAATTGTTGTCTTAAGAAAACTATGCCAATACACTGACTGTAACTGCATGTATGTACTGTTTCCTGGGGCTTCCAATCTCCATTCTCACATCTGTCATCATGAACTCCAGGTATCACAAACATCTGGATTTAAAGCTGTGCTGCATAGAATTAACAGTCTTCAATAAAATCCCAGAGAGTCAAAGAGGAATAGCATACTCCTTTACACCACAGATCAGATATTTTGAAGAGAAACAATGACTTCATGCACTGTCTCTTTATCTGGTTATTCATTAATAAAATGTCCTTTACTGGTTGCTTGACATGAATATATACATACTCCCCTTCATAACATTCTTTTGCTAACAGTTGATATTAACAATAATGATGGTTGTCAATGGTTTGCTTTTCACAAAGTTCATCTATGTGTTTTCAGTGCAGTCTGCCCTCGGAAAGAAGGATTGTAGGAAACTGCTTATCGCATTGAGACAGATTTGAAGGTTTACAATTCATTTATTACTGACAATACATTAGTAGCTGATGGCTCTACACAACGCTGACATATTAGATATCATGAAAAACAAAATATAAATACCCCGATTAACTTAAACAAATAAAGAAAAAAGAGGAAAAGAGGTGATTCCTCACCTTCCTGAGCATTAATGCAGCTGACAGAGCAAGTTTCTAACCACAAAGAAGAGTCTGAAAAGTTTGCATTCCATAAGACACAACTAGACATGATGCAAGAGCAATGAAAATTTTAACAAAACTGTTCAGACATACTGTGTATCATGTTAGTTCAAACAGTACACAGCACACTGCTGCAAGGAAGCCATCTGGTACAAACAGGTATTGACTGTATGGGTGTGAATCAGTTAACCACTTGTATATTGAAATGTGCAAATTCTTATCTACTAGAGAACGTGAGCAACCTGCTGGGTTAATTTTGCTAGTAGCTACAACTCAACACCATATTTAAGTTACAATATATGATCCTGTATTACTCAAAATATCACAATAAAACAACACATGACATGATCAGTAAATGTTACCTGTTCCTAGCCCAGGAATTCTGTTCATATTCACTGCAAGTTTGGATCTGTCATGCTGTCATGATGTACAGCAGAACTCAAGAATAAAATAAATGGCTTCTTATTATTCTTCAAACTTAACATATTTCATGTTTAGCTGATGGAATATGCAAGTAGGCAGACTGTGCAGTGAATAATATTACTGCTTCTGTACTATCATCATCCCCAACATTTAACACGCTTCTTCGCCATGTGTCTCTACAGTAAGCACCACAAAAACAAAAGCCTATCGACGTCACAAAAAATACATGCTTAACAATGTTCCCCTTTATGACCAACCAACTGTAGTTACCTTCTATTTCATATTATTCCAAAATTCAATTATGCTGATCAGAAATTAGGAATATTATAATTTAAATTATGCTTTTCCTTAGTTTTCATGCAGCAGTTCTGCAATCCAAATACTGTACATGAAAATGCAATGCAATATATGGTGTAATACAGGATTAGCATAGTGTTCCCCTTCTAATCTTTTTTTTAATACTGTGCACATGCAAAGTTCTGTTTGTATCTATGTTAGGTTATATTTCTTCCTATGCTGGCCATTTCTTCTTCTATATCTTTGAATTGCAAAAAGAATTCCCCATTAAAGTTTCTTTCACAGTATTGCACATCACAGCCAATTAGGAAGGGTACTGGCCATCTGTTCATATCCAGTCATCTTATCACGCTGTCATGTTCACAACATAATACAAGCCCAGCAAACAAACATGGTGACATACATACAAATCTTCAATCAACATTTACAAAATCACGCCTGCTTTACCTGTTGCGACACTGCTTTGGTGAGCGATATATACGAGATACATTGTTGACCATGTCTGCCACCATGTCCCAATTCGGAGTATGGCCTGGTGAAAGGATCATCAAGTTCAAGGGCAGTTCAAGAAGCACCTGCACAGCCTAAAATATAACAAATGTCCAAGTTGCAGTGCTATTTAATTGCAAAGAAATGAAACTCATATATGACATATAGTTATCTGATAAACACAACTATTCACTTATATGCATTATGTGATACACATTACATTATTCTGCATACATGGCAATTTACAGTATAAATGTTCAACTCAACAAGTTTTTATATATCACAATAAAACTACAGCCTTCTTATAAACATGCAAAATCAATCTAGAGACACTTCAACTATATTCAAAATAGTAACTTCCTCCAAGTTTTGCAAAATGAGATGCAGAATAGACAACGTTTGATATCAACGATTTCATATCCTGTCTTAATGAAGGGCTATGCAATAAAATGTGGAAAACACAGGAATTTCTTCTACTATTTGTTGTAAACTAATTTACATTCTGAATCTACTGAACTGTCACTGGACGTCAATCTATTCCATTTTGTTAAAAAGAAAAACTTTTAACACATCAACAAATATCAAAACTGTCAGTTTAATTATTCTGTTTTCTGAGGCTTGTGAGTAAGCAGACTTTAAGCCTGGTAGATGCAGCCTAATTTGATGAAGGGGTTGAGACCCTGAGGCATTGAACTACAGACTACATCTGGCCCATAAAACCCCAATGGAGTATGCAAACCACTCAACAAAGTATAAATTATGTCTCCAGCAGAGGTGCCAGGCTGGTTACAGAGGAGCAAACTGCATGGCTCTGTACCTTGACAAACACCATGACGTAAGTTCTTTTTTCACAACATTTAAATGGTAGGTTGCAGATTACTGATCAGACAGATATGACTTGTCATACTTGACAAACAAGATCTTAAGAACACTGCAGCACTGAATGTACTGTTTTAATTCCATATAATAGGAAGGTTTCTTGCATGTGATCCGTGGGGATCAAGGGGTGCATGAAGAGCTTCCAGGGAATCTGCCAAACCCTTTTCCAATGACAAATTTTAATTTCTCTGAATTATTGGATAAATATTTTTTGTTCCGAGAAATCAGATCTTGCTTTAATTGTGAACTGTTCACTGTCAATAGTAAACCATATTTACAAAACTCCTTGCTGAGTAATGATACCAACAAAGAGAATCCAAAAAAACTACAGAAATTACGATGCAGGGATGAAACACATCACCATAAATTTCACTTCAAAACAATGAGTTCACTTCCATTACACTATGACTTAATGTTCCTGATTAATTCCTTTAATTTTAGATCAACTTGAATGTGTTCCACAACATTTAATTTTTACCATATGAATTTTATTGTTCTGAGGATCCGTAAAGATTTTTTCATGCCAAAAGGATTTCCTAGCCAAAGGAGTTTGTGTAACATTGTTTCAGCACTTCTCCACAGCACATTAACTATCACCAATATTCCCAGAACTTTTTCATGGTTCACTGTCCTTGCTTGTTACATCCTGGAAAACATTTGGCTCAGTGTACATTAATGTTTGTTACATTGTGATATTCCTCAGAACTGCATGAGAGCTACTGTTTCTTAAAAGATGGATCATACTGCATTGTTCAACAGTTTCTGGGTGCAGCAACAAAATTAATCATACTTACAGCCTTATATACAACAGAGCTGGATAAAGCAAACCTCTTCTGTATTGGGCACTCTGCAGATTTTGGTATCAAGAAAAAAGTCTACAATTTTTTTTCTGCTGGAAAATCATTTTATCAATATAGAAACTGTGAACAGGCATTTTTTTTTATTCTTTACCCAAGGTAGTTCATTTATCTTTTGCAATATTCCTGGATTAATAACTAGCCAACAAGCTGTAGCTTTTCAACTGAGTGACAGGGTATTTTATCGATTCGTCCAAGGTATGGCTGAATAGTTTTGTTACAACTGCTCATTCAGTTCACTTAAAGAACATGTGAAAATTTCTACTTTATTCTTAGGAAAGTTAAATGTAAAGAACATGGATGGATAATTAATAGAGACTCTGATGTTAAAAGTATTTGGTCAACGCTGGTTACACAAAAATGCCAAGTATTTTGTAAATGGGATAGCAGAATGCAAAGCGTGCACTGAACGATGTAGAATGATAACACCTGTTGTCAACTTTATATTTACAGGCCAGTGAAATTCTTTCAAATGTATCACCTGAAGCAGTGCCCAGTCCTCATGTATGACCCATTGTGGCACATTCTCAGGTTCAGGCATTGGCTTAGCAATGGCAGGAGGTTTCAGTCCTGGCAAAGTTGATGGAGTGCGCACAATTCCACGATATCGCTGAAGCTTCATGTCTCGACGCATCTTTGCCAGTGCTGGCGAAGGACGATCAAATAATGAACGAGGTGCATATAAAGACTCCTCTTTCCGCATCTTCATTGGCCGACGACCTGTGTGCAATAAACAATTGATGGTGTTACTGCATTTATGTGAATCTGTAACACCATTCAGTGTCATCTAGATATGAACACTGATGTAATACAGAAATATCAACTCTATAAGAAACATACTAACCTATGGCCTGCCCACCTATTCCGCAAAAGCTTCTGTTACCATCAGGAGAATATCATTTGAATGAATGTGCAACACTACAACTGACATACCTTAATTAGAACTATGTAAGGAAAGTTCCCAACTGAGTACTACATTCTGAGGAATATTTTGCTTATTTATGCTTTATTTAAAAATGCTTTCAATGGCTCAAATTATACAGCATCAGATGTTAAGATTCTGCTAATAAAGAATGGAAAAGGATGTAAAAGGAAGATGACAGAGCCCAATTTGAGGTACAATTCCAACATCTGCCAAGACCAGCGCTTCCCAACCTTTCTTCGATAGAAAACCCCCTCAACTAATTTTCCATATCCCGAAGAACCCCTACCTAGGAAAATGTTTCCACACCAGAAAACAAAGAGGCAGTTGCTAGCACACAGATTACTCCGGTATCACCGACTGCCACACAAAAATTCCTGCAATACTTCAAAATATATTTGGAATTGGAATTTTTCATGATATTTCAAAATTTTTATGTATTTATCTCATAATTTCTCGTGGAACCCTAGGTGATACTATGTGAAACCCTGGCTGGCAAACACTAGCCAAGAGGGACAAAAGAAAACCACAAACACTCAAGTCAGGATAGTCAGTCTCTGGGTCAAGAAATGAACCCAGGCCCTCCCAAATACAAAGCAGGAGTACTACCCACTCGAATGTAACATTCATGTTTGGAAAATATGGTGAAACTCATAGCATATGTGTTTTCCTTAGACATCAATAATTAATAACCCACAAGGCAATGGACATGGTACATGCCAAAAGAGAAGATTTAGGCCTATGGTATTACAAACCATAACTGGAATCTGAAAAGAGACTTGTCCATTCATTCACATGGAGATATGTTTTCTAAACTGAGGAACTAAAAGTCAAATCTAGAATCTCTGCTTTTTTACCTCCAGTGCTGTGGTCTAATAATGTTTAACATTACAATTCTGTCCCCTGATTTTTAAGGCACAGTTCCTTAATCAATGTAAAATTATATCAAATCAAATTACAACTCTCAGTTCTGAAGCAGATTAACCACAACCTGAATACACCTAATGCAATAATATAATACATGGTAAAACTAATCAGGTTCAACACTGAAGTCTTCTTTCTGGGATGGTACATCATGTAGATCTGTAAATAGTTAACATTCCCCAAAGGACTGAATCTTCAGGAACACCACTGTAAGAACATAAAATCTTCTAATCAGGATAATGTTTTGTTAACTGCTCATCATGAGATATTACAAAATAAAAGTATACACTGCAATCATTATTCCTACCCAGCCATGAAACAGAATGGACTTTCTCATCAATGTAACATCACAGATCTAATTCAGTAACATGTTTTTGTGATGGGATTTGTTTGGAAACAAAACAACTTTCAGAATATAAAACAATATTGTGTTTAACAAACCACATGACAGCTCAAAAAATATGAAAAGTTGAAATAAAGACAAAAAAAAATTTTATTGTAAGGTTACGTACAGCCACAATTACCTTCTCTTTCTACAGTTGGAAGCACATCGACTCTCATTCGTTTGTGTTCCTTCTTCACATACACAACTGGAAGCTGTGACTCGGACATGATGGTTTGTTCATAAAGGAAGCCCATTGAGTGGTCAATGTATACATCATTTTCATCTTGAGGAGGAGTTGGTGGACACCACATCTATAAGGAAATGTAAGAAATGCAACAGAACTATCTCAAGTCATTTTCTATGACTGAACTCTGCATATTACCATCTACATTTCAGTATTCTTTGTCTCCTTAACAATGTAAATGAATCAGAAAAAATTTGAAACCAAGCATAGCTTAATTTGAGGCATTCCCCTGCCATTTGTCTCAATGGTGGAGGGGAGTGAAAGAGTAGAAAAGAAATGTCCAAATTGCTGCTCTCTGGGTCTAGATTTTAAACTGGGCCTTACCACATACAAGTTTGATTGTTACATCTACAGAACACTAATTCATGAGCTAGAGGTGTGCCCCAGCATCTTTTGAGCAGTACATTCCATGCATGAAAACAACTGGAGACAAGAATATAAGAATAAAGTTAAGCACATAAATGGGCCAAAAAACACCCTTTTTATGGAACATCAGGGACTGTGTACTGGGATTTAAATTACACATCTAAATTTGTAGTATAGGAATACAAAATAAAAATAAAAAGGTGCAAGAAAAAGGAGTTACAAGACAGCTTAAAAAAATAAAGCAAAATTCCTTCTTATACTTAATCTGTAACAGTACTAAGAAAAATCTGATACAAAGATCATTAATTAGAAGTTTAGTACACAACATGAGCGAACAGAATTCAAACACGTGGCCTACTAAGCAAAACTTAGGTAAAAGAAATTTTGGATAGATTAAACACAAGGGGTGACATGGAACCACAATACAGTGAAACCTAGGTTATCAAATACTGCTTCCAACCCACTTCTATCCTATAGCCTAGCCCACCGATGAGATGTCAGGAATAAAAAAAAAGAACCAAACTTAGGCAATATTTTAGCCAAAAAAAAAACCACACACATACGATTTTTATATACAAGAAGAAAATAAGTCGCAAAACATATTTTAAGGCTTTTATTTTACCAACATATGCACTACACCTTTATATATACCCCTACATATGTTTCGACTACTTATTATGTAGGGGTATATATGATGACACAGGTGTAGTGCATATGTTGGTAAAATAAAAGCTATTATATAAGACAGAATGCACGGTGAATATAATGTGATATTTTAAGGCCTACATTATGTGTCAGGAGCTTCCACCACTTAACCATATAGACCTGTGTTGCACAGGCCTAACTAGGTCTAGAACAGCTGAAGTGTCATCACTTTGTAAATGCAGTTCTGTAGACTACACTATTCGCCGCCACAAAAATACAACATAATATGTTATCTAAATGCCAATTCCTGCACATAAATAATTCAGGTCAGTCAACACGACTGTTGGCTGATTGAAAGTCAGTGTTAACTGTAGGTCAGTTGGCTAATACTTGCCAGGACTGTGATGAAGGATGTTTCCCGTTACAAAACATTCTGGTTATTGGATTCTAAAATTAAGCCACTTCAAGATGCTTCACACATGGCAAAGTCTGCCAGTCTAATGGGAAAATGCATTTTGATTTTTGCTTCTACTTGGGGGGGAGCATTCAAAGAAATAAAGTGCAAAGGGTTGGAATACATTCATACAGGTGACAAGTACAAGTTGCAGGCTGTTGTGAACATGGTAATGAAATGTCAAGATGCCACAAAAACCAGAAAACTTTATTACATTAGCAACTATCAGTTTCTCAATCAGGACTCTTGCTACATGACCTTAGTGAACATTTTATATTACAAAAACAGACCTCATGTATGAACGTATCTGTGCTAATGTAACCAACTTGATCTGATAAGTGCCAGATCCGAGTTGATGATATCTGAAGTTTCTTCAGTTGAGGGCACATGCTGAAATGGCTACACATATTTCCAATTCACCATTCATAATCTGGGCATGACAATACATTACCTCCACATTTGATGCCATAAACCAAAAACATAAACAAAATGGATCATGCAATGCGAATTATAAGGTTCAGTGGTGATAAAATGTCAGGTTCCATAAAATAGGACGCGTAAGCATCCCGAGGTAACCCTTTTCAGTGGCTGCTACACTGCAGCACAGTATAAAGGTTCTGATAATGTGAATCACAATGGTATTGAAGGACTGGAATTAATTTTGTTATTGATGACACAGATACTGTCAGACCGTTAAAAACGTAACTGCATACATAATTTAATTCTAAGTGTTTATGACTGTGCTCTTGTAATGTCACAGAAATATTTTCTTTGCACACTGTCCACTGTCTGCATCAAAACATGCATTTTGGAACCTGGCTGTCCCAACATTCAGACCCCAGCTTTAAGAGTCCTATCACAAAAAGCTAGTCACTAAGCACTGAAGATGAAATGAGAGCTATACACATATGTCACTGGGTGACAGTGGCAAGAAATTGACAGACCATGGCAAAGAATAAGCAGCCAAATTCAAACCTCAAGGGAATTAATAAATCTACTGATGAAAATGAATTTCCAATAATGCATTCTGGACTGTAAATCAAAATACAAAAGTCAAGCCAAGTGAGGTGTTTGAGTGTGCCATAGTTCAAACATGCAACGTTAATGGCAATGACAGAAAATAACCAAATTTCAAGAGGGATCTCAAAGGATCATACAGTTAGAAGACAACTGCCTACATGTGGCATGGTCTTTGCTGGAAGCCTCACTTTCCTTGCATAAATATAATGGTAGTCACAATTAGCAACACTGTTCTGAAACTTAGGCTATCATGTGGAGCAGCTGTGACAAGAAATAATACTTCATTTATCTGCCATGGCCTTTAAAGGAAGTCAACATGCAACAAAAGAAGATGGAATGGATATGTTCTTAAGTACACAGACAGTAGCCCTAAGAAAGTGCAGAATATGAAAATAGAGGGAAAACACACAACAGGAAGGTTGACACCAAAATGGAAACAACTGGTTAGAAAAAATGTCACACATAACAAAGAATGTGGGCAGGGAGGAGCTCTCACAAGACAGATGGAGACACTTGGTTGGGAGACAAACTCTTGTAAATACACATGTCTATAGGAATTGGTGGAATGACACTGACAAGGTGAAACTGAAGTATCCAGACAAAAACTTGTCCTAGTGTCACCTCCATCACAAATCCCAACCAGACTAGCCGGGGATCAAATCCAGTCTCCACCACAAAGAGGCCAACAACCAACTTCCTAAGCCTGTAACAATCCCCTATATGTGCAAAGAACCACTTAAAGTTATCAATAATTCACTGTAAAACACAACTATTGTTTAAAATTACAAATAAACAGCTGCGTTTGACATCTGATTACAGAGAATAGGATGACCATTCATACAGTGGGAGGCTGATCGAACACCAATAGGAGTAACAAAAAAAAAACATTTAATATGTGAAAATTGCTCTTACTGAGACATCATACTTACCGGCATTTGCTCCCTAGCATTCTGAGACACCCAAACCTACAAATCAGAAAACAAAAATCAAAGAGCCAAGTTCTGATTTCTTCAGGAGTATCATTAAAAATTGAGCTGAATTTCAGTTTTGATGCTATAAATTTGACAGTACTTCTGTCCTTATGCACTCTTTTCTAGGAAAAGAAAATGCGTTTCAACTTACCAAGGATGCAGTAAACTGTAAGCAAGTTATTAACTGGGGAAAACATTTAGTTACATCTGAAAACACTAGCAGTGTCTGATAAAATTTGGCAGGTCACTGTTTTCATAACTGACCTGAGGAGGTTCTTATAATGGAAAATTACTGTAAATGAAAAACAAATGCCAGGAACTTTTTTAAGACATTCACAGTGAGTCATTACAGAATACCAAAAAACTCATCTTCAGAGCTTGTGGGGTTGGCCTCAACATGTCTGTACTGAAGCATAACTTAAGAATGCACACAGAAAAAATGAGATATAGGTAACAATGCATGTTATCAAGATTCCAAGTAACTTTGATAATTTAGTTATTCCAGCAGAAAAAAAAATAAGGCATAAATTCACCAGTACATGGATTGTCAAACATGAATATGAACAGCACATCAATTTTCAACCTTGTAAAGGGTGCAACTATTACTAAGGGATGTACAAAGACCCGAATTTTCAAGGTTATAAATCACCTTACATGCAACTTCAAATTTTGTTTAAAGCGTATCATATCTCAAACTTAAACACTAGATGTCAGTTTTATAAACAGTGACCATCATTTTCAGAAATGTTTTCTACAGAGAATTATTACCTAATTCAGTTCTGCAAATGCTATCCAAAATTATTTCCTATCTGGCAAATACTAAAAACATATTGTACAAATTTATTGTGTCCAAAAATCAAGTGGCAGTCCCTAATGGCTGATGACAGTGCCCAATATGAATAAAATTCTTTACTTCCTCCTACACCACAAACCAGTAATATTAACATTCAGGAGCCTTTTTTGTAAAAATGAACAGTAAAAATAATATACTTTGTACGATAAACTTCAATTAAGTATGTGCAAATTCACAAACAGCCCAAAAATCAGTTTGAAACCATACAATTAAAACAATAACATAAAACGCCATTTCCGCACACTCTTTGGAAGATTCTGAACATCTTCAGTGCATCACAATTACTCTATACCACAGTTTCTTGCAGCCTTGTTCGTCCTGTGGATGGAGCATAGCTGCAGGCTGCAAACTGAAGTAAGAAAGAACCTAGATACAACAGTACCCCAAATAATAAATAGGTACTCTTGTTACATGATTAATACGTATCAGCCTAAAGAAATTCCATTTTGCCTGAATTACGACTACTGCCGAACTCCTGTGTTAAAATTTACACTGCACTTCATGTTTGTGTTTATGTTGGTTCGAAATAAAATAAAGAAAAAGTTTAATCAGTTACTCTCAATGCTTACACTCCACCTTGATCTTTCCCCAGAATAAATGTTTTCTCCAATCATATCACACATTTCTCATTTTGCAATTACCTTACAAGTTTCATGGAAAAAATACATCCCATTTTATGATACACAGAAAACAAACAAGGCAAAAATAATGTGGTCTCAAAAGGGTAAAATATTAGCTTAAAAACCAATGACAGACATAAGTAACTTCTTTGCTTACAGTCAGATGCAGCCAAGGTAAGTTGTCGTGCTCAGCTTCTTGCTCACTGTGCATGCTTATATCTTGGGTCGTCTCCAAGTTTGGAATGGCAAAGGCAGGCAGGGTTTTGGTGCCACTGTTCATTGGTTGTAATGGATGCCAACTGAGACGAACCATATTGCAGGCTTAAGGTAATGATAAGCCTGTGCCACACCAAACTAATTTTGACAGTCAATGCAAAATATAAACAAGCACACAGAGCAAAGTTTGACACCAAAACACAGCTCAACCTTTGAACCCATTTGGAAACGTACCAAGAGATAAGTAAAACACAGGTCATAGCAAGGAAAGAAAATTAACTTTATTTCCTTTTTAAGTCTAAATTCACAGAACAAAATGGTTTGTTGACTTGAAACATTTGTGACAACATGTCACATTCTAGTTTACAATAGGACCACACAGTCTGTGACCACATGGTAAAGCAACACTAACACTCACTTCCTTTCTCACACTTCTATCACCCTCTCACTCTCTCTCACACACACACACCACACACACACATATATAAATTATACTAATTACAATCTAGTGATCATGGCAGTCTGCAGTCCAATGTATCACAAAGTCAAAATAAGCTAATAATTTGGTTCAATTTGTTTAAACTATTTACAAGTCTTCATTTAGATTTACAACTAAAACAGAGTAAAAAATTCCAGATCCAGAAATGGCCCTGGTTTAACTTAAAGTATATACAACTTCAATGACAAACTAAAGAAAAGGCTGTCCTCTGAAGGGAAGAATTACATCCCCATATACTATAAATAACTGTTTTACGTTATTAAAAGTTGCAGTGCGTTAAAATGGGTTACACGCACATATTATAACCATCAATAAGATGGTCTATTAAGCCAAACTCAAGAAATTGGTCCATTACCCTCCACTCTACTTTCAGATCTACGAGTCACCCTACTCACTCTGCCTCCTCCTCTCTTGGATAAAACACACTCTGACATATCAATATCATTGCCATCAGAATGAAGTGGCGTCACTAATGCCCGCCTTGTCCGTATAACAAGATTTGGATTGGAGTATGGAACAGGAGGTGGAGAATTGTGAGCAACATTGTGGCTACTACTATTGGACATTCGCTTAGCTGATACGGAATGCGAATCAGGCGACTTTGTAGTAAAGTTATGAAGTCCACGTCCACTTCCTCTTCGCATCTTACCTCCCCTGCCACCTCTCGTCTCAGATGCTGGATTTTGTGCACTTGTACCTATGGGTTTTACTCCAGGCAAAATCGGGCTTACATCTAATGTCCACAGATTGATGCTTACTGTACCACTTGATCGTGTCCGTCGGCTATTTGGACTGACAAGACGGTGATTGTTTGGTATAGTGGATTTTCTGCTACCACTACGATTATACCTAGAACCACCAATATAACTTTCATCACCTGAGCTGCTATCTTTCTCATCACTTTCTTCCAACTCATCATCATCACCATCTTCATCAACTGAAGATGCAGCATTTACAACATTGCAAGAGGATGTATCACTGTCACTTGTAGAATAATTCTGAGCCCCACTATGGTTTCTGTTTCTACCCTGCCCCTGTCCACCACGACCCCTACCACTTCCCCTTGATCGTCTACTACCACCAGTTACAGATCTCTTACTCTCATCAGAATTGCTTGGACCAGTTGAATTATTAACCTGATTATGGGCATCCTCATGAGAGAAAGTCAAAAGTTGTTCATCATCGTCTGCATCTCTTGTATGACGGTCTGCCTCTTCTTTGAGAACCTGGAGACGTCCTAACTCCCATTCACGCTTTTGATGCTCTATTTCTGCCTCTGCTGCAGCCAGCTGTTCTGCAGACCACACTGCTTCTGTATCCTCCACAAACTTCATGGCATAACGTTCCACTGGGGTCAGCTGTAAAGAAACAAAACTTATGGGACTAGTATTCAGAAAAAGAACACAATTCTAAATGATAGGAATCACTGCCCCATATCATATATTTGGCACAGTAACAAATGTACTCTGTACAATATTTTTACAATGTTACGGAATTGTAGACTGTAAGCTTTCTAAAGTAAGTGTTCACAAATGACTATTTCCAATAATTTACCACTACCATCTTGGAAGGTCTGTGATGCCATCACTATGAGACCAAAATTAACACAGAACCATTGCCATGGAAACATGTGACTTCATTAACTATAACAACATAACACTGTAAGATTGTGACACTGTTACATCACAATGGAATTATCATCTACTTCATAAGCTTTGTCCACTGTTTCGTGTTAAAAGGTAACAAGAAAATAAAACACTATGTTTCAGGGACAGAACCACTGCTCAAAACATGCTTTATTAATTTTTATAATCTTTTAACAAAAGATGATGGACAAAGCCCATGAAGTACATGATTCCAAACTGTAAAGATGTTCAGTGTGTAACAGATGTAGGACAAACAATGGGGATATCCAGTGTCATTCTAGACTTTTTGCAATGAAAACGAGATCTGGTTTCTGAGTGTCCAATGCTGCATGACAGTGCAGCCTCGTATGATGCACTAATACACAGCACTCTTGAAAACTTCTAAGTGCCAGGAACCACTCACCCAATAACAGCATCAAAACCCAGCGGACTTACATTCTTTGTAAGTGAGAAGTTCTTAAGTATATACTATGCAGTGACAACCTTGGCCCATGGAACACTAATGCTCACATATTCAGTAGGTCAGGGAAAAGCAGACTACAGATTTTGTGTTGTCATCTGCACACACAATGTCTACCAAGCAGCAAATCCAACCTCAACAAATAGTCCAGTATCCCCCCAAGTCAAATATCATCTCCTGCATGGCATTGTGTGTGCTGTGATGTAATTTCTTGGCCATTGTTTGATGTGCTAGCTTCATTCCATGCTTCACATTCTTGGTAAACGTCTGTTACGCTTATCAGTGATGTCAATGTTGCCATCTTGAAGTGATTCACCCAGTGCCACACAACGTTGGCACACGAGTGCAGACATCTCCATACACAAAACAAAGTTGATCAATCATGTGCACAGCTGAACTGCTATCCTTTACAAGAAATTTAATCACAGCATGCTAACGAACTGGAACATCACTGACAGTCATTTTGTTGCAGCAGTTTGTGGATACATTTTGGTGTGCATCTGCTGGGCTTGTATTTCAGGTTGGGAGTAACAGATGTCACTACCAACCACATACTTTTTTGCCCACAATAAGTTGCTATAACATAATATGATGCTGTTAATTACTTTCAATACCTGTCATATATGCAGGCTGTTAGTGGCATGTGCTAACTTTGTGTGTCAGAAACCCTTATCTCATGCACAGACATTTGTGCATACTCATAAAACACAGCTGCAAACAAACAGTAATCTCTGAGCCTGAGTTACATGTTTGAATTTTCATTGCACACATGTAAACACAATGACTTCAATAGTATGAACCCCGGAAATGAACCGCAGCTGCTGACCAAAAGCAAAGTGAGCCTTCGCTGATGACCCCACTCCCATTATCTTCTGCAATTAAACTTCCAAGTGCAACCCTCTAAAGACTGATATTAATCTAGGCTATAGCTAGAAATTCAGTTCATACCTCACAAAAAACACATTCTGTAACCAACAGACAGACCAGTCAGTGAATGCTGTACAGGGAAACAATGGATGTTATTGCAAAGATCACATGGAACACACAAATACACTGTGTAGATGAAATGAAGAGTGCTTAGTGTTAACCCTGGCAGTGCACACAGTTATTCAAACAGATAATGCAAATATATTAGATGATATTAAGAAATACTTTTGGTCAATACTGTAGTCATACGTCATACAAATACGCTGAAGCACCTTTTATCATTACAGCATTATTTCGCCTTAAATAATCAAAATGTGTAACACTGTGATGAAATTTTGCCACTGAAAAATACACTCCAAAATAACACTAACATCCCCCACCCCCCAGCACTGTATTTTCTAGAAATGCGCAAATTTGAGTACACCCATCCAGTATGTCAATTATTTTATAGGCTTATGTACTGGTATGCAAAATGACATGTGCCTTCCCACTGCATACCTGCAGAATAAGATTATGGACTTCCAACTCTGCTTTGCTCATTTCTTGTTCACCACCAGTTTCACCATCTTCAAGTGGAATTGTTTCATCAAATTCTGCTAAATCTGCAGCTGCCTCTGCTTTGGCAGTCCTTGCAGCCTGAACATCAGTTTCATCTTCTGCTGCTGCCAGTGCTGTCTCCAGGGCACCCAGTGCCACCTTGTCTTCATTTGGTGACAATGGCAACTGCTATAAACACATTACAACACAGTGTCCAAGAGATATTCATTTTACAACCCATTTTTTTTTGGCCCTGATAGCCTCAGATTACAACCATTAACTTCGTGGACTGTCACTGCAAGATTTAAGGCTCTCACAGCGGCATTGCTCAGATTTCAAGTCTTGTGGGACGTGATGCTGTGTCACTGGGTGAGTAGTTCCCAATACTTCAAAGGCACTAAAATCCTTCAAAATGTTGGGAACTGCTTGACCAACGGGACAGCATCATATCCCAGAAGACTTGAATCTTCGATCATCCTCTCTTTAAAACCATGTCAGATGTACTGGCCAGGGCTGACTCTTGAATTCTTATTTAATGGTATACTTCACAAACTGAATAGGTTATGTAACACTGAATGATAGGATGAACATGAATAATGAACTGGAAAGATGTGGATAAACCCCTTCCTTACAGACTTTAAAATAAAAGCCATACATTAGCTTGGAGGTACCAAAATTTGATCCCAGGACATATTTATTTATTTACATATCTTGTTTCATAGATTCATCAAATTCGCCTTATGGCTCTGAATATAAAACCCGTCAATGCGACACAAGAGTATAAAGCAATGGAATACAACATAAGTACATCACCACTACAAAATAAAACACAGCACAACATAACACATACAATTTGTAAGCTTGACTGCTTAGCAATCGTGTCATATCATATGTACAAAACACTTATAATTAGATATGGTGAATTAATCAGTGGTCATGACAACACACACACATACATTAATCAATAATCATATCTAGCCTCTAAAATCAATTTCCATTACACTATAAAAACAATTATATATGCGACATAAAATCTATTATGCATAATCATTTGTTGTAAATCATGGCTATAGTTTAAAAATTCATTTACAGAATAAAATGATTGGTCTAGTAATAAATTTTTAAGTTTTCTTATGAACTGCTTTTTGTTGTTTAAAGAGTAAGCTATATGTTTAGGTAATTTGTTAAAAATTTTTATACTCATGTAACAAACACCTGCTTGAAATAATGACAAATTTGTTTGCGGCACATGAAGACACGTTCTATATATATATATATATATATATATATATATATATAGAACGTATATATATATATATATATTGTGAAAGGGCTGTCAATATTCTTAAATTCTTAAAAACTGGCTTGCATGTGCTTATCAGATTTATACCCCTCATTATTGTTATAATTTTCTTTTGTAGAAGAAAAACTTTATTAGTGTCGTCGAGGTACCCCAAAAGATCACTCCATATGTCACTATTGAATGAAAATGTGCATAATATATCATCTTAAGTGTTTCAATATTGCTATAACGCTTCATGCATCTGATTGCATAGCATGCACTGCTTAATTCTGGTAATATAAGCTGAATATGGGGTTTCCAGTTCATATGTTTATCAATTTCTAATCCAAGAAATTTAGGAACAGCATACCGGACCACACTGCCAATAATTACGAATTTTATCGCAAAATGTATTTTAATACTATTTTACTATCAAATTTTAACAATCTATATTAATACTATAATACAATTTTACACAATTTTATACAATCTTATAGAAGGTGTAATAACCAATACTGACATAAGTACATTGGTCTATGTACAAAACCAAAATGACCCCCTGAAGATGGCAATATAGAATGCCGAAATACGTATAGGGGAAATCCTTTAATAAAGTAATTAGTGACAAACTTATCTTTGTGCATTTGTTGGTGAATGATAATCATGAGTCTCCTTGTTATATTAGTTGCTTATACAAATGTAATTTAACTATAATAAACAAGGCAAGAAGAGACTGAAAAGAAATGAATATGTGCAATCAACTCAGTGGTCAGCCACTACTGTTAAATGTTATATCTGACAACACTGCCACAACACTGGAATGACACGCTGTAAAAGTGTTTGTAGCTGCAGAACTGGTCAGTGCAGGAGGCCAAGCTCTTCCAACAGATAATGTGACTATCAATGAAGAGCCAATATTTTTAAATATTTATTTACAAATATGCAAAGTAAAAAGAAAATTCAACTGTTAGTTAATTAACAAGGAAGAATGTGCTTCTTCCATCCCAGACCTTTTTAAAAAGCTGAAGAGCACATGTGCAATTTTTATTACACATCTGTAACATCTTACCTCCCATTCCTTTTCAAACTGCTTCATGGAACACAGCGACAACTGATTGTACATTACAGAACAGTAACATTAAAATAAAATTAAGCACACAAAAACAATTAGAACTTTCACTAGATAAAATGCATGACCAATATATGCAATCAGAAGAAGACAGATACTGGTCATGATTCCAAGAACATGAATCCAGAAATAGGTGGCTACTGATAATAAGCAATTGTGAGTCAATATACATACAGCCAGCCCCCTTTAAACACAAAGAATGGCAAAGTACAGCAGGCAGGATTCTATAGTGTTTACACCTGAAAAGCACTGTCTGCATACATCATCACATTCTATACTACAAAAATCACCACCATAATATGTAGTAACTAAATGATGGAAAACAAATAAAAATAAAAAAGGGGAATAATACCTGAGGATCATCCTTCTGTCGCCTTCTTTCATTATCTCTGTCTAGAACTTCTGCCATTCTTCTTGAAGCATCACTTTCAGCAATGTCAATGTTAAAAAGATCTTGAATAGTTGACTGCAAGTATGACATAACAATTAGTTAGAAACAGTAAATCAAGAACAAAATAAATAAATAACTAAATAAATATTAAGCATTAGTTGCTTACAGGCTTATACTCAATTATGCAGCATTCCTACATATTCAATACACAGTATATTTTTCTGTTATGTTGCCTTCATAGTAATGAAGACCGGCTTCTTGAAAGGTCAAATCATTCTCTGATGTGTAAAGCTGCACTCCATTTCAAATCTGATACTAAGCAGCTTGAATGGGAGCACACACTTACACTTTTGAAATAAGCAGTTGTGAAGTTTCCTCCTTCAATTGCCAAATCACCAAGAAGTCTTTTCTGGTTCGCTTTCTTCAGAATATTCTCTTCAACAGTCATCTCACTGACCAACCTATGAATATACACAGTGTGAGCAACAGAACCTTAACATTACAAACAACTTAATTCTTCCATCTTGGTGAAAAACACACCAGCAATCATCAAGTATGAGGCACATACGAATATGAACTTGTAAGACACTCGCCAGACCAACGTTAGCTTATGGCAGCGAATCACAGACGATAAAAATTACAGTGATCTCTTATCCAACAGACGTTAATGCGAATGAGCATGGCATGTTGGGCAAAATGTGTTTCACGAACTGCTCACAGGAAAAATAGGGTATGTAAATGTGGATGCTTATGCTGCACCCCACCCCCAACCATTACTTAAAAATGCATGTATTTTTGGACATTAAGCATTTTCACAGCGCTTCAGTTATCTGATCCTGCCAGCTTCAGCAGCCATTGAGCAAACAGCCACTCACGTTTAACCACAAGTATTTAAATTTTTCAACACTTGGCAGGTTTTTCCCCCATGCATCTAATTATTTGTAACTGCATATAGTCAAAACCATGTTGGACAATGAGTTACTATGGTGAGGTATGACATCAACAAGCGTGTGTTTTATGAGGACTGCCACATTCACCCTTTCAAAATGCAAAATAATTAAGAAATTGTGAGACAACTACAAATTTCACAAATATAATTTAAACAACAATACAGAATAAATTGGAAATAACATCTTCACAGCATAAGCCCTGAGAGGATTCAAAAAGAGGTTTAAAGTATTACCAAAAGAGAAAAGAAGCTTGGGAAGACATCTGAAACAATGGAAACATTCTATTTTCTAATATCCATAACAGGTCTCAACAGGGCAAAGAGTTGAAATGATGATGATAATGAATGTTGACACAAAATACATGCCCCCTTAATATCTGCAAGGAACTCACAACAAAAAATGTTAGTTTTCATATTTGCATGACAATACAAAATACTCATGCTATCTTAAAGACTTGCCCTACAACAACCTCCAACCAAAAACTGTATTCTGTGAGGTAAGTCTCACATCAGTGACTATCACAATTGCCATTCTCTGGTATGTGGAGAATTCACCTACCCTGATGAATGTGGCAGCAGGTTCCTCTGAAATGTCAGTACACTTCTACCAGATCACATGGTGTCACATCCCACATCAAACTTTATTCTGTTGGATTACAATTTTGCAAACATTATATGTTTCAAATCTTGAACCAGTCATCACTTTCTACCACAACAATTTAATAAAACACACGTTTCGATGAGGAAACCACAATAACAATAGGTTCCACATCCTATTCTGGGACAGCTAACATTTGAATGAGCACGGAATATGACGATGGTAGAGTGAACATCACTAGAAACATTACACCTGTTAAAAACATGATGCTGGCAATATTTTACGACTTCTTAGTCACTTTGGTTTGGGCTTTTTGGTTTAAATTCAAATTACACTGTACCAAAATAAAGCCTTCAGAACTATCTCCCATATAAAGTTTTTCAACATTATGGCTAAGAAATAAACTGTGTTACAGAAAAGCAAGAGCTTTAAAGGACTCGATCAACAGCTAACACCTGATCTAGATCAACTGATCCCTGGAAATTTATTAGTGCCAACTGAATTACTGACACTATATACTGCCCAATAAGACTGCATAATACTGAACATGAAGAGTTCAGAGGTTATGACCTACTGGAGGGTACTATCCTGGTGCTTGCCTGATGTGACTGACAATGACCACAAAAAAATTGTAAAGATAACTGACCTAGCCAAGATGCAAACTGCATACCGCCCAAGTGCAAGTCACCTCATATCTTATTAATGTATCAATTGGCTCAGTATATACCTAACAAATTCAAAAACAAAATTGTGTTATGTGTAACTATCACACAGACTCTTACTTTCACATGAAGGACACCTACAACAAATTTGCTACAGTTCTGTTCTCATTTCTTATGATAAAGCATGACTATGCAACAGCCCAAAGCCATACAACTGAAAATGGACTAAGTTTTATGTCACACTCACCGATATATATGTACATCCCTGGTCTGACCAATTCGATGACAACGATCTTGAGCCTGCGCATCCATTGTAGGATTCCAATCACTGTCATAAAATATCACAGTGTCTGCACCAGTGAGGTTCACACCAATACCACCTGAACGAGTTGACAAGATGAAGCAAAAAATACGGCGATCAGCATTAAAACGTTCCATCAATATCTGGAGACAAATGGACAATACCAATTAATTATAACTTGTATCAGACTTTCAAGCAGTAGTAATACTTGCAAGCATTACTGACATGCATGTACGGTTAGGTCTCAGAACAGCAAGTGGCATAGTGGAGAAATCAAATGAGATGAAAGAATGGTTACAGGGGCGTTGCAAGAATGGATACAAACATGGGAGGGGGTTTGCAGGATCCCACCTGCACCCAGGAAATATCAAATGCATGGTAATGGCAAATAAATTAATATAATCTGAATTTAATCAAGCAGCACTTGATGATGTACCCAGGGCAGGTCCCCACACCACATCACCATCCTAAAACACTCAGAATGTCAGCAATGCTTTCACATACTAGCTATCCTAAGTTTTATGATATCTGGAATAATGTGGTACACTCTGAATGACAAAAATCTGAACAGTTTATCCTATTTTTATAATTAATCAACATGATGTGGAAAGCTTAATACTGTGCCATTCATTCTGTGAAGAAATCTTCTATCATCACTAATGCTTTTATACATGAATGATGCTTCTATTGCACATGGACATTTCCTACTGAATTAGGCCCACAGATTATATATATATATATGTATGATGTGGCTGATCTGTCTTGTATTCATGTGGATGGTGCATACAATTCAAAATGACAGTTTCTGTACTGCCAAAAAGTTAACACATTTCTGTTCTGGGCCATCATCAGGCAAATGTTTATACCTACTTGACAACAATGAACTGTAATCAGCTGTTACATCGACAGCTGTGGTAGGTAGGGTAACAGCAGCATTATATATATTTAAAAAAAAAAAGGAGAGTGAGATAAAGCATCATCATCTAGTGTTTTGTTGTTGTCATTGTCATCATCATAGTCAGTCATTGTTGCCATCATCGTTGCTGCCACCGCTGCCACCACATCAGCTAAATATACTCTCATATAGAAAAATAATGTGATGTTCAGGTTTACGTGCCATCTCATAATGAAGCTTCAAAGCTGAAAAAGACATCTCAAAAGATTCTGAATAGATGACGATGCCAACTCAATGTCAGGCAAACAGACTTTGGCTAGGGATTGAAGCCATTTGTTCTTCACATTTGGCAATCACAAAAAAACTACATCATGCTGGAAGTACTCCATTCTTCTTTATAAAACTCTTATAAGATATTTTCTTTATAATTTTAGGTTGAAAGTAACACCATGCGCGCGCGCACACACACACACCTGTCGCTGATCAATACGAGTTGTACCATCCAAACGCAAATAAATATGGCCATGGAAATTGAGAAAAGCTTCTAGAACATCCAACATTCTTGTCATCTGGGTAAAGATCAGTACACGATGGTGATCTGCTTTCAGTTGCCGAAGTAGTCGGTCTAGCACCTGCAGTTTGCCTATAAACATAAGAATTGTGCCAGTTTATAAATGCACACTTCATATACAAACCATTATGCATGCCATACAACAAACTGAGGAAGAGGTAAAATAATATTTATTTGGGACTAGAAACCAAAACTACTATTACCACAGAAAACATGGACACATAAATCCCATATTATATAAGGCATGTGCAACCAAAAGCCGTTCCTTGCAGGCACTGCAGATAGTGGCACAGCTGTGCATCTGTATGGGTACTTAGCTAGTAGGCATACCATCAGAGCACAGCTTTAAGATGGCATACCACATGGCAAATCCATCCAAACAGGGACTGAGGGACAGTGAAGGACCCCGTCTTCTGGATTTCAGATCATGTAACACATATTCCATAGAGTTAGTATCAAACATTCCTAAAGCTGCATACCAAGATCAAGAACAAAGGCCTGGATAAACTCACCGATGGAATCATCGTACTGCATGACAATGCCCCTGTTGACCACAGATTTCAGGATCAAGTAAATGCCATGCTGAGAGAGGAAGAGCTTGAATGTCCTACATACAGCCCAGACTTGACCCATACAATTTTCACATCTTTGGACCATTAAAGAAAGCCTTCAAAGGCGGCACAATCACATCAGATAATGACATGCAGGAGGCTGTGGTACAGTGGTATAGGCAGCAGTCCAAGGAATTCTTTGCAGATGGGAAACACTGACTTACACATCAATGGAATTCCTGTGCAAATGCCTGTGGAGATTTTCTCTGACTGTTGCAATACCTTTACATATGGGCACCCTTGAACAGCTTTCAGTCCTACATGCCTCATACTTACAGAGCAGGGTCCAGAAGCAATAAACTTACTTTTTCCATCAATTGTATTGATAAAATATTCACTTTTGCCCAAGCAGTAGTGTACTGTACAGCTTTATACTCGTATTTCCACAAAACCTCCATTCAGTTGCAAGTTTTCACACCATCCACAAAGCCGACAACTCACTTGCCGTCTGGTGCCAAGATTGACAATGCATGCAGCTACAGATACCTCAATGCTACCATATGCTTTAATGGTGTGTACAGAATAACTTCACATCTTTCCCTTTACCTTCACTGAAGAGCAGACAGCATTCTTTGCTGGTAAAAATGTTTTTATGTCTTATTTAGCCATGTTTTCACTTTGTCAATAACCAGCTGTAGGTGAACTTCCTCCCATTGATAGCACTCTTCATGAGGGCATATGAGCAGCAATGAGCAAGCAATTCAAAGCATATGGCAAAAATTGGTTCCATACACAATACCAAAAGGCACAGAACTGCACAGCACAGTAACCTTTCTATTTTACCATTTATTTCATTGGGGAACAACAGTTTCAGTAAACCTTCATACCACATTCCAAATTTTCCAACATCTTTGACTGTGACAAATTTACTGGATCTGATCACACAACTCAATACATCCACATGTGTGAATGAACACTTTCTACCAGACTGCATCACATCAATTGACTGTGCTCCTGTGAATGATTTAATCACCAACATGCTTTGCCGGTTAGCTGGTTTTTCCCATCCTGCACACAGATTCTATGCATGTGATTCATTTTTAATCAACATTACCAATATACAAAGACAACCACTTTTCACATTACCTAGCATTCCTTACTGCAGGCATTCATAAATTGACATATGATCTGTACAAATGTATGGTTTTATTTCTGGATCTCTTATTTGGTTTACAGTGTAGAACTAAGACCTTTCCAGCCCCACTCTCTGCATTTTTAGTTATTAGTAACTCACCACAATCATACTGAATAAGCCTAGGATCTGGAAACTGTGTAACCATTGCACTTGCAATTGGATGCAGTACAGCACTATGTGATGACAGTTCTTGCTGTAGCATGGCCTGAGATCTCTTTAGTCCCCAGAATTTTGAGAGAGGAGGATGCGAAACATGGAACCTGGGTTGAGGAGCTGAAACGGCTGGCACACACAACACGAACCTATTAAACAAAAAACACTGACGTAAATACTGAATCTTAAAACATAATAAACAAAATGTTTATTTACCGGACACATGCTGCTGCCAGGTATTCTAAAGTCGAATCACTCTGTGACAACAAAGTTTCATATCTGTAAGACAAATGAAGTGTCATAATGTTGTCCAATAACACCTTCCTATGATGAAATTCATAGGAATACAAACAGCTTTCATTTTCAGACATTCTTTCATTAATACAGGTAATTACTCCGATCAAAACACAATGCACGGAATACAGCCTATAAATATTAATGGTCCACATCAACTCGTTAGTATAGGAATAAATTGCCTCATGTAATTTGCAGAATTTAAATCAGAAGGTACAAGAATGGCCATAACACAGGCCACTTTCAGTGCTCTGAGCACCACACTGTGCGAAGCCAGTAGGAATAGTAGCCACCAAATGGTTTAAGTAACAAATTAATCCTAAACATGTCTGAAGGTCAATGAATGAATAAGACACACCAGTCATAACTATACTTGGACAATGTTTTATTGTTTAGTGTGCAACATGTCTCATTATTCGTTCAGCTATTTTATGTATCATAACAGAATGTCTCAACCGAAGACTGTATAAAGACCATTCCTTCAGTCATGGAGATTACTTTTTTGGCCAAAAATGTGGAAACACAGGAAATGGAGTTATAACGTTTGAAAGCACTTGTCATGTACTTGTGTATGTTACAGTAAGTTAGGGTGCATGTACAGAAGCCACTGGTAATAGGGAAGCAAACCACATGCTTTTCAAATCATGGTTTTATTGTGACAAAGTGAACATAAAATAAACAGTACAACACAAACAACTCAAACAAATCGTTAACCACCTACAAAGGATACCCAGAAATTCCTGCAGGTTAAGCTAATTGCTACAGGCTCCATGCACTGTTCAATTATGGCCACAGACAAATCTGTGTTAAGGACACAGAGCATCCATTGTAATGTATGTTGGCACTTGATACTCTTTCATTTCTGAATGCCTGTACCTATCTTGCAACTGCTCCATGTGATAAGGCACAATCACCCAACACCATGCATTTGCGCCAGGCAGAACTGCTATTTGCATGAAGAAACTCTATTCAACTTTACGAACTCCCATTTCTGAACAAGGTCATCAAAATAATGAAGCTTACACATGAAATACGTATGCACTCCTGTACAAATGCTTGTATCTGATTTCAGCATTTACAAGAATATGTCACATGCTTTCAAACATATATATTGCACATGTCACCATACTATACATAAAAAACTCCACGACTTACGGAGTACACTTTGTATGGAATTACAACTGAAAATACTTGGACTTAGCATGTTAGGACTATCACTGATCAGTACATACTTTCACTTTTCAATCCTTTCCTTTATTTTTTCCAGCAATCTAGTAAACCACTGCTGCCATGTCACCAGTCATGAAGCCAACTCCCCCTCCTCCCCCCCCCCAAAAAAAAAACCTATCAAAACTACCTACTTTTATTAAAGTATTACTTTTTACTTTCTGTTGTAGTTTACAGACAAAATTATATTAGATTTCACTCTATCTTCAGGGGACACACAGACTGGTTTCTGTCAAAACCTACACTCTGTTTTATACAAGTTACCAGTAACTCAAAACAGATACTGGCTAACGTACTTAAGAAAAAAAAACTCTCTACAATTCTTTCTTCATTGTAACAATTTGTTAAAATCTTCAAAACACAAGGCTGTCAAAACTTACGTTTTGTTGTATACAGGTTACACACAACTGAAAACAGATGTCAGCTCTAAAATTCTTACATCATTGTAACAGCACATTATGATGCTTTAGGACACAGGGCTTACTACCTTTATTCAACACAAATAAGAAAACATTAAAAGAGAAATATACCTTGAGAATATGTCTCCAAGTTCATTAACATAATGCTGTGGAGTACGAATCAGAGAAGTGAGGTGTTTTGTCTGTGTCCAGTATCTGTCCGGCTTGTGGCTTTCTTTCAGGGCATTCAAGCAATGAACATAACCTGCCCCTCTGAAGTCTCCTTGGTGAGTTTCTGCCATGTCCACAATTCTCATAGCCTCTATAAGATCTGAACCATAGATCGGGCATGCAGCACAGCGATGCACATTGAATCGATGCAGCATCTCTAATTTCGCTTTTCTCCTCGTCCGCTTCTTATTTTCTAACTCAGGCTTGGACATGAAAGAAGAAGAAAAGCAACCTTGCAAAACATAGAAAATAAGATTTATTGACCTCATGATGAACACTGTATACTGTATTCATCCATATATACTACAAGTGATAGCTTCCACACACACATACAAACCACAAAGGATCAGTTAAAATTTACACACCAAGAAAACATCCCACTGTGATCCATTCTTTCCCACCGTCACAGATTAAGTGGCATTAGTCTCACCAGGAAACACAGTTCAATGAGCTGCTTCTCATGTGCTAAGAGTGTTTATATATATTATTGCCATCGTCTGAAACCCCTCACACTAAAGACTCCGTAAGACCAAGACCAACTTTTGTATGTAGTTGTATACCCATAACTGCACTGTTTGATATCCACCCCCCACAAAAAAGAAAAAACACTCACCAAATAGAAAACAGACTGAGCTTCTGCTTGCATCTCCTGTTTCTGCTTCCGTTCTTCTGCTGTTTTTGTTTCATTTCGAGTCACTATGCTACTTGATACTGATGGTGAGGTCATATGCAATGAACTGTTGCTCTGAGATTGCTGTACTATGGCAGCCAGAACTGGCTGGGTGACAGCTGTACTTGTCTTGGTGGAAGTCACAGCTGTGGTGGTTGTTACTGTTGTAGTTCCTGCTACCACTGTGTTTACAAGTGTACCCAAAGTTGCCTGAGTTCCCAATGACACATTGAGGGGAGGAACCCTCATTACTGGCCGAGCTACTGATGTGGATGCGGTGGACTGACAGGATGGGATCATACGGTTCACTGTTGTTACTGTAGTTGTTGCTACACCAGTCACCGACTTTGGCAGCACAGTAAGTCGGTGTCCACTTGCAGTCATCACTGAAACAAAAACAGCTGTATCCATATGCCAAGTTATGTAACGAGGACAAACATGTAACCATACTGAAATCAACCTCATTCTCAGGCACTGGTACCTGATTTCTCTAAACATTACTGTCTTCAGGGATGCAATAATATGCAGTCCAGTATCTCATTACCATTACTTTAGAGAAACCTGTTACCTCCTTTTCAGGGTTCTTCTACCCTGATGATGGAGGCAGAAGAGAACATTCCTCCACAGCATTGGAAGCAAGCTTCAGACTCTATAGCATAACAACCCACATGACAGTCACCTTCATGGTCACTGCCATGAGAACCTCAAATCTCACTCAGGTTACCAGACCATTGGTGAGAATGGTTGACTCATCACATAACAGTTATGTACATTCATTATCCATTGCCTCAAATACACTTAACACAAGAAGTTTTGAAAGTTGGCTGCCTCCCATCTTCTGGTGGCTAGTTGTTACTATACAGCATGTTACTTGAGGGTTTCTATACTTTCATTATTAGTGACAAGAGTCAGGATCAAACCCAGAGTTCTTTAAATATTAGATCTGTATGCTCCCTACTAGACCACTTATGCCATACCAGGAATTGCTACTGTTACGTTCAGTTGCTTTTTAAATCCTAATGAACTCCTTTTGAGCCATATGAAACTTATATACAGACTTGGTTGGCAAACATTCTGTCCTGATGGCACAGAAACTCCACTTTCCTAGCAATCACACTTCTTTGTGAAATCAGTAACTAAGGTAGAACTCATTCACAAGAAGAAATTTCAGTCAGAAAATACATGTTTGCTTTCACTTGCATTAATGTACTTAACAAACATGTACACTACATGATACCCATTTTCCTTGTTTCAATAATCTTCATTCAATGATACTTTCCCTCACGAAATGCATATTCCACTTACCTGTAGTTGTTCCTGGATTCTGAGCCAATGGTTGAATCACCTGTGTTGATGGTGTAAGTAAAATGTGGCGTCCTGTTGAAGTCTGTACCAGCTGGGCAAATCCAGCTGGTACAGAAAACCTCTGCACACCATCTGATTGTTTCACCTGCACTCCTGTTACAGTCTGCTGTTGCTGCTGTGGAGTAGGGCCTAAGGCAGCAACTGGAATCGCTGTAACACACATGCCAAAAACCATTACTCTACTTCATATCTGAATCTACAAAATACATTTCACAAGATGTGATGTCAGTTTTGTCAAACTTTCCTGTTTGTCACATAATGTGTAAAACATAAATATGTCAGTATATGTAGCAGATTTGCAACACAGTATTGGTATCTAGGTATTTACACATGTTAAAAAAAATACCAAGAGTTCAGCACTTGTTTGAAGGACGCGAGAGTCATAAATACACCATATACACAGTAACAATACAATGGCAATATCATGCATATAGTGCACAGCCACATAAGGGATAGAGACAATATCTCTTGAACACATTTTACTTTTAAATTTTCATAAATCAAAGATTATACTCTTAAATTCTAAATAATCTGCCACCTAGTGTGTCTAAAGGTTACGGTTAATAGCAGAAAATACTCTACTGGCATCTGGTAATTGTAAATTTGAACTGAAATGTACTCCTGGTATGGAAGACATGCTTTGTGGATATAGCTAGATATCACCTGTAAAGGGTTATAATAAAATAAAAACAGCAACAGCAACACACATCACGTTTAAGCACGTTTGTGGCCAGTTTAAAATTCAACTGATAAACAGTGGTTATTAACGCATCACAATCTACTGCTGCAACATTGTGTCCTGTCCTTGTTGCTCTCATGTACCCACTGTGATTGCATTCTGATTTCCAAGTACTATAACTTTATAAATACTGTTAACAACTGATACCATTCTTTACCTGACTTGACCTCTTCTAATACTAAACACCCCAGCAATGCCAATATGTCCCACTTACATGGGAATTATATGGACTAATACCAAATTTATGAGTGGAGTCAGGACAAGTGTGTTCAAGGACAGATGGTACAAACAACTCCCCGCAGTTTGTAGTAATCATAAAAGAATTTCCTACAGCCCATAATTCTGATCTGTATTGAAACATGATCAGAATGTTTTTACTCATTAGTAAACCGGTATGTTGTATGAACCCACATGATTCACACTAACTCCATATGGCACAGTCTATTTAAAAGGCAATAGCTGCTCAGCTCATTAAGAAATTACATATATTTTATGGAACATAAGGTTCATTAACATATTCACCACTGGTCCCCATCCAGAGCCAGATTAATTAATTCCACACTCTCCTATTCTATTTCACTGGGATACATTTTAATATTATCCTTCCATTTACACTTAAATCTTCCAAGTGGCCACTTTCCTTGAGGTTTTCCTATTATAACTATCTATGCATCTCCCCTCTACAAGGCATACCAAATGCCCTGCTCATCTCCACCTCCTACATTTCATCATCTTGATATTATCTGGTGATACATACAATTCATGAAGCTCCTCCTTATGCAATTTTCTCCAGTCTCCTGTTACCTGCCCCTCTTAGGTCCAAATTTTATCTTGTGCATCTAGTAAATGCACAATTATCTGATCAGTAGCAGATATATGACATTGAAATTCACACTAATGATCCCTGATAATTCCATTACATGTGGAGTTAACTATGAAAGAAGAACGCCGTACATACTTTGATACGTAGTTGATAACACGAGACCTTCACTCTTGTGGGATGTTATGCCACATATCCCACAAAAGTGAAGGCCTCAACTACACTCTGGTGGAAACCTGAAATCTTGCATAGCTGATACCAGTTATATGCCTTGATAATTACTACAATCAATTTCATCAACCTTCTAATAAACAGGTACCTAACAGACTACTTCCACTGCTGAGGCAGTTCTTCCTTATTCTAAACAAAGTTACTGAAGTTTAAGGATCTCAAAGTATAATGTTTCACCTCCTATTTGGACCAATTCTGTCAGAATTTGATTAATACAGCACCAACACAGAAAAGATTAGAAAGAGTAAATATGTTCTGGATATGGTGCCAATACTATGGAACACTCCCTCTATTACAAATAAACATAAAAGATTTTGAAACTGTAACTGGAACAGATTGTGCATCTACCACCATTTCACAGTGCAGACAGTACTCATAGAGGGCACATGTCAATATCTCTATTTGCTTACATTTATTATTACCATCATCATCATCATCATCATAACCCAACCGGGAAGGGGGGGGGGGGGGCATGATCAACCTACTGTCAAAATTTGTTCAAGAGCACTAGTGTGAATGTTTTTTTTTTATCTTTTTCCTCTACCTGTACAGATAGGAAGTTAAGTACTGCTAATGGCTCCACTTGGCAGGAAGTGATGAAGGGAAAAGGGATTGAAGTTCCATAACCCTACTGTGGGGCTCATACAAATAACAACCACACTTCCTGAATTTGATCTTTACATTTTCTGCATGTAACATATTCATGAGGGCACAACAGCATGTGCCATAACAACTTACAAAATAACAAAAGAGCTTACCTACGAAAAGTGGTTGTACAATGAAATATAGTATAAATAAACTACTAGCAAACCACATACCAATTACATGGACCAGCTGTTCCCATCCAGTTGCTTGGGTACATTCAAACATAAAGTGCTCAGCATGCAGTGCCATGCAGCTGAATACCAGATGTGCAAGGATCAATTAACGATATCAAAAACAATATATGAGGACTACAAGAGGAGGAAAAAGAATTTAAGTATAGCCTGGATTGATTACCAAAAAGCATTTGACAGCATTCCACATAGCTGGGCAGAAGAGTCAATAGAATTGGTAGGAGTAAACAGTACAATTGTCAGATTTTGCAAATCATCAATGGAGAAATGGAACAAAATACTTCAGTTAAAAACAATGCAGGAAGTAATGCAGTCACAACCCATTCAGATATGAAAAGGAATATTCCAGGAGGGACTCTCTCTCTTGCCATTACCCTTTTGTATAGCACTTATCCTATTAACACGAGCTGAACAGAGCTGACTGTGGATATCACACAGAGCTGAGAGGAAAATAAGTCACTTACTGTATACGGATGACTTGAAACTGCTAAGCAGAAGTGAGGGAGATTTGGAGAAGGAAATGAAAATTGTGAAAGCAATTAGCAAAGACATTAATATGAATTCTGGATTAGAAAAGTGTGCAAAAATTTGTTTAAAGAAAGGTATATAGAGTCCAGAGGAAAACATACATAGAAAGCACATTTGAGGACATTAAAGAACTGGACCCGAGAAAAGCAAATATGTATTTAGGGATAGAAGAGAGCCATGACACGGAGCATAAGAATGAGAAAGAAAAGTTGAAGAAGGGGTACTTCAGATTGAGATTAGTCTTGGACACAAAATTAAATGCAAAGAATAAAACAAAAGCAATTGGATCTTTGGCAGTACCAGTACTTAGGTATAGTTTTGTAATTATTAACTGGTGCCAAGAAGAACTGCAAAAACTGGATTGGAAAACAAGGTAACTACTAACCATCCATGAACAGCATCACCCAAAGGCAGATGTAGATCGCTTGTATGTTCCCAGAAAATAGGGAGGAAGGGGGTGGATAATGATCAGTCATAAAGATGGCTACAATTTGGAGACATCAAGTGAGAAACAGAGAGTACAATAGTGGCAGCTCAAGACCAAGCAATTGGTACAAACTATTTTAAAAATAAAATTTTGAAGGAAGACACTGACAGTAAATGCTGGTTACGTAAACATGAAGAAACTACTGACCACCTAAGCTAAGGATGCCCCATTTTGGCGAAGAATGAGTACTTAATAAGACATGATAAAAGTTTGTGCACATTTACATTACTCAATCTGCAAAGCACTAGGCATTGAAATGACAAATGGTACACCCTCACACCCAAACCAGTATATGAACTTGAAGATGTTGACAGTGTTATGGAATCAAGGGGTACACACAGACAGAGAAGTTATGGCAAATAGGCCTGATACAATAATTAAAAACAAAAATGAGAAAACATGCATATTGATAGATGTGGCAATATCAGCGGCCAGAAATGTCACGCAAAAAGAAGCAGAAAAGAAACAAATACAAGAGTTTATGTATAGAGATATAACAAATGTGGAACATGAAATGCACGATTATACTGGTAATAATTGGAGCCACCAAACAGTAACAAAAGGTTTAAAGAAAAATCTGGAAGCCATACCAGGAAGACATTCAATAGATTCACCACAAAAGACAGCTATACTTGGAACATCACACATAATATGGAAAGTACTGTAGTCTGAAACTTAAAGCCTGAGTGGTGGGCATCACTGTTGGTTCAAGAGAAGTACAAGGGAGAAAAGGGTGTCACAACGAGACTACGATGACCACGACGACAATAATAATAATAAATAATTCAGTGTTTGTTTCTTGTTGAGCAGTTAACTTTAGTGTCACTTAGGATACACAAAGACGAGTTACAAAGTATTCATAATACTGTTATATAAAAACCAATTTCATTACTATGGCAGTTTAGCAGCTCGTTAAAATAAAAACCAGGATAAAGATTCGGCATTTTACAGAGCATTACATCCAACAGGTACTGGCTCTATGTCTGAACAGGGAACTACTGGTAAGACAGAGGTTTAACACAGATTCATAGAGGTTCCATCAATGTTCAAAAAATGTTTGAAGTATAGCCATTTTGAAATTCACTTTCTGTGATTTACAATTTCCTATTTTTCCCTTCAATACTAGCCTCAGTGCACAGTAGAAACCTGTAATTCTTCACATACTGCCAGCCTTTGTATGCCATATGGATGTAAATACATTTAAGGACACTAAAAATTTAAAATGTCTCCATCATAGGTGGTAGTTGAAATTTAAACCCCAGCATCACTGAAGAGTTAATCTGTCAATCCTCCATGTCTAGATTCTCAGTCAACTTCCGTTTCACACAGGAAATCAACCACACTCAAACCTGGGGAATGTTATGGCCATAGGCCTCCACCAACTTTCTCCACTTTATGCTGCTGCCTTCTGCTGTTGAAAATATAAGCAGCTTTTTTTTTCCAGTTAATCTATCACAGCAGACCTGAAAAAGTCGCTCATGTACTGCGCTGAATTAACTATTAACTGTGTTCTAAAAAAACAAAAGTCAGTGATCTTCCAAGGTCACATCCCAAATAGACCAAATCTTTGAATTGTTATAGCAAGGATGCACCAATTTCCCAAAAATCTATGAACCACATCAAAATTCTAGGAGCCAGATAGCAAGTTCCATACTGAGGACCCATAAATATTAGGAGCGCCTACACAAAATGTAGTCACATGGGCAACCTGGCATCCAGGATTTGAGCACCTGGGTTTACAGCACATAACTGAGACTTTTCAGTGATGTTCCTGTCTGATTAAACTCTTAATGAAGAATATATATCTTTCAGTGTATTAGAGTTTAACACAAACACACAACACTCACAGGTTACAACCAATGACTCAAGGGCATAAATTTAACATATATTACTATGGACTGTAGCCTTATTGGCTTCCTGCAGACACACTTGTTCAGAGGATGCTTGGATGTAACAATGGAAATTCTTGGATGCAGTCCTCTGCATTTCTCCATGAAAAGAAAAATGGTTTTTCTCACTACCATCATACTTTATATTACACCTATAAAACAGTGCCAATATGATCACAACTGCCTTCTTCAAAAATGAATGTTGTATTTAACGAAGAAGATGCATGCTTTTAGCTTCCATAAATCTACACTGGCAGCCTAGCTAAATAACATGAAATTCAATATATTACCATGCAAACAACATTTCCATTTATCCTGCATGTAAGACTAACAGCAAATTTTCCATTGCCACCATGCCAGACCATTAAGGTTAAAAGGCCATAAAAATACTTCTAGGGTTTAATAAAGCCAAACACAGAAAGTTGCAGGAGTATCTACTTCTGAAAAGAAAGACTCAAGAGTTATGAGGGACACTATGTTTCTTAAAGGTCTGACACAAAGCTAGAGTCATGGATATCTCTACTTGCATGATATAACTACTGCCATTATTTTACACACTCTTCTATCCTCCACACTTACTTCACACTCCCAGTATATGACAACCAGAACACCTCCTGTCTGCAAGTGTTTGTAAAATATGATTTTCACTTTCTCAGGAAAATTATATACCCCATACTAACTCATTCAAAAGATGCCAAGAGGAAGCCATCACATAACAAAAAATTTAAACACCTATAAGTTCACAAATCATGGACATATGAAGAAAGCCTCTGTTACTCATCCTACACCCCCAAACTAACATCCATAAGCCTCCAACCACTTTAACTAAACCTAATTAATATTATAATACACTTCTGACAAATATTTTGTAAATAAATATATGATATGTTTAAGTGTTCATGACTTAATTCCATACCAAACACTAAATGGCTTTTCTATGCAGTACACTGATACTTAACTCTTGAAACAATGAAGGTAACCTCAGTTTTGAGCATACACTCCTTCCTAATCGGATAAACGCAGGCTTATCAGGTCACCACCACACTGTCTGTATGTCCCCCTCTTTTCAACTTTTGAACCAGTTTAATGATTTTCATGAAACATGGTATGAACCTTATGACATTAAAATATACCTTACTGCCATATTTTTCAATTTCATACGTGTAATAACAACACTGTGAACACACAAACATGTGAGGGGGGAACAACATTAATGCCATGTACTGTACACCCCTAAAATGTCACATTTTAAGAAACATCAGAAATAATTTGCAATTTTCAACACAGTAGCCACGCAAATTTATTTTCGACCTTTCAGTTCAATGGCCATTATTAAGTCATTATTCAAGCTAACAATGTGGTATGGCCACAGGTCATAAACACACCTATGCATTCCAAAACTAATACTGTCCGACAGTGTCGATGCCAACAATTACGAAAATACCGATGCTGCAAACCTTTGACTTTATATCCAACACATTTTGTGTATACAATCTTACTGTGAAAAAAAGAAAAGAAAAGAAAGAAGAAGAAAAACAGACGCACAGGGCTAAAAATACATGCAAATGTAGACTTTATGAGTCAAAAGTGTTCATAGGTCTTTGTGGCCTGTGTGTAATGTGACTTGTCCTGTCAGTGTTTAGGCATACTGTGTGTTAAGTTCTTCCAATATTCTGACATACCAGTCAGCAACTTCACTGTAAGTAGGGAGGATGCAGCCCAATATACAGATATCAGAGTGGTAGAAAAGAGATAAGACTAACTTTATTCAGTTTTTACCCACCTTCACAGATAAAGCTCAAGGGGTGCTTACTTCAGTGGCTTCTACGATAATAAGAGGATAATAAGTGTAGGTTCTTGCCAATTTTTCTATTTAGTCAAATTCGATTCCATGTTTGATATTGGTGCAGCGTTTGCCTACAACAGCACCGATTAAGAGCCTGGTGTTTCCGATGAATCCTGATACCCTGGAAGTGATGCGACAGCCAGTTTGGCTCATATACACTGCAGCTGAAGTTGGTAGAGGCAGCTGGTAAGGGAGTAACGGGTTGCAGGATCGGGAGGCAGAACTTGCAGGTGCAGATAGCTGTGTTTGCAGCATGGGGGCAGTGTGAGTTGGGATTTCAAGCAGAGTGGGTGTTGAGATTTCAAGCAGAGTGTGAGTTGGGATTTCAAGCAGAGTGGGTGTTGAGATTTCAAGCAAGCAAGTGGGAGTGTCGAACAGAACAATGGTGGCTGTTCGAAAGGCGTAAGCAGAACTGAAGCATTTATATTCAGAGGCCGCAGACATTAACAAGAAAGGATTTGTTGTTGATGAACCTACATTGCTGTGTGAACTTTTTATAAATATAAAAAGGTGAATTATACATTAAACTACAAATATTCTGGGACGAAGTGTTACTTATTATTCTTATACAACCACAAACGTGATCAGCCTTCCCAACCTTCACAGCAAAGCACCACGAATATTCCCTTGGATAAGAGCTTGTGCGAACGACTTAGAGCTAGGACAGTTACAACACTCTGCCACAGTTGCAGGCTACTTTGCACATGGTGGGTTTTTTTGTGTTGGGGGTTGTCTGTCCTCAAATGGTCCAAGACAGCTTGCCACTTTTTTCAATTGTTTTTAAATGGTGTGTATCCCTTTTGTCGTGAGTAACCTGACAACTATGTTTGTTGTTTCCTGAATATAAGAAATATAAGGCCTATGGTCTCACTTATACACAGCTTCATTCATACTGATCGATTCCCTTAACACTCCAGGATGCTCTGGTGATGCCCTTGTAGCAGCCAGAGAAACATTCATGTCATGGCAGAAGTGGATATGTGAGACTACAAGGCTTACATCCCTTACCTTTTGTGAACAATGAACCACACTGCCAGGCTACTTAAGAAAAAGAAGACCAACAAACACAAATCACTGAACAAAATTGTAACCCTCCTTACACTTGTCAATGACAAGCAATCACCAGCACCCCCCCCCCCCCCACCCAAATGCACGCACGCATGCACACACACAGACAAAACCATTTGCAGCATTTGCAATATATCTTGTACCAGTGGCACAGTATACATCAGCCCAACTGTCCATATCTCCACCAGGGTTTCAAAAAACATCAAAAACAACAGCATAGAAAACCAATGATCTGATGCAGCTAAACATGCTGAGACCAAATAGGATATCACATCTAAAAAAAAAAACCGAGGCCCTACAGAACATCTGCACTTATTATCCCTGTATCATTAAGGAAGGCACTGGAAGACTCTTTAATACTTCAACCTCAAGAGCAAAGATGAATATACACTGAAGAAATTCTGGTGTCACATTAATTTCCATCAAACTTTCTTCTTAAAGACATCACCTCCTCCCATGTGGCAGTGCATGTTCATACTGCACACCCACTCTTTATACCAATGGCCAGACTTCGACATGAGGCCATGGACACTTCCTATTGGATTGCAATGGCACCTGTCCCTATTACCAACGTGAAACCTACATTCTGAGATGCATCCTTCTTCAGACTTACTCACCATAAAGACAGTAACTGCAATATATGCTGAAACATTGGAAAATGGTGCAACTAAACCCCAAAAGCTGAAGTAACACTTCATCAGTTCTGCTTGGAACTTCTTGTTAAAAACTCACAGCAAAAGAACTTCCAATTAATATGTTCTTACTTAAAATGCATTTTCCAGGAACACAAGTGATACAGTAATCATGTTAATAAACACAGTATATTCTAAAACCAGCAATTACCAGTTGGATATAAACCAAAGTACGGTAAAGTCCTCTAACGTAACAAAATTACATTTTTATTCATACATGACAGCAGAGAAAACACACACTGCTTACTTACAAACTGGTTGAAAATTCTCATCACCTCAAATACCATGTAATAACAAACTTCATAATCAATGCACTATATCCAAACATCACAAAAATTGTGTTATTGGTCAGCACATTAATAATTTACTTTAATTTTGAATCACTTTCTGTTCCTCTTAACTCTTGAAATTACTCCAATTATTTATCCGCAGGAAGGAGATGAAGCACGTGAAACACACATGCACTACAATACTTGCTGCAGCCAGTTCCTTACCCATAACACCACCCTGATGCTGCACAAGTTGCACTGAATATCCCTGCCGCTGAGTTCCACCTGTCACTCTCAGAGTCACACCTGGGTGAGAAAACACAGTGCTTGTTCTCATGCATCACACACTCCTTGCTGTGCAAAACTGATTAGCTGACAGATGTTACGGGACTTAACCCACGATCGTCGAGTCCCCTGGTCGACTGCTCTCACATTGGAAGCATACTAAATCAGTTCGGGCATTATGACAAGGAATAGGGAAGTAATGACAACAGTTTGTGAGTCTTAACCTTTTGTCAATCCATTTAAATGAAGTATATCTTACAGACCTTTCTGAATTTACTACATTTCAATTCATCTTATACAGAAACTTTCATACAAACTTTCCTAGTCCACTGTAAAGAGTCAAAGTGTTTATGTCATATATAATTGTCCTGACACATTGCTGAGGAGCAGAATTTTTGTGAACATGATAATGCACAGAGCAGAAAACCTACAGATTCATATGCTATGGTCTCAATACACTTTCACCAGAAAGGGAAAACAAATGTCAAAGCTTTGGGAACAACGATAATAAAGACATAACACAGAATTAACTGCCGAGTGCATCAGTGTTTATTAACTAGCAATATATAAAGCCATGTGAAATCTCAAGTGCCCCATGCACTCAAAAGAGTATTCAACCATCTAACCTTTAAAGTTTACTGTAAATTGACTAATAACCAATATTCCACAAAGTAATGAACAACCTTAACACTTACATGGAACGTGCCTGTCTGAGAAAAAGAGAAGATTCTGGCATAAAGCTCAGAATGCTGAAGTTCCAAACATAAATATATTCATACACTGGTAAATAAATTCAGAGTGTTGATTAGTGACAGAAGAACCTACAAAGCCACCAAATGCTGAAAGGAAGACAAGATGCATGACAATGGTGCCAGCTTTAACACTTCGCTTCAAAATCCCTCAAATGCATTTTGCAGAGTCAGGTTCTCAAAGACCTGCTGCACTAACTGCCATATCACCCCTTCAATTACAGCAGTAGTCTGGCAGCATAGGACGCATTTAGTCAGTGATTTATTAGAGCTATTATATGGCTGTTGGAACTGTTATGAACTGTGTCACTTCATAATAAATGTATCATAGTCAAGTGATTATTAACATCAATCTTTATTTTCAAAGTTTATTCCATTTGACTGCACTGGTAATGTCAAAGAACGGTTTTGACTTAAAAAGATTACCCTGGGACACTGTGGAATCCAGCTGTGCAAACTTCAATCCATGGATGTTAATTTAGGCCCCTTAAAATATGAATTTCTTCAAACTGTACAATGAAAAACATAACAAGTTTCTTACTAAGTAGAATGTAATATTTCCTTGTAATTCATACACTTTACTGCCACATGAACTTTTGAGCTGATCCATCCATCCATGTCTGCATGTATCCAACTCAGCTCCACTGGTTGGATTTGCATGACATTAGATACTGAAGACTATTATTAAAATGTTACAAAAATCCAAATTTCATTAAAATCGGTCAATAACATCAGGCACTTTACATGAAGACCTAAGTGAGTTTCATATTTTTGGCAGCAACATAAAACCACCATTAAATTGATCTCTTCAAGTGAAATGGTAATTATGCTCTCAGGATAGCTGATCAGGTATTAGCAGTATGAAACATTTTGTAGGCTGACAACAACACTAAAGAGAACACACTGTTGAATTTCCATGGAAACACTTTCAGTATTTATTATATTGTTGACAGTGACACATAGTGAAACAATACAAACAGTACACTCTTGCATTTCCATGGCAATAATGTTTAGCTCAACAATAGCAAGAACTCATTGTTGGTGCCAACAAATTCACCATAAAATCACTCTCTTTGGTGAACTGATATTAGGCTATTATGACAGCTGAGGAGGTATAATCACTACGTGAATGCACCATATACAGTATACCTACATTGCCCAACTTGGTACCACATGTCACTGCACAACCCCACCCCCCCGGACCGTTTAAACATGTCACAGTGCATTTTCAGTTTTCATCACTGATCATACAGAAACTCACTTCAAATATGCCCCTACCAATTCCATGGGTGAAGGTAAAGACTTGTGCTTATCTCTTTGAAAGCTTTTACCAGCATCTGGAAGACTAATCACTATGCGGTCTTTATACCACCTGCACTCACTGGTCCTTTATATCACAATGCCTGCACTTGCCCTACAGCTTCTACCTGCTCCTGAAGGATGGATGTTAATCCTCCGGGTTCATTACAGAACGTTATATACCCATGCAGATGGTGGTAAAATAAAGGGGACATTATCTGAGTAAATATGCTGATTTACCATACAACTTAGAGGGCAAAACTTTTCTGTTTGTTAAGAATGGTAACAACGTGCACCACAAGATCACTACACTACTCTTGCAAGTGAAGATGTGCTATTGATATGGGCTACATACATCAGAAATCTTTACTTTGCAACATTATTGTTCTGTGAGATCACTTTTGTTTTGAAAGGCATATAGAAATGCCTTTCCTCATGAAGCAGTGTCAAATACATTGTACACAGTATCTGTGTGAAATCTTAAAAACCCTTATACTCAAGAAAGGTCAGTGTGTGGTATGCACTCTCACAAACCAACTTTCTCTGGTCAAAGTTCAGCGCTGGGGTATATCAGAACAGTATTCAGTAGTTTAGTGTTATGCCTGATAAAGAATCACACTGCTAGTTTCAGCAGGATAGAGTGACTGTAAACACCACACGTACAGTTATAATTCTACACGTAATTCCCAGTTTCATGTAATTTCTGACTTCTTTAGTTCCCAGATTTATTCACATTAACTACAGATTCCTCTTTGTGAAATAAAGACACACATAATTAAACCACATGCAACATATAAGATCAAGTAGACTGTAACGATGTTTGAGCAATACACAGGCCTCATCTTCAGTGAACTGCACAGAGAACATAGTAAACCAAGATGCCATGACTGCAAGAGCATGTAATGACATATACATATATATGTCCATAGTGATTTAAATGCATGTACTAGATATGACTAACACAGATGCAGTGTCTTCACTATACACACTGCATTTTAATTCGATAAGCCTAAACTGATAATGAACGCACTGAATGCGTAAAAAGTATGTACAACTATTACTATTTAAAATTAATTACAGACACACAGAATAAAAGAGGAAGATCAAATTAGAAAAGTTTATGAACAGACAAGAAAGAATTACACAGCACCGAACACTGATAACATAATGACCTTGACCATAACATACAGTCCACAGCACATTCATAGAGCTAGTCTTCACACATTCTAGTTAAACCGTGACACTCTTCTTTCAGAATAGTCATCTTTCAACTTCCTCTTTGTCACAGGAATGAACACAGCATTTCAAACGGTGCAGTAAGTAAAACCAAATTAATAACCACTAGTATTTCAGAACTGTCACACATGCTTAAAAAAAAAAGCAATTCTCACCTTGGCCAGTAGAGGATTTGATGAGAGGTGAGGTACCAACAGGAGCTGAGGTAACATTAACAGCAAATCCCTTATTTACAGCAGTGCTTCCAGTTGTCCCTGCATTCTGCTGCTGCTGACTGGAGGAAAGTCGAACGTGGATTTTTATCTTCCCCGATGGACAGCGTGGAGGTGGCTCTGGTACAGAGTCGATTTCCTCTATCAGCTTTCTTGGAGAACGATACTTCTTAATTCGATGTGCAACAAATGCTGTGAGGCATGTCTCAAGTTCTACCAGATGCAAGTTCAGACTGAACAAATCAACATGCTGAAACACAGATATACCTCATAATTACAGACATTTCCTGTCTATCTTACTTCAGTTCTATCACTTGCTATTTTAAGCTTTCCAAATCTGGTTGTCTACTGTATATTCAGTGGATATAATAAATATTCACAGTAACAAGAACTTGGGTTACTAGTCTTGTTCAGTGTTCCAAGAACTTGAATTTTGTGAGATGAGGTTCTCACAGTGGTGCTCATGAAGATTCAAGTCTTCTGAAATGCAATGCCATGCTGAGTAGTAAACAGTTACTACTGTTTCAATGGAGCACAGTGTCTTCAAAATGTCATTAACATGAAGTTTAATCACCATTATGCACTGACACTTCCACCAGGACACAGCTCATGATAAAGTCATCTCCATTTTTATCCATCCTTTCCACAAGCAGACCTTCTTTACCTAACCTTTCTTTCCACTGGCCACCATTTGTTAGGTGTTCAGTTTGTAACAACCTTAAATGCACAGCTGTAACCAGACAGAGCACAACAGAAAATTCTATCTTGCATAACACAATTAACTCACCCTCACAAGACATGACTGCACTTCAGTCCAATATACTTTCAAATGGAATACATCGGTTACTGGTAATAAATGTCTAAAAGGTCTGACTTCCCACTGCAAAACCACTACCACGGTTAAAGCCATACTCCAGAGTAACCAACATTACCTATACCACTTCATCCTTAATTTGAGTAACTGCTCTTCTAGTGTATCTACTCTCAAACCTCAAATATTTTGTAAGTAGTAAGAAGCAGATTATGAAATGTTTCCGTAAATGGAGTAATAAACTGGGTGGTCATGCCAATGAGTGCCCACAAAAAATAAAAAGGCAGAAATCATGTCGTTAACCAAGAAATGATCCAATCAGCATCTACAATATCAGTAGTTTCTTTCAGATCTACCATTTCAACCCCTTCAAAAATGTCACTAACCTTAAAGGGATCATAGTCAAGCGCAGACATAACTAAAGATGCTGTTTCATATGTGATCCCTTCCATTTGGAATGGCGAGATAGTTGGCCGAACCTCAAAGAGGTTGGGATGATTGCACACTTTACGGAGCTGCATAAGGACATTGATCACACTTAATAAGTTTCCCGTGGCCAGAGTTTCTCTTGTTCTGTAAACAAAACAGCAACACATGATAGGCTACTGTAAATGCACAAATACACACATATCATGTGTCACAAAGAGTGTCACACAATACAGCACAATGTCATAATAATGTCAACCAAGGGACTGTGGGGGGGGCACCTCACAATTAAAATTCGTGTTATACTCAAACTTCAAACTTTTCTTTAACAGGCACAATCATACACAAACACCTGCAGTGGATGATAAGATTTCTGCATTATACAGTAGTTAAGGCATACACACAGATACAAAAACCAACAATCCCAGTACACAATACCCACTATTTTTCAGCTATCAGCTAGACAAGACTAGGTCTCTTGTTTAACTTTTCTTCACTCTCTCAGCATCTATCCATCCCAACAGTTTATATTCCACAGCCTGCTTTGGTATTCTATTGTATTCATTCTGTACAGTGCGTGAGTTTAGCATTCAGCTTTGCACACAATATTTGAAATATTTAATTATCATCAGTTACTTATGAAACAACTACACTGTATACAAAGGAAATGCATTAATGAAACAAAATTTATAAAATATTGCACTACTTAGCTTAAGTAACTTAGGAGCTGCAGAACTTGATAATTCCATTCAAACTAATGTGTTAAAATATCCCTACATCCAGTAATGTTTGCTATCACAGCTACCAAGATTTAGACTCTTAAATTAGTGAACATTTAACTTATTGATTCATAGGTCACTTTTCCCTGCCTCATGCCAGAGACTGACAGAAACAATGTATAATTCATCATCAAATCAATCTGTGAAGCAAAATAAGTTGGAAAATGTAAAAACAGTGTAACAGTAATGGCATGTTTGTTTCATTATCACCTCTAGATTTTCCATTCATGAATCATGACTTCATGCAGAAGACATACTAAATGTGTGTTTCCACTTCTGTATGTAACAAACGGGAAAGTTTTCTTTTTCTGTATTCTAGCAATAGATTTACAATTAATCATGCCTGATTGTCATACTGCTGCAACAATATGGAAAAACTTTATTACCTATATACTGACATCATATCCCAGAAAATTGGACTCCAAAATAAACCTCTTTTCAATGCAGTCTACATGCAACTGGGACTGTCTTCTATTTTTTTCAATGAATGACCATCAAACCTGAGTGAGACTTCTTGTTTTTCATCTGAGACGATACACAGACCAGCATATGCTGGAGATGCATGTAGAAATGTGTATCTACATATAAAACAGGCCTGTCAAACTTAAAACAGGTTGCTGCCCATATCTGAAATCAACTGGCATCACCTGCCACATGTCACATTCCAACTCAGTCATTGGCACTGATAAAATATATCAGTGCCAAAACATAAACTGTCACATTTCCTTGTCATCCCTTGTTTGGTAACTTTCAATGTGGAAAAATGCAAAAATATAAAATGCTCTTTTTATTTATTTTTACCTTAACTTTCATCTGATTCTACTTTCTGATGATGATAGGGCCAAATGAAGATCAAAACAACCTTTGGGTTGATAACTATATATATACATACAAAACTAAAACACAAGACAGAGTGCTTTAGCAGACAAGTTTTTGCCAAGCAACAATGTTTTCGATATCCTGTAAGAATGTTTGCCCTTGTGTTCTGAAAGGACAGTAAAATTTTATAAATACTGAAAAGAGGGGGACCACATCCTAAAGCTCTGTGGGTCATAGGTTTGACAGGCCTGATGTAGTGTGTGTTATGTCTGCCTAATTTTAATCAAAAACTGGTATTTTGAGGATAACAACATGATCATTTGCATACAGCCTTTAACCCTTTGCATGCTACGGTGTGGTACTGTCAGATATTAAATATTAACATTGTAAATGCGCCTTTTTAAGATAAAATTTCAGGTTTTCAGGACTGTAAAGATTCATACTGTGGTTTCTGGGTCATGACACCATGTTTATCTGGCAGCTGGGTACAAATATTTCAGAGAGATATCTTCCCTGAAGGAGGAGGCAGTATGTTTCATAACATAGCACTCACCTACCAGACTATACCATGTTATAACCCAGATGACCACAACATAAAGGTTTTTATGTTACAGTACATTAAGAGAAGCACAGGGCTAATAACCACCATAAATGGATCATATTTCTTCACACAAAATAAGAGGTAAGTCTGTTACTTTACACTGAATAGCGTGTATTTTTCAGTCACGAACAAATATGGTGCCAAATTAATACATAAATCATAATCCCACATTCTGTGCAGGATTTTACACACAGAATGAACAATGGTGACATTTCTGCTTACTTCGCTCTAGACATGAAGTCATCATATAAATATCGCTGTCGTTTTGAAAGACGACACATTACAATATGCTCATATTTCTTTGGTAACTGCTTTTCCACTTCTGTTTTCAGTCGGCGTAACAGAAATGGCCTCAACACCTGTAAAAATAACTTCCCATTAATTCTAAAATGATTTCACAAATGAAATAGAAAGACATTTAGTAACTGGATAATATTTTATGAAACTCTGGTTACTTTAAACAGGAATAAATATACTCATTGAAATCTAGTACAAAATCAACACAATACTGTATTACGGCTACTGACTGGAAACAGGAAACAGGCTTGATGTTTTAAATTCCTTGATAGAATACACACTGATAAGTTCACGAGAAGACCAATACTGATTCAGAATGGGTTCAGATATAAAAAATTAATACAGAAAACAAAAACATTTATTAAATTTCTCCACACTGAGCTTGCAAATTATGTGGTTCAGTGTACTGTGTAACTAAACATAATTTCATTTAAAAATGCTTTTTGAATGCAAAAATATGTTCATTCTCAGACAAATGCCTCTGGTTCAACACAGAGATGAAAACGAATGGATATTCCATCCTTCAGGAACCTGATACACTTTATCATCATCAAATGAACCTGTCAAAAACAAATTGCTTCATTTTTTAAAAGTATTAATACAGTTACAATATGGTTAGAGGAAGCAGATAATCTTTTGCTCAGATATAAGAAAACAAAGTCAGATTAGAACTGACTCAGGAAATGCACAACTCACTGTTCAGTACAACAAAGTATAAAAGAAAATAGTAATAACAAAATGCCAGTGACATGCACAGAACTGTTTTTATTTACTGCATTAGCTTGATCACAAACTGTTAATACAGGCAGGTTGTTATATGGTGGACACACAGTAACACTTTTTATCTACCAAACTCATAACAAAAAATAATCACTAATAAAATCCTTTCATTTAATATTGACTACTACAGGACAGTAAAAATTATACTATCTATACATTTCATTAAGTGTTAGTAGTCAATACACTAGTCAGGAGTTTCATCATTACCAAAGTACATGCAATATTAAATTATATTACTGCATTGTACTGTCTGTAAGATCATACAATATTTTCAAGTGCACAAAAAATCCACACCACACACACACACACACAGCAGATACATTTTTGAGCAAATTTCCCAAGATGGCACTAGTTCCCAGTTTATACTTGTAACAATACTGACCTTGTGCAGGCGCTTAATAAGGCTCTCATTATATTCTGAGTTTCCCTCTATCATTCCAGTCACTGGATTTGAAAACCACTCCTTAAATTCACGATGTGACTGGAAAACATTGGGCATAAGGAAGTGCATCAAAGACCACAATTCCATCAAATTATTTTGCAGGGGTGTTCCAGTCAACAGCAGACGCCTGTAAGGGATTAACACGGTCCATGATGTGACAGTACTTACAAAATGTTTATGATAAGAATTGTCAAGAACACCAGTAGTCCCAGAACACATCACTTCGCCAACACTATTCAGATGGACTGTAATCCCATGCACCCTTGGGAGTCATATTGATTAGGTACATTTAGCTCACATAAATGGCACTTCCTCTACCACACCATAAATGTTATAAATCAGCAGAGTAATAGCAGGAGTGCAATTCTGTTGGTGCTGAGTATTGCTATGATGGCAGCTTTTATTCAAAATCAAGATTTTATGCATTCCTACAACTCTCATTCCAGATATGTCTTTTTGGTGAACATTTACAAAGAAAATGTATTCAGTCCTTTCATAACATACTCATAAAACGAATAAAAGTAAATGAACCTCACATATAATAATACTTGTATCATACATCAAATTCTACTAAAATGTTTGGAAGCATTAAAACACAGGCCTAAGTGAAAAATCTAAAACTTTCATTTTCTCTTGTTTTCTTGTGTTTCTGACACATTTTAATGCTTTCCTGCAACCATCGTTTTTCCACATTTACTGCTCTCTTCCCATGTTCCCTTCAGCAATAAATATTCCCTTAAGTGGCTCCTAAAAGTAATTAAACAACTCCAAAATCAAAGAAACACACAAAATTTGGTATAGATCTGCCATACTGGGTTGACTCAAATACGCAATTTTGACACTGTTACAGACAGATCAGCAGACGGGAAACAGCAAGTGGTTTCCAAAACTTAGAATGCCCAGTTACCTTGCACTGCTTCATTCTGAGACAACTAATTTGGGAATTGGGGTCATTACATAGATGGAATATTGCCCCTATTTCACATAAAATTTGTCACACCATCTAAGACACTGTCTTCAATAATTATGCAAGCAAATGACTGTGGATCAAGGGAGTTCAATTTTGTCTTTCGTCCTCCTCTAGAAATTGAACTGTTGTGCAAGCTACTAATTAATTTCACTTGCCTAAAAAAGTGATACATGGTTGTAGAAAGAGGTGCCATCACAATGGAATAACTTCCAGTCAGCATTCACATTCGTCTTGCTCATTAGTAAATTTATCAACAAAATCCCCCAGAATCTGTTTCTGCACAGTAAGTGTATGCAGTGAAAAACTATTTATCCTTCCATACTCTAGCCAGTGACAATAAATAAATGAATAAACAAACATGTTTATGTATCTTACTCATCAACTTTGTTATGGCCCTGAAGATGGAAAACGCTATATTCTCCTGAAATGCTGGGAACACATCTCAGTGCAACAGCGTGGAAAAACCCCAAAACAGGATCAATATCAACAACAAAGCAAGCCATATGGAACTGTGAGGAGGGAGTGCACTAGCAACACTTCCTTTGCAGTAATCAAATGTTGTGGTAGAAGATGAATAAAATATGTAACTATATCTTGAACTTCAGTTGATGACGACTTAATGAAAAGCATACAAAGGCAGGTGAAATTTTACATATAGGCAGGTCATAAACATACCTAACATAATGTTGAAACAGTTAACAAACATGGCAACAGTATAAAACTTTTGAGGTTATTCTGAGAAATGCAGCAATAGCAGGTACCTGTACCATTGCAAACTCAGCACAGATACAGAACACTAAATTATGTGACAATTACTCTGTACAAATACTTAATTAAACATAACATCTCAAACTTTGGGCATTCTTTTTCAGCGACCTGCTATGCTTGGTATGAGCATTTGTTCCTTCAGCATCTTTCCTTGTTTTACAAGGAGGTAATGCCATGGCAATGTGCCTATGCTTGTCCCAAACAAGTTTTCAAGCAATCAACACATCCCATGAAACCTGATGTTCTCATCATGCCACATTTGTACTTCTTCAGCTACTGCAAAGAGTAACACCAATATGGCAGTTACATGAACTTCCGAGGTGGCATTGACACTAGTAACACTGACACTAAGGTTCTAAAAATTATGCAGTTTGTAGGGGTGTTCATGTAACTCACGAAAAGCGCCTACTAACTTTGTCATGTCGGTCTGTATGTACACATGAACTCAGCTCCCACTAAACCCGAAGTTGTGCCGAGCTTTGCTGAGACGCATGAAGTGCTGATGAAAGTAAGATCTTTCTTTTATGCGCACAGCACGAGTGACAGTGATCGTGAAAGTGTTCTAGGCCTTGAAAAATCGTACTTTGAATTGAGGAGGAGTAAAGTTTGCTCAAAACAAACGTCAATGAAAGATTTTCTCAGCAAGAATTAATAATTATCATTAAATTGTTCTTATCTATAATTTTTAATGGTTTCCCGGTACTATCATTTCCCGTATGTATCGTTCAAATTTTCCGGTCCCCTGAAAAACGATGGACAGAGGTTTCACTGTATACACTGCCTGTCTGGTTGATGTATTTTGTGTCACAAAATGGCAGCAATGTGAAGTCTGTATTTAGTTTTTCACTTGGTATCAATTACTAAGAAAGCACTGCAGCTTGGCATGTAAACTGTTGTATAGAGAATACATAGAAGTAGATATTACGCACAGAAATGCAACATTAAATTGTATAATTATTAATTTATGACACTTTCTGGCCTCACCCCAACAACTAAAACATTTGAACAGTAATTTCTTCATGAAATTATATGCTATTCAAAGACATAAGAGGGGGACTAATGTGTAACTTAGGCATTTGTAAACTGATGGATTAGTGTAATTCAGGAGAATAGAAAAGATAAGAAATGCACTCAACATACAAATCTATACGTAATGGGAATACTTCCTGGGAAGGTGAAGGAACCCAACAACTGGTTGACAATACAGAGCCTCAGTTCAGCAATGACCTGCATTAGTGCATGTGAATGTCACATTTGTTATAATAGAACAGCCCAGTGTACTTCAATACTATATCACATGAAGGCTCCTGATGAAAATCTGCATTAGCTGGACACCCTGCAGCAGTCCACATTATGTTCTAGACAATCCGTCTGTCACATTTTGTTCAAACTTTCAATGATCTTACACTGTGTTCAAACTTTGATCTTATGAAACATTACTTATATAGATAAACCTATCCTCCCAGTCACCGCATCACAGGATAAAGAAACAAATTTTTATCTCTTTTTCAAATTTTATTTGCCTTTGTTCCTGTTTAACTTGTGCCATAACTTTGATTGGTAATTTGTCAGAGACACCATCTACTGACACAATTACGCAGAAGGTGTACCAAACTTCAGGATGTTATACGAGTCATTTGAGTGAAAAATGCTGTATCAACCTATGCCCAATTTTCAACTGTTACATCACTACAGGAATTTTAATGTTTCAAAATACTCTGTGATACTGTACAACTGCAGCAATTCTTGAAGTCTGCTGACCACTTAAGCGGAAACGATGAAATAATCAGAAAGACAACAAATTCTCCTTTGAGATGTGATCAGAATTGTACATACACAAGGGTGGAGGTCATTTTTAACAGTAAGCAGTGTGCCATAACTGATAATTGACATTCTTTGTTACTATCTAATCAAAACAAATTTTTTTTTTTTTGCCATGTAACATAACTACATAAGCATAACTAAATTAGTAACACAAATAAAAACTGATGTCCCTCTTTTGTTGCAGCAAGACAATTTTCTTTTGATGTACACAGAGTAGGGTAAGACTTCATTGCTACCTTTGTCTTGTGGTTTTATCAGACACATGTTATACAACAGGTTGAGACTTAAAGGACATTTTCTTTTGTAGTGTTCTCTGACACATAACTTTTCAATGTACAGTATCATAAAACACAAGATCATAAAATTTTCGGTTAAGGCCATGTCTACACACTAAAATGCTCATAGCGGTATAGCATTTTCTAATGAAAATTACTCACATAACAACATCCTGAAGTTTGGCACACCTTATGCACAACAGCTAGTATAAAAGAACTGACATCTGGCAAGGAGCAAAACTCAGTTTCCTGCAATGAACTGGCTTCAGTGAGAGTCAACAGCAACATGCTGCTTTCCCACTTCCAACCTGGCACATATTCCTACATGTGGTGTTTACTGCATTATAAATGTAGTTTATCTTGTGCAAATAACTGTTCCAACAGCTTCATGCTTACATTATTTCAAGTTTCTGACCAGCACACCAGTCTTCTACCTGCTGAAATGTTATCACTACCAGCCGTTCTGAACAAGGCATCTCTGATGTGCACACTGCATTTTCTGATGAACTTTTCTCAAAATACAAAATTTAAAATTTCTGGTACAAATGTAAATATGGGATACAACTGCTTACTGCGTGTCAATAACTAAAATATGCTGCATGTTTTCCTCTCTGACGATCTGTATATTCTTTTCTGAAGCTGCTATAATGTCTACATCATTTTCAACTTAAAGTTCTTATCCGTGTTCATGGCAGTGCTTTTATAGCACTTGCATAGGAAAATCATCAAGTATGTTGGAAATGCTTAGTCAAATGTGTTCAACGATGGTAAATATTATTACACGTCACCCACACAACTACATTATTATTAAAATAATTAATCACATCTTACTGCAACACGTTTTGTCTACAGTAAGTTACCTTCAGGCTAGACCTATATTATGTACAAAAATGTAAACATACTAAAAATATATAAAATTATAACAGTTACATGTCAATTTGGAATTAGATCTCACCCTTACAAAAGTATTACAACATGCCTTTGTTCTTTGTTCAATGATGTTCTGTTCAGAATAAAAGCCAATGAACAAAGTTCACAAACCCCATAATCCTAAGACTAAAATACCATCATCATAAAACTTTAACCACCATCAGACATGTCTGAACATGAAGTTCTTATAGATAAACATTTGCCTATGCATTTCCTATTCAAAATGGTCTCCAATGAGATGACTTGATGTCATTACTAAATGTTAGTATGGAGGTTCATCGGTTAGAAGTAAACATAGAGGTGACCAAATATGAAATCTAGCTAACTGAATCCAAGATAAAATGAAAACTGCATTAAAACAAAGGCCACATTAAATTTCCAGAGTGCTTACTATCCCAGCCAATTCAGAATTTTCTGTCTTCCTATCTGAGATCTAAAAATTATAGATTAAAACATCTGAAACTATAATTATACCTGTTGTTTTTATGGGTGTAACACTGATTTCTCACATGAATGAAGAGCATAGAATGAAAAAGTCTGTGAAAGAAGAGCATGTGAGAATATACGGACATACGAAAGGAGTGACAGGTTGGACAAAGTTACATAATTAGTAACTTTGCCATTTGTACCCTTCTGCAACAATGATGATCAATCAAGGAGGGAGATATGGTTGAGTCATGCAGCATGCATGGATACCAGAAATTCCTATAATATTCTGGTCAGAAAACCTGAATGGAAAAGACCTCTTGGAAGATGTAGGTATTAAATTTAATCTTACAGAAAAAGGATGAGAGGGTATGGACTAAATTCATCTCATTCAGGAGGGGCACTGATGGTAAGCTCTGGCAGTAAAACTTTGGGTTCCCTCCTATGTAACTTAGTGACAACCAGCTTATCAAAAAAATTCTGCCCCATGGAGTTTTTTACTTGAAATTGCATGCACAATACATTAGTCAATAGAAAGCTTGACAATATTTATATAATAGGGCAAATCCAAGCACTGCGCGCTATTCGGGGGGGGATACTTGTATGTCTGTGAGGAAAAGAAGAAAATCTGACATTCTGCTGTATATGTATACAGCTGATGGCTAACTGAAGTGAACAGTTTCTGCAGTTTATTTGCTATGAAAGGCATGCATCTTATAGCAAGAATGAATGTTAGCAATACCCAGCAAGAGAATACATTACCAATTATACCCTGAAACAAAAGCAATAGTTAAAATCCCACCATGAAAACAGAACCAGCCAAGAGTTCTTACAGAATTAGGTCAGTTAACTGGGGAAAAAAATTCTAACTTTTTACAGCCTGACATTTATAAAAAGTTCAGACAGGTATCCACAGCATATAGTAAGTAGGCTTTTCCAATTTGTGAAATGAGATGAAGGGATGAGTCACTATGGGTAGTAGGAGAGGGATAAACTGCATGTGTTAGTACATACTATCAGAATGGTTTGGGGAGCCATACCACCAAAATGTCCTGCGACGATTTAATGGCAAAACTGATGTAATCATTGCAGTTAGAAGAATGTGTTTCATAGGTGTCAATAAACAGTGCCCTCATACAAACTTAATGATTTTGTGTACAACCTTGAAAAACATTAAAAATACCATGATGTGTCCTTTACAAAACTAATACAAACCAAATCTAACCACATAAAAAGTGAATACAGACTTATACAGGAATATGTATAATGTGAGAATGTCTTATGTGAATTTTACTACAGTTACATACTAACTTTTTCTTGCACAAATTTTGAAATCTTCTTTTCTTCTCTGTCTCTTTCCCACATCACAAGCAATATTATACAATTATTTCAAGGACAATCCTCTTCTGATCAAGTGAAATGAATGCTGTCCCCCTTAATAGATACACACCCCACTTTGAACATAACGCATGTTTTCATAAAGGGATGTACTGTACCTCCAAATAAACACAGCCAATGCTACAGTAATACAAACATCTATACACTGATAAATAGGGTACCACCATAATGCAACATATTCAGTCCCTGATGAATAAACATTTCATTAATAAAAGCTTTCCCCATAAATTCCTGCAGTGGTAGTCATTCTGAGAGAAAATACCTGATGACCATCGAAAAGTATGTCTCCTAAATTTGGCGTCATGATAATTGTATTCTACATCACAATGTGACACTGCTTTTGCATTTAACATAAAGCAATGATTAATCACTTCAGAAGAAGGGAATAAGTTCAAACAGAAGACAACTCAAGCTGGATGTCACAATGCATTTTAATACATTAATATTCAAGACATGAACATTTACATCATACTAAACAATCATAATCAAATTACCATTTTTTGTGATTATAAAACTTATCAGTAATAAACTTATGTTTCTGTTAAGAATACTGTAGCCTTATGAACTTTATTCACTGCACAATAGTGTTATTATTCACGCCATAACTTAAAAATCCAACCTTTTCATAGTTCTACAACAAAAACATTACCTCTGTGTTTGAAAATTGAGCAGCAACTGCCATCTCTGTGACTTGAAGTTCTTAATATTCTGTGCTTCATCTAGAATGAGGTATTTCCACTTTTTACGCCTAAAACTTTGATGATCCTGAATGACCAATTTGTATGATGTAATGCACACGTGGAATGCATTTGGTTTCGTCCAACCTGAGGCAACAAAACAGCAACAGATCATAAAACCTATCCGTTATGTACTAAGAATACAAATCACTGTCATTTCCTATACAGCAATGCTGTATACTGTGTTAAGTTCTTCCAATCATTTAACATAATAATGTTTCACCCACATACACTTGTAGTGTTCTAAAGAACTCTAGAGCCTAGCATATTCTCATTCCCTCTTGTTTCATTAGTTCTGCCATCTTTAATTCTTAAAAATGAGTGGAACAACCATTTTCTTAACCATCTACATAACCCATAATATTGAAATATGATAACACTGAACTCATGAAGTTGGAGTCCTTAAGAATATGTGCGAGACTGCAAATTATAAATATTTATTTTTCAAAACCCATTTGTTACGTTATGAACTCAATTACTTGAATGAGACCGCATTGGAAACATTTTCAAAGGCAAACTCGAGTCAATTATTCACCCGTTACTTAACAACCCATTTCAGCAGAAAATGAGATGGAATCACAAATGGTAAGGATGTTAACTGTACTGTTAACCTATAATACTGATGTCTAAGACTGCACATAGAATGTTTAAAGCATTTTGCAATGTACATTTTTGTATGATTTTGTATCTTATGACTTATTCCACATCCTCTTGTCTTGTGACAAAATTATGGATCCATGGAATGTATATATGTATGTATGTATGTATGTGAGTTTACTGGCTTTCAAAGTGGTGCAGTTGAGATCTCCTTCTTCTGGGATACTACCCTCTGTCACTGGAAGGTCTGCTGACCAACATTCCAAGACCATGTGGTGGCCTAAAAAATGAGGCATCTGACCCTTAAAGATGAGGCCAGTACATGGTCTCAGAACATGGCCCAGTGACAGAGTGCAGTCTCCCAGAATGAATGTCTCAACTTTAAGAATTTCAAAGGTAGTAGTCATACCCTGTTTGTAGGTACTATCCAGGATTCACCCTGACAGATTAAAGAAACACTAAAATGGCAAGACTTATGGAATGTCCCACCATACAACAAAGCTGCAGCAGTATACATGGGAGATCCACTACATATTCACAGCAGAATTTATTATAAAACACCTTATCACATATAAAAAACATCTCAACCCCACACAGTCTGGAAGTATTTTTACATTTAGCAAACAGTAAACCATATTTACGTTCTCATCTGACAGAGTAATATGGTTCCAGGTACATGAATTTTATTATACAGTTCCATCATTAAATTTGGCCACTTTCCTCAGTACTACCATTACCACTACCACCACCACCACCACCACTGTTGCTGTTGCTACTACTAATAATATTATCACCACCACCAAGGTTAATAAAGTACCACTTCAATCAAAGAACATTACACACTTTATTAAAATATATACATGACACTGAAAGCCACTACACAAAACAATTTTTTGAAACCTGTTCATTGCATAAGTGAATACAGAAGGACTGATTCCACCTTCAGTTTGCAAACTTCTAATCTGTTGTGACATGAAATCCAGTCAACACATAAACTGTCTTGAGTGGTTGGAAATGTCACATTACTCTCCTTTCCTGTTGGTAGAGAAGCAAGCCAAATGATATGCTCCTCTTCGTATGGAAAGGTTGATGTAATAAGAACACAAAACCTACCTGTGCGTTTCAGTTTCCGTTCTTTCTGCGACCCATAATATGTAAGAATTTTAAAGGCAGGACACCATTTCTTTAATTCCATCTCCCAATTCAGCATCACAGATGTTGGAACTATAATTAAGTGTGGACCCCAGTTACCTGTAACAAAACGTTTTAGCATCACACAGCATTGCCATCTAGAAAGCTGATTATCAACTTCAAAACACTGAATTCAAAAAAACACTTTAAGTTATGCAGCTGTAACTTTATAGTTATCAACAAGCATGGTAGAGAACTGAACCACATACTGATGACAGTGTGTAACCTTAATCTGAGTGAGAAGTACCTATTCTTACTGTTCCCATAGTTACATCAGGGGGAACTTAACACTCATGCACACGAAATAGCAGAAATATTCAGACTGCCTTCTTCATTATCATCACTAAGCTGTATTTTCAAAGATGAACTTGCAACTCTGGATGCACAATTAAAGTACACAGAATGAGGAAAAGCATATAACTACACAACGAACCAAAAAAAAAATGTTACGATATAGTACTATAATACAGAATACATCAAACGGAGGCCTTGAATTATATAAAAACATGTACTGTAATGCAATCTAATGAAAGAACAGCACCTTCAAACTTACAGTATGTGAAAGAGCATACTAAAAATGTTAAGTATTTGCAGTCCCACAAGGAAGTGATGATGACTTTGCTAAGTGCTCAGAACTATCCACCTGGCTGCCAGGCTTCCTGCAAATTGTATGTTTTACTGCAAGTTCCATTCCACTACCACAATGTTTACAACCGCACACCTCACTGGTGTGTACTCTAAGTGCCTCAGTTTGCATCTGCACCCTATCTTCTACTCATAATCAAACGAAGATATGACAACAGTACTATACTCCAAGATTACCATATTCTTGGATGGGATGCCATGTGGTCTGGCAGAAAGGGGCACATCGCTCGTGGAACAGCAATTTGTTGTAACGCACAACATTCGTCAAACTGAGATTCCCACATTACTAGACAGGCGGGTTACAAACACAACTTCTGTCAAAACTGTGTCCACAAAACATGCTTAGGCGCTCGTCTATTGACAATCAATCAAGTTGTTTCTGTCTCCTGCAAAACTGTGTATCGGTGTGCTGTTTCATGAGCAAAATGTTGTGGGAGAAACAACTGCCTCTATCTTCAGGCCCTTATACCCTGACGATGGAGGCAAAATATAGCTATATTGATTATTTTGCAAACTAAGGGAAGTTTTACTTGATTGCAGTCTGCTACTGTAACACCTCTAATTCATATGTTCACATTGCAAGGGTGAAAATGTACTAAACACCGACCAACAGAAATTTATGCCTTAATACAAAGACATCAATGACAGATAACCACCTACACCGGAAGTGCATAAATCCTGGGCCCCAGGTCAGCGGGGAACTAAATTCTGTACAATGACAGCTAATATTTGCGTATCCTCAGTAAACTTGCTTCAAGTCACCCATTAGGTACCTAGTATTTCAAGATGGCTCATAAATTTTTGGAAAATTTGTGAACCCCTGTTCCCTACAAGCAACCAGTTTTATTATCTACAAGCAACTCAACAACATAATGTAATCTGTAACGTGATTAAACCTCAGAGGACCATCTTCAAGGAGCAACATAAATGGTAACATTACCCTGCATGCAAAATATTTTGTTGCCACAGGGTTTTTACACCAATACATGCCATTTGTCTCTCTTAGATATTCATGTTTTACAGTAAGACACTAGTTAGGTACTGGAGAAACCTAGAAGGAAGGGATGTATTACAGTATCCTATAACAACAAAACTAGAGTGCATGTGCATATATGTCTGCCAGGGCAATTGCAGCATCTTGCATATCCATGGCTTTGATTTAATCTGTAGATATAATAACAGAAAAAATACCCGTATTATTTGATTACACATTTTTACTTATGTAATTTATCAACATATTGACACATGCAATGTCTTTATTACTTCACTGTATAAACTGTTCACCTCCTGATGTTGACCATCTAGAGGTCAAAATATCCTGAGATACACAGTTTTCATCAGTATAATCTGAAGCTATGTTCTGATAGATTCAGTGTTATTTATTGGTGTACATTAACCCTTAAAGTACGGGAGATTTAAATCCCAAAGTAGCCACTGACAGCGAGGGTTCTTTCTGCTTTAAATGCCCGTTTTCGCACTTGCTGATATTGTCCATAGTATTTCATACATTTTTAAAGATAAAAACTTCAAATAAAAAGTACACGCTTAAGAATAAATCCATCTACACATTATGCAAGTTTCAAGAAATGCAGCTTAGTTGAAGGTAGCTTTTATTTTATTTTTCACTTCATGCATTACTTTCTAGATTTATTCTTTTCAAATAGCTCCTGCTGTAAGTGGGGACCCTGTGCTATAAAATTTGGAGCTGACTGTACATGTCATCATATTTCCTCAGCCGTTGTTTAGGTTGTAGTCTTATACGGGTGTTTAGGTGGCTTATCTGGGTGCCGAGGAGTTCATATGCAATCAGTGGGAAGTAAGGAATGGATACAGACATTCATTGCTTTCGTTAGTGCAATATGGGACCACAGGCAAATGTCCTTCATTCTGCTGTAAGGATTTCTTCGGGTCTTTTTTTAATTTTACGTTAATGCTTATGTCTATCTGCAACTCAACAGTTCAGTCTGTTCCTGTCACAGCAATAACAAGCGACAGGCCAGGCGGGGCAGACGCTTGAATCATGAGCAGAGTCAGCAACTGGCTTATGCAGTGTAAAAGAATTCACTGCCATGTGTGTTCTGCCAAAAACAGAAATAAGAATGAAATTCAAGTGTCAAAAGTGCAACATAGGGTTGTATGCTACCCCATGTTTCAACGGATATCACACCAAACTGCATTTCTGAGGACAAACTGACACTAAAGTGGAAAGGCCGAACACACAAATGTACGTAAACATTATCATTGCAATTACTGAACTGATAATTTTCAGTAGCATGTTCTTGATGAAATAATGGGGGGTTAAGGGGGTGTGGATTTTACAGGAAGGGATTTATGGAGGAACACAGACTTGTAGGAAGGTCCTTTAAGTGTGTGTATTTGCTTCACTTTGCCAATATAAGGGAAATAGAAGAACTACTGCCTGGAGATGACGGTGAATAATTTGTGACTGCTGGAAAAATCCTAAGTAAACCTCATGAGTGACAGTTTTAAATATAATTAAATTTCACACATACTTTTATGCCTATACAAGCCTTTTAGACAAGTACTGTGAAAAAGAGACATGTATTTATAGAAGCAGAGAACTTTAAAAATGACATGGCATTGCGGGACAATACTTTCCTGTTCAGCCGTTGAGGGCATTTAAATTCCTGGGACAGCATTTTCCCGTTCGGCCATAAAGGGTTAATGTAAGTTGCAGTTAGGCATTTTTAAGAAGTTTTTATTGACAAGGGTATGTATACGTATCCATGGAGAGACAAGAAACGCATACAAGGTTTTGGTGGGAAAATGTCATGGTAATAGCCCACATGGAGCACACAGGCATAGATGAAAGAATATTAAAATTAATCTTTAAGGAACAGGATGGGAACGGGTAGGCTGGATTCATAGGGCACAGGACTAGGTCCAACACTGGGCTCTTATGGACAGGCAATAAACTTTCAGGTTCCATAAAACACAATTTTATGATTAGATGAAAACCTACTATCTTCTGAAGAAGAACTCTGCCCGATGGAGTTAGTTACATGCAACAGCTGTGGATGCTCTTTGAGTACTGGAATTCAACCAGGGAGATCAAGGCTTGTACTACGTGCACTTCTTTACATTGAAACGCCAATTTAATGATTCTCAAAAGCCAAACTATAATCCTTGCCATCACCTGCATAACATAGCAAGGCTAAGCATAGGTGAAAGACTGTAGTGTGGTAAAAAGGTACTGATGTTTTGGAGGTACATGACACTTCCATCTTTAGGCTCTTCTATCCTGACACATTATACTTCTTTATGCAACTCAAAACATGTTTTTGTGTGGTGCCCACATCTCTTTGTATCAAGGTACAAATCAGTCACTTGGTGTTGGAAATATCTGTACACTTAGGAAGTGAACACACAATTATGTTAACAAGCTACAATCAAAACAACAGATTTCAGTAGCTGCAAAAATAATAATTACAGCTATACAGGTTCCTTACTTTACCTGGCAAATATCACTTGCCACTGCCTGTCAGCAAACTTATGGCACAGAACTTGGCTGACTCAGCAAGCTGCCTATCACTTGTGCTATCACAGAGAAGTTAGTCTGTACAGAGCTGTAAAGTGAGTCACCAGCTGCACAATATAAACAGACGCCACTCTCATTCTGTTTAGTGATAAAGCATGGTTTCATCTGAGCAAACTCTCAGAATTAAAGGTACTGACTGATCTGCAGAAAATCCAGTGTTAATCCGCGAAGTGCCATTACATGATCTTATGGTTGGTGTGCAATATCTGTGAGAGCAACTAGGATTACTGGGCAAATTTCTTTTTCTGGATCGTTAATTCAAACCAATATATTACAAACATTCTAACTCATTTTCAGAGGAAGGCAAACAATTCTACACACTGTTTACAGAATGCTTTTGGCAACAAATACTAAGCATGGGATTGTGGCCTTCTCATTTGCCGGATCTCAAACCATGTGATTTTTGCTTGTGAGGTACGCTATAGGAGAAAGTGCATAGCAATAACCATCACACTGAAGACTATATGGATGCAGGATTCAGGATGTAATGCCTTCATTCTCACAAGCCCAACTTCCATGTGCAACGCACACTTCGTTAGATGTGATGTGTTTATGCACGCTGAAAGCAACCACTTCCAGCACCTTCCTTAAATATGGAAAGGAAAAACCTAATAGTAACTACAATGCACTGAACTAAAGATTTCCACCACTTTCAATATGGTGAGTAAAACCCTAATATTAAATGCAATACATTTAACTAAAATGTGTGGACCCCCAACTCATGGCAAACTGGAACAGTGGTGAGTGTTATGTTGCCTGCTGCCAAGCAAAATGATCTGTGAAGTGACAAACGATATTTATCAAATAAAGTACAGACCCTGGAGAATGTATGCATACATTTTGTAAAATCTCGACAGTACAGAACAGTTCTGGGGCTCTGTACCTTACCACTGAGCTTCAACAGTAAGGCATGCCACGTAATAATAGTGTGAACAATGTCAAGTGCGATGTTATTACAAGTGAAGAGTTCCTACTTCCTTACCTTTTTCACATGCTAAGTGAGCCAGAAGTGATATAGTTTGGATAGTTTTTCCTAGTCCCATTTCATCAGCCAATATTCCATTAAGTTTCCTATCAAACATGGTAACTAACCAATCCAGACCTATATGTTGATATTCCCTCAACGTGTGCTTCAGGAGGAATGGTATTGTTGTGACCACCTAAAAAAAACCAGATTAGCACATACAAGATTTGTGAGAAAACTGACACTGTAATAAAAAATAAACACTTGAATCAACCAAATGTCCACTGACCAAAAATGCCAAACAATTACCACAGACTGTCTTTGAAAATGTTCTTAGACAAATATTTAATTCACTTTTGCACACTTGGCATACAGATACACAGGGTTGCATTCATTCAAAACATGATATTATTAGGGAATCAAATGCAACTGAACTCGGTTATAACGACCTCCGTTTGTGTGACACCTCGTCTATAGTGTCACACATTCTCTGGTACCAACTAATTCCCCACAAGGCACATATATTTCGGTCTTGATTAGTATAACATACATAACAGCATCTACCTCGGATACAACAACATTGCCAATCATCAATTCCAATACAATTTTCCAAGAAGTAGAATATTTAGAGAAATCTACCATTTCCTCATCCTTGAGAGGGCAAGCCCTCTACTCTTGCAGGTAACTACATAAATTCCAGGCCTGGAAAATGACAATAGTAACGGTAATTCACTTGGTGCATAAAGTTGCCCTCCAAGTTCCTACTCCTGCAGTTAACAAGTAACTGGTAATGTGATAATATGGCTACAGTCATGAATAAAAGGAAGGTTTTGAGCATCAAAGGAAACGTTTAAGTGATATCACAAACAGAAAATGGAAAAAAAGAAAGCCGACATGTGTCAGGAATTTGGTCCCAATAAATTCTATGATCCGGACGGTTTCCAAAAATAGAACCAAAATTACTACTGCCTTTGGACAGAACGGATCAAGAATAAAATGACTGTGAAAGCCTGAATAAAGTAACTTCGATGAGGCGCTGCTTAAGTGGTTTTAGCAAAAGAGAAGTGACAATGTACCAGTGAGCGATCCTCTTCTCATGATAACTTTTGTTCATCCTAAATTTTAATTTTAAATCAATGTATTTTTTAGCATAAACCTGTATGGACATTTATGATTATAGAAGAATATTTTTATTATTTCTAAATTTTAATTGTAATTTAAGTTTGAAATAGATCACAGCATTAAGTAATATGCCCGCAGGCCTGTATTTTCTCTTGAAATATTTTTCCTTCACTTCTAAAAGACACCTCGCTTACAGCAACAACTCATTTATAATGACAATTTTTTCGCTCCCTTCAATGACGTTATGACTGAGGTCTACTGTATTTTTCTTTTGACATATCCAATGTTAAAGTTGATGTCATATTTCTCAGCAGATTCAAGATGTCTGATCTCCAAGAAAATTTAGAGTGATATGCACAGAAAGAGCCTTCAGCTAACAATGAAAACTACAAAAACGAAAATCAGCAACCCCCCCCAAAAGTGAACTTCAGGTTCAGGTTACGCAATGCCAGTAAAATCACAATAACCCAGTAATGTTCACCATTTCCAAACCAGTTCAAACAGATCCACAAAACGCAGCAATGAAAAGTGAAAGTTGACTGCTGTCCCTTTGCTTTATTAAGCACCAAGCCATGAAGACAGACAGGAAGTGCAGGTGTAGCTTCACACATTCTTAACCTCATCACTATGAGAAAGGTCAGCTTCTTATCCTGGCCGCTTTACCCCATGTCCCAACCAGAATATAGACTGGTTAGCAATCAGGAATGCTGTGGAAAGACAAAAACCTCCTTCCCGGCTGCAAATCCAACTCCAAACCCCAGTTTTCCAGTCTGTAATGTTGTCACTATACAGAGCGAGCTAACCTAGCTAGTCAATAACACAAGACTAATCTTGGCCTAAATGTCTTAATATAAATAAGAAAAAAACTACAAAACAAATCGCACAGGTTATTACAACGTATACAGAATACATAATCAATTAGTGTACAAAGACATCCTAACTACAAAGACCAGACTGCTTTCACATTAACACTCCTGTCTCTTCTGTAAAGCTAATCTGGGTATAAGAATACTTCATGCTAATAAATATTAAATTTGTGTTATGATTTTACAAAAATTGCTGTTAATAGTGAATACTGCATCATACATTGTAAGACAATGCTAAGGTTCACAGTAAGCATAATTTAAACCAGTATGGCCCAACTGCAGATCATCCAGTCAGTTTCTTGTGACCCACAGATACTAATACATTCAAGTCGGTAAATGTCTGCACAGCATAACACATTTGGTGCATTCACTCTGTTACTGTCCCTAGATATTAAATCCAACATTGCGAATGCATTTTACATGTACCTTTCCCAAGTTCTACACAACACAAACTGCAAGATGTCATTTCTTAGCAAGATTTACAGTCCATCATAACTGACCATCATGTAAATGTCAAGATATAAACCATAACAGGGAAATTTCCACTCGATCATGCTTGAACTGTTAGGTTCAGACTTTCATGTTTCTTCCACCTCAGCTCAAAACTCATAGAAAACACAGTCTGCCACAATAAATTAAGACCAATAATAATGAGCTATTATAAATGTACAGGTGGCGCACGAACAGTTGATGCATTTGTAAAATTGATAAAAAAATAAGTACTCATGCTACTCTATTTCAATTATGCAGTAGTCTTAGAGTATTTCCTGGAAATGCAGGTACATGGCATTAAGTCTCATGAATCACTACAGTTCAGTAAAATGACGGATCACGATCGCCTTACAGTTGAGCAGAGAGCCAAAGTTGTTTTGTTTGCCAAAACGAAGAGTGTTACCACCATGCAAAGGAGACTTCAGGCTATTTCTCAAACTCAATGGGCACCAGCAAGAAACACTATGCTCCACTTGTTCAAAACGTTTGCAGAGGAACAGAGTATGAAGGAAGAGAAGCGTCCACATGCTCCAACTGTGTGGTCTCCCGAAGCTGTGGAAGCACAACCCTAGCAAATCAACCAGGAAGGCTGCTCGTGAGTGTGGAATGTTTCAATGCTCCGTGCAAAGAACACTTCAGATCTGAAAATGTTCCCATACAAAATTTCTGTGTTGCATAACCTTTCTAACAATGACAAAGAAAAGTAACTTCAGTTCACAGCCTGGGCAGAAGGAAAAGATGAAATTCTTTTCAACACACAGTTTTCAGACAAGGCCTATTTTCATTTGGATGGGACTGTGAATAAACAGAATGTGCAGCTTTGGGGAACGGAACCTCCAGAGAACTTTCACGCAAAAAGTAGTCACCGTTTGGGTTACCATGTCCAGCCACGGGTTAATCATAATCAGCCCAGTCTTTTTTAATGACTGTAAACTCTGATTAACATTTGCATATGCTCCAGAATTACTTCTTGGCTGCAACTTATGGCACATGGCTTGCCTCTGCAGGCACAGTGATTTATGCAAAATGGTGCCATGGCATACTGCAAACATCATGCTGGTCTTCTTGAACACTGTTTTCAGCTCTCACATCATGTCAAACCGCTATCCCGAATGTAACAATTGTGACAACTTTTGGCCACCTCTCAGCCCTGACCTAAATCCTTGTGACTTGTTACGCTTCAGTTGTGCAAAGGGATTGAGGAAGACATATCAGCATGTCATCACAAACATGTGTTGTTAACTTCAAGAAGTTACTCAAAGAAATCGTAGCTACATTGAGTAAATACCGACACAGAAGAAATGTACACAGATGTGTGAGCTTTATGTAGGAAGGTTGTAGCAGAGAAGCAGAAAATACATTTTTTGCAATAGATTTTCATGTGTCAACTATTCGTGTGCCACCCTGTACTGCCTCACGCATAACATGTTCTTTTTATCTTATTTTCTCCAAAAACAGAATGTGTGGCCCATTTTGGAAAAATAAAGTAAAAAATTCATCTGGTGGGAGTTGCAGTGTTCCATGTGGACAAACAGATAGATGAACAGGCATGACTAAGCTGAGGCCTGTTTTGGCAACCGTTCTGCGAACGTGCCTAGACACTATTTCTATTACAGAAGAACTTCTGAGGAGGATTCAAGTCTTCTGGGATACTATACCATGGTAACTGAGTAACTGCTATTCAACTGTTTCAGCAGAGCATGCTGCCTTCATCTTCAGGATCTATGGTCACAACTGTTATATCTTACAAGGCAAAATGCATATGCCAAGAACACACAGTTTAGTGAACAGAGGTACTGGTAAAGAACTAACTAACTACATGGAGCAGAGTCCTTCTTAAGAAGCTAACAAGTCTTCAGCTAGGCAAGAAATTCCCCAAGTTTTATGGAACTCGAAGGTTCATTAGTGCATTCACAAGAGCCCACCAACTATCCCTACCATGGACCAGATCAACCCAGTACACGGCCCCACATCCCCACTTCCTGAAGATCTACTTTAATATTATTTTCCTATCTATGCCAAAGTCTTCCAAGTGGTCTCTTCCTCTCAGGTTTCTCCACCAAGACCCTGTATGCACCTCTCCTATCTCCCATACATGCCACATTCCCACCCATTGCATTCTTTCTGATCACCCGAATAATATTTGGTGAAGAGTACAGATCATAAAGCTCCTCGTTATGTAGCCTTCTCCACTTCTCTGTTACATCGTCCCTCTTAGGCTTGAGTATCTTCCTCAGCACCCTATTCTCAAACAGCCTCAGCCTATGTTCCTCCCTCAGTATGAGAGACCAAGTTTCACACCCTTACAAAACAGCAAAATTATAATTCTGTATATTTATGAACTCTAATAAAATATTTATTTAAATACCACCACAAAGATGTGTGTTAAAATTACAACCTCTGTTGTTATAAAATTAATTCCATTTCCACCTTTCATCTTTATTTGACATAAACATAAAAAATGTCTGCCTTAGTGCAATACTTGCAGTACATTCAGTTCAGAAAAACGATAACACCAAGGCCCTCTACTGTTTCCCCCGACAGGTACAAACATCAATTGTCCAAACATGATGCATGCATTTATAAGGGATACAAATTCTGAACCCCACACATAAACAAATACAAGACTCAATTCCCACACACTCATAACTGTGCGCTCAAACTCGGGACATGCAAAATAACATTCGTATATGGGGAGTGGATATAGTGCAGTCTTAAGATCATGTCCAGGTAAGCTTCATGCTCAATCTATCTTCACTTTCAGAAAAGCCAAAAGTATCAACTGGATGGGATACAGGAGGCATCAAGTGCCATTCTGGACATATATCCATTCTGTTTTGCCAAGACAACTGCATACAACAGAATACAATAGGAATACTCAGAAAGGAAAAAAGAAGAAAGGGGAAGAATAAGATTAAATCACTAAACATGAACATTATTATTATGATTTTTAAATGTCACCAGACACTTACACTTGTTGAAGATAAAGTATTGCCTTTAGGCTGTATACTTTCAGCCAGTGCTGCCACATCACTGATCTCTTTCCCTGCAGCTTCATTATCCTTTCGCTAGAAATGCAATGGTCACAAATTAGCACTGTACAGGAGAACATGGATGAACAAAATATAACATCAGTCCACATTTCACAGCTGAAAAACTGCACACAGTCCTACTCTGCAACACCAGGGCTCTTTACGAGAGATTCTGAAGTTCTCACAGCTACATTGCTGCAGATTCTAGACTTCTAAGATGTTATGTCACATCACTTGGAAAACGGTACAAATGATTTGGAGGATCCTTGTGCCTTCATCTTTAGGGTCAGTCTAAGAACAGTCATCACTCTTGGATCTTTTATTAGCAAATGCTTCAATTCAAAAGCAACAAACTGAAGTAATTGATTTCTGCTTTCTGCCCAGAAAAAAGTATTGGTATTTTCATACCAAACACAGTTTAAGCCATTTTTTGCCTACTTTCCTTAAGGAAAGAAAACACTGCGCTAGCACTGTGTACTCACCCCCCCCCCCCAAAAAAAAACACTGAAAATGAGTACATCAGATTACTAATCAACATTTACACTTACCAAGTGTTGAGACATCTTTGTGAGGTAGTATACAATACACAGCTGCAAAGTGGGAAAGTAGTGAGTGGCAAATTCATAACAACACAGTGAAACTTAAGTAAAAATTCTAAACTAACAAAGTAGTCCCAAAGTGTGACAGCCTCCCTACTCATGAGACATGGCTGCAACTTCTGTTCTCTAAACAAACACCTTGAACCTTGAAAGGCAACAATGATACAAAAAATGAACATAATGCATCATATCAGTTGCTGGCAATTCCAAAATAAAGTCTGAGAGGTGTTTTCAATACTGGCAGTAACACTGGCCCTACTTCATACATGACTGAAAATACCTCTGAAGGATATTAACGCCCACTGCTATAAAAACAGCACCTCAGAGTTCACTATTCGGCTTTCATACCAAAAACCCCATACAATTCCACGAACCTTTTCCTCTGCGTTTGTCTCATCATCATTCTCAATGTCATCATCTAACAGAGAACTGAGGCCAACTTCTGGTTCATTACTGTGTGTGCTGTTTCCATCATCATCTGTTGAATTTTCACTTTCACTATAACTTTCATTCCCTGAAACTAAAAAAATAAATAATGAAAATGCACGATTCTGACACCAGCCAGCCTAACGTGGTCACCAGAACATATACTGACAGTCACAACTACTCCCTACACGATTTTCATTTTACAATGGCTAAAGAAAGATTTAACAATAGTAATTGCACATCACGAACTGAATTTTCACAAAACTGAAAGTGAACAATATAATTCTTAATGACAATGCATCTTGTTCATATGATCTCTGTAATAAGTGTGTGAGTATATACATATATAATATATATATATATATATATATATATATAATAAACACTAACCAACCAACCAACCTACCTACCTGACGATATCACTCCACTGCATTCAGTAGTTATTAATATCAATGTGTCTGGAAATGGAATTTTATTTGACAATGATTCAGTCTATTTCAAAAATCATGAGAGCAGTACAAGGCATTCAAAAGGTTTTGAGCAGTATATCGCAATTGTTCCTCCCACAGAAACACCTAAAATAATTTTCCATATCCTGAAGAACCCCCCATCCATGACATTTACAGGCCAGAAAACAAAGAGGCAGTTGGTAGCACACGGAAATTAATCCAACACTGCCAACTGCCAGACAAAATGTCCAGCACTATTTCGAGGGCTATTTGGAATTTTCTGTGGTATCTCAAAATTTTTATGTATTTACTCAATGATTTCTAACAGAACCCCTAACAAAGTCCTGCAAGACCCTAGTTGAGAAACACTGGTTTCAGAGTCACAATTTAGTGTATTGAGCAAGTGTTGTGCAACATGTTATTTTTAGGCCACTAAAAGTGAAAAGGCAGCCCATTTATGGGATCCCCTGTAAGCACTGATCTTATGTTAACTTATCTTTTGGGGGATATGTTAAGAACATCAGCTGTGTTAAGTTTTCAAGTTTACACAACAGATGTTGCCCAAATGATAGTCGTCTGAGTTTTTATACTATGTTGCTATGATTCAGAGAAACATTTTGCCTGGATCATCTGAGTGAGTGAAGCATCCACACGGACCAAATTCAGTCACCCTGAAGACTGAGTCACATCAGAACAAACATTATCTACACCATGTAAAAGCCCAAAAGACAAAAATCTGAACATTAGCTCTTCTGTCAAAACTTGTGACTTCAACACCGACAGCAAAGAATCACTACAACCACTAAAAAATTACTCCTCTTATGTGAAGCTGCCTGTTCAGCAACAAAGGTGCTTATAATGAGCATGACTGAAAACAAATACTCTTAAAAATCACTTCAGTATGTCAATACAACTCTTTAAAATATGAGCAACCTCTTCTCATGGTATGACATAATAATATAATGTTCACAATGAGACTGCTATCATCCCATCAGAGAGAGAGACATCATCCTACACAATGGGCGTAAACTGGGTCACTTCATATCCACATCATTCTTAACAGTGTACATGAATCTGATAATCATTCTTCACTTTTACAAAAACACACTGTGCACATGCTTCTAGAATGTCTACACCATAGAAATGTAAACAAGCTGGCTCATGCTCATCTTTATATTGCACCACTGCAAAAGTTACCACAATAATGTATGACAACTGATCGGTGATGCGTTAAAAGGGCACAAGGGAAAAAGTTATAATATTAGGATTTTATCCTTACAGATTTTCTTCCTCCTTTATTGGTTGCTTGTATGTTTGCCCAGTGTTTACCATATTAAATTCACAACTGGAGGTGGGATAGCTCAGCTGTTATATAGCTTATGTTACAGGCTGAATGACCAAGGAAATGGGACTACGAATTTTCTCGTTTCCAAAATGTCCAGAGCAGGTTTCAGGCCCCAACCTCCTACTTAGTGGATACTGGGGGCCCCTCTCCCAGGGCCAAACCAGTCAGGGTATGAAACTGACCACTCACCTCCATCTAGTACAAGGTTAAGAATGTGTGGAACTATACCTCCACTACCCCATATGCCTTCAAGGCATGATGCTTAGTAAAGCACAGGGGGAAACTTGCCTTTAGGTTTATTACTGCAAGCATGCACCAAAATTAAGCAGTTTACACATTTTCACTGTTACATGTTAACCATCCTCTTGAGTTAGTGTTCTGAATATTAATGATATCCTAAATAAAAAATTATCCTTCCTCACACTGTACAAATCATTCACTTTACTTGTTTCAGTTTAATTTCTGTTCAGCTGTTGTAAGTACAATTAACACACAATTTATATCACACCCATTTTCATTCAACTTGTGACATATATATATATATATATACACACACACACACACACACATAAACTGATGATTCCCACCACTGTGAGCACAGCAATCAGAATAATATTCACTATCATTAAACTCCCACAAACCTTTCCCATTTGTGCAGACAAAATATGACAGTATGACACAGTTAAATTACAGTTAACCCCCTATTTAATGAATTGCTGGGGGATTAGAATATATTTCACTAAATCGAGGTTTTCATTAAATCCGGGATTTCACTAAATGCAGGAACATTAAATCGTGGTTTTACTGTATTATTTAACTATCAATTCCCTTATAGATTCCTGCACACTCACTGGTTATACTGAGATAACTGCAAGTATTCACTCTTTTATTTCCACAGTGACTTGTGGGTTTCCAGGTCCTAACTACCAGTGACAAGTAAATATTTGTTAGTGTTAATTTCTCATGCCATTATGAATTCTTGTTACAATATGCTTCTAGTCTACATATCATCATATTTCTATTTGTCTCTGGGCAGCAGTTCAGAAGGTAGTTGTGTATGAACATACTTCTTAAAACATCCTTTGGCAAATGTGAAAGTCTAATGATTACATTATATTTAATGAAATATATCAGATGACAACCAAATATAAAACTCAAACACTGTAATCAGAGATAATGCATTAAACAAGTATCTCCAAAGCGACACATTTTTAATTACAAAACATTAAATGACAAGCATGCCACACCCACTTCCTCTATCAAAATACAATGCAAGTCATACCTTCATCCTCAACTTCCGTCTCAGACCCATCCGTATTATCTTCGACCTCCTCTGCACCACCCCCACAACCATATTTTGCAATTAGATCTTCAATACTCATTTCATTTTCAGCCTGTATGGAAATAAAAGGGGGAAAAAAAAGAGTATCATGTTACACCAGTTGCTGCTGCTTCTTTTAGATAAATATAATTTCTATCTGGAAAGAAAACTGTTTAATTACCTTGCATAACTGTCCTGTGTTTCCCCCGACAGGTACATGCATCAATCTGTCTGAACATGACACATGCATTTTATAAGGGATAAAATTTACTGTACCCCACAGATATACAGATACAAGTGTTTCATTCACACACACATGTAACTGTGCGTTGGAACTGGGGAATGAACACAAGGAACACCTGCACACTGAAATTATCATAAATCACGTGCTGAATGACATGAAGCACCTGAAGATGGAGCTTAGGTACAGGTAAACTGGGCTCCATCAAACAAGTAAATGACATCGAAGAAACCAGTTGGAATAAACAGAGTACTGTCATGTGGTGTCCTCAGTGCATTGTCATGCAGATACGTAGGCCATTTCAGAAGTTTTGTGTATGGTGGCAGCACCGTGCAGTGCGTCATGTGATTGAACTCAAATTACGTGTGTGGTGCCAGTGGCTCTATTGCTGCTATCACACAGGTGCACTGTCTCTGTGACGTCAGTTGCTGTTTAGCTATGGATCGGGAAAGATTACAAGAAAATTTCTCGCGGACGGACGTGAGAACAGTAATAAAATTTAATGTTCTGTTGGGTAAAAGTGCTCTAGAGTGTTACAAGTCATTGAAGGAAGGTTTAGGGACACATGCTCCTTCATATGAACCTGTTCGCCGATGGGTAAATTTCATTAAGAATGACCGGGAACAGACAGACGAAGCCCCTCGCAGTGGAACCCCAACGACGGCGACCGATGAACTCCACATGAACCAAGTGAAATTTGTCCTTGAAGGTACGCTCAGTATTTCATGCACGGCAATTGCTACAGAAGTTGGAATCTCGCCAGCAAGTGTTTACTGTATCCTCACCAACAGCTTGGGGAAGATAAAAGTTTGTGCAAAGTGGATTCCACACGTGCTCAACGATGACCAAAGAGCCACGCGTGTTCTTCTCGCCAACACCCATCTGCAGCGTTGGAGAAATGAAGGCAATGCATTCGCATTTTAACGGTTGATGAGTCATGGATGCATTCATTTGACCCTCAGCTGAAACGACAGAATGCTGAAAGGGGCGCCCCAACGTCACCGAGGAAGAAAATTGCACGGCGCAGTGTGGGTGCTCTGTCATGTTCTTCAGCCAAAATGGGCTTGTGCTTGACCATCCCGTGCCAGTTGGCACCACGGCCAATGGCCCATATTACTGCTCACTCTTGCAGGATAAGGTGAGGCCGGCTCTTCACCATAAACAACCAGGACTGCTGGAGCATGGTGCCATTTTGCTCCAGGACAACGCAACACCTCATCGCCATCGTGATGTGCAAAATCTGGTGCAACGTTGGGGCTGAGAAGTGTTGGCACATCCTCCCTACTCTCCAGATTTCGCCCCACGTGATTATTGGTTGTTTTCACGTGTGAAAGAACATGTTTGGGGAAAAAAATTTGAGTCGGAAGACGATATCAACAATGCTGTCACTGCCTCTTTAAAGCGTCCGACCACGGACAAAAACAGAGCTGCAATTGAGCGTTTACCACGCAGATGGTAAAAGTGTGTGTGGACAGTGCTGGTGCTTACATTGAGTAGAAGACATATGTGTAAACATTCAGGAATATCAATAGTATTTTTACCTAGTATTTTGTTATTACAATAAAATCATACACAAAACTTCTGAAATGGCCCTAGTAATAAACACACTGGTCAAAACGGATACATAGGATGTTACACATAGGGTACATGTTGAGTGTAAACCCTCTGGCCAGTATAAAAGCCACTTATTGCAAAAACATCTGCCTGTACTAAAACTTGCTAACAGCCATATATTCTCAATAGTTTAGTGACTTTAGAACATTGTCCAGAACAACTATTTAGCATGGGCCATATTTAACACATTTCAGACAGAACTGCATCACGCAGGAACCTCCTATATGCGCAAAAAATAAGTCTTACAAGAAATATAACGAGACCACAAAATTTTAAAATCTTAGATGGGAAATTTTCTTATACAGGAATATCTCATGTGAATTTCACTGGATGTTAAGGTCTTCATTCTGATAGTATAAACATATCTTCACTTTACACATCTGACATTAAATACCACTAGCTCAGGCAAAATACATCAGGGAACTTCCCAATACAAAAAACCTGAACACATAATTTCTCTCTATATTTAAGCAAAATTGAACTGATCTTTGCATGTTCTTACCTGAAGATCCTCCAGTTCCTTCTTGTGATCAACCTTCCCTTCAACAGCCTCCTGTTCTTGGATTGTCTCTTCATCATCAGTTGAATCCTTGTCTGATGCTATAGTAAATTCATCATCATCACCTCTACAAGACACACCATCACCACCTTCACTTCTCTCACTATCCAACAATTTGTCCCGGTTCTCCAAATAATCATCTGGCAACTCCTTCAACAAATCTTCTATGGGAAGTTCAGATTCTCTCTTCAGCATTTCAACTTCTTCAACGTGTCCTAATACACCAAAGTCTTCTTCTGCCTTAGCGATTGTTTCTTCATCATCTGTTGAACTCTGATTGGGTTGAAATTCATCTGCAAATTTCAAACTATCATGAGCAATACACTTTACACAAGAAAATGAACAAGATCAGAATATATGACTTTAAGCTTTCACAATGACTAAATTCAACAAAATCTTTTAAAGCTCTCAGGTTTATCAGGTGGTATAAGCAAAACAAACTTTCAAGGACCAAACTCAGTCCCCTACATCAGTTTCAACATGACTCAACACCCAGCCTTCCCAATTATACACTTACACCCTACCAATTACATGTTAGAAATAAACATTTTGTGACACAAATATTGAAAAAATTATTATTGTAATAAAGTTTCAAGACTCAAGTGCATGTAACATATTCCCAGGGTAGGTTATGCTATCAAGGATGTCTCCAGTAAAGTGGTTAAAACAGCACAATTAGTACTGAATGAAGTACAGATTAATATACCATCAGACAAAACTTGTCTTGTTGGAGACGAGATGCGTGATGAATCCACAGATGCAGGAACGCTTGGATTGACGCTGTCCATTCCAGTTTTATTCATGCTTTCAGCCAACCACGTTGAGTATTTTTCTGTCTGATCCACAATAAAACTCAGATGCTGGTCCAAAGCTTTTTTCCTTTTTTCTTCTAATCTTGTCTGCTGTTTATACTCAACCAACTAAAATAAACAAGTGTGTAACCATAAAATTCAATAAACCTTCGTTGCTGAATGCTACACAACTTGTGCGATCACATAACACCTAAAGAAAAATTATTACAGTGCTCCTATTTTAACGGGCAGATAGGTTACCAGCTGCTCAAATTCACAATACTGATACTACCTAGCTTTGGAGAAGGAGTCCTTCAGAGCATACAGCCACAAATGCTTATATTCCCTGAAATCACAATGTTAGCCAAGCAGTCTACCCAAGCAACTCCATGCCACCATCACATCACAACAAAGGTCTAACCAGCTGGGCTACACACTGTCTCAGCATGAAGACAAAAGCAGAGTGGCAAGGATGAACTTACTGCATTAACAGAGATACACGCCATGTGTGCACGCGCGCGCACACACAGTTATAATAAAAACATGATGTGTGTGTTTGCAAAATGATGCATGACTGGTTCCAACTCCTAAATTTGCATTAAATGCATAAATATTTATAATCAGATACATTTCAAATATCCTATATTTAATTTCTAATCCTCTATAATAAAAAAAAGTCTAACAAAACTGTTTACATCATAACGAAACCTCACTACACACATTAACTTGTAATGAATGATTTCATTAACATTACCTTCTCAACATTTGACCAAAACGTCTTTATTTCCTTTGCAATAAAACTGGCTATCTTCTTTAACCGTAGCTCTTGAATCTTTTCAGCTTTCTGAGCCTGAATTGCTTTCTCTTGAAAATACTTCTGAACGTTTCTTGCACACTGAAACAACACACACACACACACATAATGGCATCACTGACACGAAACACAAACAAAAAGAGTTGCAGAGTTCACGCACATCTCACCTATCCAAATATCAAAGACAAGAAAAGATAAACAATTTCACACCTCTAAACCTGTTAACTGTTTCACTACATATGCCTCACAATCTGAATTATATGTCAATACTATCGGTTATTTCCAATTTACATGTTACTGGTAAAATACAAACTGTGTTAATTTTTTAGTTTATCCAGGTAGAACACACAAACTATCCACCAGGACTGGGCACGATATAAACTGTATTTGATGGAAGGTGTATTTTCAGCTTTAACTGGGTACAATGTAAATTAGCTGCCTTCTTTCTTTGTTACTTACAAACACACGATGTATTCACAGTCATATGGTCAGTCACAGTTTAAACTGCAGCAAGTTAAAATGACCACTGACAGTGCTGCATGTATTCTTTCTAAGAAGCGTTTCAATATGGAGTTTCAGTGAATTACGTTCCTCTGAGATCTGACAACAGCTTTTAGGTGACTGCTTAAAAAGAAGCTATGCATCTACTAGACATTTCCTGTACTCCTGGGAGCCCCATCCAGTTTACAATCACACAATAACAGGAAATTTTGCAACTCTGCGATTAAAGAAGTGTGTTTCATGTCAAGTAGTCTGAAAATGGTGCATGGAAAGCTGCATCATAGCCCATCAGAGGGAAGTGTATTACAAGAAAACCAGGACATAATAAAAGCGGTAGTAAGTGTCCAGAAGGAATTATATTTGTGCACCTCATAACGAGCACAGCCTATGGAATAAAATACTGCCCCTCTCAAGCCAAGATATGTTTGATTGTAATGCTATGGTTGTTTTCTCATTACCAGTGTTGGCTGTTCAAGAAATCTGAAGTGATGATCTTCAAGAGAATCTGCCTAGAACAAGGTCAAGCAGCTCTAGATGAAAATGAAGGAAAGATATCAGAAAAAGATAGAAACAAAGACACAAAGAATAATCACCAAGAGAAAAGTAGGGAGAAAAGTGCACTGGCTTCAGTGAACTGAGCTCCTTGGATGAAGACTTATATCTGTGTTGTAAAATAAGAGGGAATCAAGACAGACAGACATTAGGACAAAACTCATTTAAAAGTCAGGCAAAAAATTGAAATCTCTGTTGAATGCTGACTCACCATATTCAACACTGATGTTGCCATCATGTCACAGTCTGACATACGGACGTTTAGAAACATGATTCACCACACACTTGTAGAAGCAAATGAGTGGAAATGTAAACAGAAACAATTGTTTTGGGCACATGAAAATATTTAGCACTGTAGTTTGATAAAGCTGGTTTTTAACATAATGAGCTTGCAGACCTGAGCAATGATGCCTTTGTCAATCAAATTCTATTAAATTTTATTTGTAAAAGGTATTTATACATCAGCCGAGTCCTCATTAACCCACATTTCCATTACTTCTCATAAGCAGAAATATCACACCTAGTGGATTCACTTTAAGTCATATTTTTCTCATCCTAACTGACCACAGATAATGAGGACCCCTTGTGATACACACATCATTAATCAGATTTTCTTCTACATCAGTGTCTGTGGGTTTTCTTTCCGTGTCAGTATTGGGTCTTCACTGGTGTTACCACAATTTGTATTGTACAACTATTATCTCCTGCAGGCAAAACCTGATCCTAGATGCATATATACAGGCAGCTACATGACATGACTTCTCTTGTGATTAAGAACTTTTTCTGTTACCCTTTCAACTGAAGATGAAACAAATCCTGTTCTCAAACATTAATGAGATGACAAACTCTAGAAACTAAGAAAACCTGAACCAGTAAGGATATGAAGGTGTGGACTGTCCATGAGGCAGAATATTTCTAACACTGCATTCTTGAGAAAATACAGTGAAACCTCTATCCATCGTTTTTCAGGGGACCGGAAAATTTGAACGATACATACGGGAAATGATAGTACCGGGAAACCATTAAAAATTATAGATAAGAACAATTTAATCATAATTATTACTTCTTGCTGAGAAAATCTTTCATTGACGTTTGTTTTGAGCAAACTTTACTCCTCCTCAATTCAAAGTACGATTTTTCAAGGCCTAGAACACTTTCACGATCACTGTCACTCGTGCTGTGCGCATAAAAGAAAGATCTTACTTCCATCAGCGCTTCATGCGTCTCAGCAAAGCTCGCCAGCTTCTTCTTCTCCTTCTTCCCGCTCCACACTCCCGGACGTCACGAGGCTCACGCACAGCTCCTGTACTGCTTCTACACCACAGGTTGCCACGTGACTGTCCACAGAGACGTAGTCCTCGAATTTATCTTTGTTCATGCCACTGAACTTTTCCCAGTCTTGGCGGAAATCGTCGTTATCGTTGGTCAATACGACGTCACTATCGCCTGAAGATTGTCCCTGCATGTAACCAGCTTTCCGAAAACAATTTTCTGTTGTCTGCTGGGTTACTTCTTGCAAGGCTGCCACAGTGTAGTGCAAAGCTTCCAACACGTTTATCTTCTTTTTCGTATCTTTACCTGCATCCATTAAGCAAACAGCTGTTTGCACGAGGCGTTTTCTATAAAGCTGCTTATAACACTTTATTACCCCTAAATCAAGGGGCTGGAGCACACTTGTACAATTTGCCGGGTACCGTATGACTTTTACATTTCTTAGAAACGATGTATCCTTTGGATGTGCGGCACAATTGTCCACAAAGAGGAGAATGTTCCTGTTTTGTGCACCCATACTTGCGTCTAATGAACGCAGAAATGAAGAAAAAATGTCTGTGGTCATCCACGCTTTATTGTTCGCGTGGTACTTGGTGGGTAATTTTCTTACACTCTTGAAACATCGCGGTTTCGGAGATTTTCCGATAGCAATCGGCACTTGTTAGTCAGTTCCATCACTGTTAACACAAAGTAAAACAGTAAGTCTGTCTTTACAGTTTTTCCCTCCATGACAAGACTCTCCTTTGAGAGCCAAGGTTCTATCAGGAAGCACGTTGTAGAAGAGCCCCGTCTCATCCGCGTTGTAAATATCACGTTGTTCGTAGCCCTCCAACAAAGATGGCAGTCTTTCCAGCCACGCTTCCGTGCTTTCGCTGTCCACTGCCGCACTTTCTCCGACTAACTTCTTGTATACTAGGCCATGCCGGTCCTTAAACCTCGCTAAACCATCGCTTCAAATTAAAAAAAAAAACTATCAGTGCGGGAAAATGTTGCGTCAGGACCATGATTTTTCAACTATTGGTGCGGGAAAACGACAGTTCGAGGAACAATGGAGGCGGGAAAAAATAGTGTTATTTATATGGGGCTAATTTCGGGACCAAATAAGGCAGACGATACATGCGGGCGAACGACAGTAACGGGAACGATGGATAGAGGTTTCACTGTATTTTCCACAATAAGGGGAGAATTTCTTGGCCAGCTAGGCAACTATCAACTTTCCATGCAAGACCCTGCACCGAAGAGTTACAGTAACAATACTACAAAAAACAAAAAAAAAACCTTCTTTGCTGCAGCTTTCTTCCATTTTCTTTCCTGGGCAAAGTCAGCAGCTAACCATATCATTTCTTCAATGAGGTAGTCCCAATGTGCCTTCACTCTTGGAGGTTCCTGAACTTTTGGAAGCCTCTTCTCAGACCACAAACCTTCCCTCTGGAGTTCGGCTATCCTCTGCATTACATATGCTTCCTGTAGTTAACAAATTGGGGGAAAATAACACATGAACATTACTACAGTCTAGAATTACACATATACATAAAATTCTGCTACAGATTCAACAGTTTCTATATACTTCAAAGAGCTACATTTTCTTAAGATTTGTACTGTGAACTATAATAGCTTAAACTATATTACAATATATTAACTAGAGCTGTTGCGCCACATTTACAAACATATTTCCTTTTCCATGAAAAGGAAAAAAGTGACAACTGCATACAGTACCTTCTAAAACCTGGCCATCTGAACTGTATAATTCATTACACTGGTACCAATGTTTCAAATAATTACTGCCTCCATCTACAGAGTAGTTACTCTTGTACAACACATGGTAGCAGAATGTTCCGCCAAAAGTATCCAGAGCACGGTCCATTCAATTCACAACTACATGAATGAACAATTTCAATACACCAAACTGATATTCCTTAAGTGCAACAAGAAGAACCCCAAGGCATTAACATTCCAACAAAATACCCACATTCATTTTCAGACAAATGCCTCATGTTAACACATCAATTCTTACTACAAGAATCTTTCTATATCTCAGAGGTCATCATTAAATGAATCTGGATGATTCTGTTTAACTTAGCTGCAACTTCCAGATTATGAAAGTCATAAGGCCTAACAGATACATGACGCAAAGTTTCCTGGTTGTTCACTTCATACATATCTCCTGGTTCAGTAAATTTCTTTCAGAATTATTCTTTACTCATTTTCAGCTTACCTGTTTTGCTTTCTCTGCAATCTGTTCTTGACTTCCAATTGAAGTATCATACACAGCCGAAATGGAATGTTGTCGTGTATGCTGCCGGGACATGGGGGCCACCAAAGGTAATTTGTTTAATTTGGATGGGCTCAACCCTGCAACTGGCACCTTTTCATTTATAACCATACAGGATCCTGGTGTCCTTCCCATTCCTGATGACATGCTATTGAGGTTGGTAGAAGGACCTGAAGGTTCAAGCACCAATGATGTACCACCTGGTAACAGGTAATTTGTGCAATGATAAAATCAGAAAGTAAACAACAAGAAATGAAACAAACACATGAGGGTAATAAAAGAACTTGCCTCATACTTCCTCACATTAATGCACCCTACAACACCAAATATTGTCATTTAAAAAAGACTGTCACAGAAGAAAAACATAAATAAGAAAATGGAGTGGCTCTCAAACTTTTGGAAACCCCCACCCCTATTCTCAAGAAATTCTAACATTCAGCCTCCCTTCTAAATTTACCAGCATTCTGTTTTGATGTTTTCTATTGGTCTGAGGTATGTCTAATACACACAATGTTTCAGAAGCTGACTACTCTCATCTTCTGGTTCTCATGTTATGCTGCTCACACAAAGAGACAAATCCCAGTATTTCCCATGTGTTAGTATCTCATACAATGGAGAATGTCCAATGAAACAAAAATATAATGTATCAACCCCACCACAAACCTTTATATAAACATCGCTTCTAAATAGTTATAAAGTTATAATTGTTGTTAAAAGAGTAGTACATAAAAATCTTGCCCTTTCATATAATTAAAAGTATTTCAGATTCAAGGTAGCCTGTGTTAAGTGGGTCCCTTGTTACCACAGCATGACATCCTCAGGTTGCGCATAAAGGAGACAGCCTCCATGTATCGGGACAACTGTGAACTGAATAAGCAGTGATGGGCAGCCTACGAAGTGAGGGCCGTCTAGCTTTGGGAATAGGCAATGACTAACAACTCCCCACCAGCACGCTATGAAATTTATACTATACATTTCAGTCTAATATACAACTTTATTAAACATCACACTTCTATTACATACACACGTTTTGACATGACTGTGTCACCTTCAGGTGCAATGAAACATGTGGCATATATGTAATACAATTATCATTCTTAATAAAGCTGCACCTCACACTGAAACACATAGTATTACTTGAAAGTGCAACACAATGCAGAAGTATTGAATATTATAAAATGCTGCACAACGCCTTGGGCTTGAACATATTCTTTGGCAAACCTAAGCATAAAATAGGCATTAGGCTTGTAACAACAGGGACAAGAAGTAACCCCCAATATAAAATACAATATAAAATGAACCCCTGGAAGAAACTGTTCCTACGAAATGGTCAAAAGGAACCATCAAACGGCATAGTACTCTTGAGTGCAGCCACAGCATAGAAACTTGTGGTGGTGGTGGTGGTCTAGGAGATCTGTTCTTTTTACATTTTGTTTTGAGTTTTTCTACTCACCTGCTTCATGTGCACCACAGATGCCCTGAATGGAAAGTTAGTTTGATTGTGCATGAATGTTTAAAGAGTTAGTTCATAAATATTCACTTCTAATTTGTTTTCTGAACTTTTCTGTATACAATCCATTTGAATAATAAGGTAATATTTCAACTTACGTACTTTTTATAAAACTACTATTTGAACCTCATTGATTTATTTTATACAGATCAAAAGCAACATCAATTTAAACAGTGAGTTGCAAATATTAAAAGAAACATTTAAGAAATACTAAAGCATGCAGCAACGGTGAGGTTTTCAAATGTCTGCACTGAAGGGTTAAATGCTCAATAAATAAAGGCAGCGAGGAAAATCAAATCCAATACACACAGAACTTACAAAAACACCCTAAATGCCACTCCTGTTGTTACCACCTCAAAACTTTGTGAAGACAACCACACTGATTATTTTACTGACAGAGAATTATAACAAGTACCAAGATCAGTTGTTCTGCAGTGGTATGCTGTTCAATTCCTGCAAACCAGACAGTTACATAAGGGAAGGTCATGCTCTCAACACTATCAATATTTGACTAAACAGACTGGCTCAATGACTGGAGAAGAACACAGGGCAGAAAATGGAGAATGAAGAATAACAGCTCAAGGACGAAATGCAGGGGGCATATAAATGGGATTTCTTTCCTCAACTTTGGTATAGTATCTACATAACACTGTCAGAATTATAAGTAGGGGACAGACGGCTAGTGCAGCTCACCAAGTTCCAGAGAAGCAATCACAATGGCTTTTTTGTAAATCTTTTAGAAATAACAAGTTTTCTTCACAGGTCAGATTGTCAAAGTGCAGCATGAAAACGCAAGCTCATAACTAAGTGCAATCAGCCACGTCACTGAAGATAACAGTCCCTAATGCAGCCTCCATAAGCTTCATGTTGCGTCAATATAAATATTGTTTATTAACCTGTCTTCACAATTCCCTCATAATAATATGGATTATTTCTATTGATGAACTCGTAACTGTCAATTACTGAACATCTTCTTGAAAAGGCAAGGCAACAGTGAAGAATGATAAAATTCTGGAACTTAGGCATATTTTGGATCTGACTGGCCCAACATCACTCTTACCTATTAGGCAGAACAAATAAAATAAACTTCTCAACAACAGCAACACACAGGCAACAGAAGTCTTCATGGCAAGCACTCACATTACATTTGTTGTTGAAAGAGATTTCATAATCAGTTCCAACATGAACTGAACCTTCAGAACAAATTAAAGTTTGTATTACTATAATCATAAATTCTCTGAAAATGACCCACACACATACAAAGTTAACAATTCAAATTTACATCCAAACACTGTAAAATATTTAAGCTTTTGTAAAAACAAATTACTACAATTAAAAGCATTGTTAACAAACCATAAAGCCCATGAGCAATGGAAATGCAATTATTTCATGCAGAGCACAATCCCTAAACCATGACAAAATCTATCAAATCAGATTGCAACAAATCAGAAAAGAGCTGTAAAATGGCAGACAGGTAAAAGCCTCAACTTGTTCACAAAATTTATCACCCTATCATTTACACAAAATCAAAATTATAACGTAAAACTTTACTGGCCTAATAAGACTGAGTACAACACCTAACAGGCTACCTGGCACAAGAAGTGCAGAGGTGGCAGTGGCTGTGCCTGTGCAAGATGAAGTAGGGGGTGGTCGTAGTCCAAACACCATCCCATGGCGACCCCCTTGAGGTCGCCCAGGGATATGACCTGCACATGCACATCAGAGACAAAACACACCTCATCATGTACAGATCAAAGGAACTATTGGTACAAAATCCTTTACATATTTACGTACAATATATGAAACATGACAGTGTGGACCAAAATGTTCAATCTGTGATTAAAAGTTAAATCTCACACAATTTAAAGCTCAAGGTCCCAAAGTGTGAGGGTGCACAAATCTCAAGCACCTAAATTTTGTATGATAGCACCTGGTATCTTCAGTACAATTATTGGTGTTTTCCCCCTTGCATACAAAAATGTGTATCCCTTCACATGCATCAAACAGAAAGTGCCACATAACAGTGAGGTTAACAAATCACTCCAGAACTCGATCCTCAGCATAACCGTTTCATGTCACCCTTCTGGCACCTGGAATTTGGAAGTGGATCCTATATTCCTGGAAAATTTGATGCCCCTTCATTTCGTGTATATAAAAATGTTTTCATATAAGATCTATAGGTGCCAAAGCACACTAAAAATCTATAATGCACTGCTCTACACCAACATAAGCAATGAAATCTACAGTTCGTACCAATATTACTGGATTTATAACCATATGGCTTTCACCTCCACAACAGGACACTTAATAAAGTACACAAAAAACACAAACATAACTTAAAGCAATAATATTTGAACACTGATGGTGTATTTTTGTATGATACAGAGCAGACCAGAAAATTTTCCAAACTGTGGGTGGTCAGCATATTATCATATAAAAACACCCTATACAAGACTTATAAATACAGTAATAAGTTAAGTATAGCACTAGAGTGAAACACATACCTGATTTATACCAGAACCACTAAATTTTAAAGAACTCTTCTATAGTGACGCCAACTCACACCAAAATGCATTTTGCATGACCAAAAGGGGCAAATTTATAATATAAAGTAAAAAAAAGTGTGCAACTGGATCCATGATTATCAGATATTTTTGTTGTTTTTGTTAAATCGTGCCAGACAACAGGATGTGCCATATCACAGACTTCAAGATTAGAGGATGCAACATGTAAACTTGTTCATACTTTACTCACTAAGCATTTTGGTATGTACGTAGTACGTCCAGAAAGTAAAGATACAAACGCAATAAAATTTTTTAAAAATAGTTATTAACAAAATTGAGTCGAAAAAACTCTTAACACATACCTTTAGCTATTTTTCAGCATAATCACCACCTTTGTCAAGACATTTGTTTTGCCTGGGTACAAGGTTTTGTATTCTGATGTCATAAAACTCCGCCGCCTGTGCACGCAACCACGCAGTGACTTCGTTTCTCCACCTCTTCGTCTTCGTGAAACTTCTGGCCAGCCATCCCCCTCACAGACCTGACCTCGCTCCCAGCAATTTCCATTTGTTTTTGCATTTAAAGAAATATCTGGCCGGCCAGAAGTTTCACGAAGACGAAGAGGTGAAAAATGAAGTCACTACGTGGTTGCGTGCACAGGAGGCGGAGTTCTATGACATCGGAATACAAAAACTCGTACCCAGGCTAAACAAATGCCTTGACAAAGGTGGTGATTATGTTGAAAAATAGCTAAAGGTATGTGTTAAGAGTTTTTTCACTAGCTTTTGTTAATAAATATTTTTAAAAAAATTTATTGCTTTTGTATCTTTACTTTCTGGATAACCCTCGTACATACCAAAATGCAAAGCCATTGAAGCATAAAAAAGTTCAAACTGACAAATACAGTGAAACCTCTATCCATCGTTCCCGTTACCGTCGTTGGCCCGCATGTATCGTCTGCCTTATTTGGTCCCGAAATTAGCCCCATATAAATAACACTATTTTTTCCCGCCTCCATTGTTCCTCGAACTGTCGTTTTCCCGCACCAATAGTTGAAAAATCACGGTCCTGACCCAACTTTTCACGCACTGATAGTTTTTTTTTTTAATTTGAAGCGATTGTTTAGTGCGCTGTGCATGCATTGCTTTCTTAGTGCCACCTGGATTGGCTCCATCAAAAAGTATGGAGTGCATTCTGTACTCTTTGCTCTCCATCCTTTTCTTTGGACTAGATGAAGACTTGGCAACTCTGTTGTGGAGCTTTACTTCATTGCAAGTGGTTCTGTGTGTTCTGGTGTGCTTCATAGTTTCATAGGTTACCCTGGTTTAATCATTTCCATCCTTTATTATCCTTTTCCTATAATATTTTATTTCTGTTATTAATTCATTCCTGTTTTTATTACTTCATTATATTTTATTCCTGCTATTTATTTTGAAATCCGTGGACCATGTCCCAACCTAAAAAGCAAGTGAGAACTCTGCACGAGCGATTGAAAATAGTAGAAGAGGTGGAGAAGAATCCTGGAGAGAAATGTGTCGACATTGCCAAACGCCTTGGGTTGGCTCCAAGCACACTAAACTCCATATTCGCAAAGAAGGACGAAATCCAAGAGCAGGCAGAAAAATGTGGTAAGAAGAGGAAAATAGGTAGGGAGTCGACATTCGCCGAGTTGAAAAGAGTACTCGTGGTACCAGCAGGCAAGAGCGTCAAATATCCCAATTGATGGAACCATTCTTCGTGGAAAGGCGAAGATGATTGCAGCGCAGCTGAATATAGAAAATTTCACTGCATCCAACGGGTGGATAGAGAGGTTTAAGGACCGGCATGGCCTAGTATACAAGAAGTTAGTCGGAGAAAGTGCGGCAGTGGACAGCGAAAACACGGATGAGATGGGGCTCTCCTACAACGTGCTTCCTGTTAGAACCTTGGCTCTCAAAGGAGAGTCTTGTCATGGAGGGAAAAACTGTAAAGACAGACTTACTGTTTTACTTTGTGTTAACAGTGATGGAACTGACTAACAAGTGCCGACTGTTATCGGAAAACCTCCGAATCCGCGATGTTTCAAGAATGTAAAAAAATTACCCACCAAGTACCACGCGAACAATAAAGCGTGGATGACCACAGACATTTTTTCTTCATTTCTGCGTTCATTAGACGCAAGTATGGGTGCACAAAACAAGAACATTCTCCTCTTTGTGGACAATTGTGCCGCACATCCAAAGGATACATCGTTTCTAATAAATGTAAAAGTCATACGGTACCCGGCAAATTGTACAAGTGTGCTCCAGCCCCTTGATTTAGGGGTAATAAAGTGTTATAAGCAGCTTTATAGAAAACGCCTCGTGCAAACAGCTGTTTGCTTAATGGATGCAGGTAAAGATACGAAAAAGAAGATAAACGTGTTGGAAGCTTTGCACTACACTGTGGCAGCCTTGCAAGAAGTAACCCAGCAGACAATCAAAAATTGTTTTCGGAAAGCTGGTTACGTGCAGGGACAATCTTCAGGCGATAGTGACGTCGTATTGACCAACGATGACGACGATTTCCGCCAAGACTGGGAAAAGTTCAGTGGCATGAACAAAGATAAATTCGAGGACTACGTCTCTGTGGACAGTCAAATGGCAACCTGTGGTGTAGAAACAGTGCAGGAAATGTGCGTGAGCCTCGTGGCGTCCGGGAGTGTGGAGCGGGAAGAAGGAGAAGAAGAAGCTGGCAAACCCGAAGTTGTGCCGAGCTTTGCTGAGACGCATGAAGCGCTGATGAAAGTAAGATCTTTCTTTTATGCGCACAGCACGAGTGACAGTGATCGTGAAAGTGTTCTAGGCCTTGATAAATCGTACTTTGAATTGAGGAGGAGTAAAGTTGGCTTAAAACAAAAGTCAATGAAAGATTTTCTCAGCAAGAAGTAATAATTATCATTAAATTGTTCTTATCTATAATTTTTAATGGTTTCCCGGTACTATCATTTCCCGTATGTATCGTTCAAATTTTCCGGTCCCCTGAAAAACGATGGATAGAGGTTTCACTGTATAGTGTTAAAACAATAACACTGAGATATTGATCCACCATGGCATTTAGCTTGTAATAAGACACATGAAACTTTTATAACAGCTGAATGAAGTAACTAAGCATCTGCTATTAATTCTGGTGTTATCTTCCAAATATACAAAACCACCAACACTTAAAAAAGGGCGCACGGGCACACACACACAATGAAGTACCTGCTGCTAAATGTTTTTACTTTCACTGCTGAAATTGCATGACTGAGATTACTTCACCTGAACCCATGCTACAACTATAACAATAAGCAATGGTACATACCCTGTTGATTTAGTTGAGCCACTGCGGGAGGAAGAGTTGTGGAAATTGCTATTGGGGTTGCTCCCACACCTGGGATCTTGATCTCTGTACTCTGAGAGGACTGGGAAGATCCTGATGTTGATGCTGCACATAATAACAAAGTAAGATCTTCATCATCATCATCAGGATCCAAACGATTGGCTCTAAGAAAATGTAGGAACTGAGGAGTCGATGGTCGTTTGCGCCAAGCATGATAATCCATCATGTTTCCACCAGCTTGTAAGAAGAACAGTTCTGAAGCATGTTCTGCATATCGTTCCCGATCACTACACATACGTGCCTTCTTGTGTTCTAGCACTCTCTTCCTTAAAGCTCCAATTTCTTCATTTGGTGGTGCCCTCTCTTGAAGTTCTGTAAGTCGAATTCTTTTCCTTGAAGGAGCTGACGACTGTGGACTTGACACGAGATTCGAAGCAGAGGACAGTGGCGTAGCAAAAGATCCACTAGAAGTTCGTACCAAATTTGGTGTAGATGTTAACACTAGCGTTGGAGGTGACTGTACTATACCAATAGCACCACTAGCAGTTCTCTGCCGTGGAGGAGATGACAAAGAACTGACCAGTGTGGGATGAGATGAAGCATTAACTGCTGCTGGTTGACCAATGGCAACAAGTGATACCGTGCCTCGTCCTGGCGAATCACATGGGCCACTATTTCCAGCATTACTGGCAGCAAGTTGCAATGTTCCTGCCCGACCTGCAACCTGTGACACTCCAACCACATTCACCCTTGGAGATGAAGCAATGTTGAGTATACGTGTCACGCCAGACTGCTGAAGAGCCGCACTGGTTGTCGCAATAGTTGGAATAACCTGCAGGCAAGAAAAAATGCAAATTTATACACCACTACAACCTGATATGTGTTACAGAAATTACCCATTTTCACTGCAATGAAAAGTGTTTTTTTATTATAAGGTCCTTAGTTTATCTAACATATCACTGGTCACTCCATGTCAGCTCTTTTATTGTCTGGAACTTGGCTAACACACTCAACCACTTACAATCACATCAAAAGCCATTCTATGTGTTGTGTAGACAGTATTTTTGATGGCACAGCAATAAGAAAACTGTGCAATAAAACTGAAGGTCAGTCTAAACACAACTTTTATTTTATACTGAATTGTTAACTGGCTTTAGAATCTAAAAAAACATAAATTATGAGATTTAATAATATAGTGTACAACACAATATGTACTTTTTATCTTTTACTTATTGGTTAAATATGAAGCCTGATGGTCCGTGTACAGAATCCAAACATCTACCTGCTTAACAATTTGATATATAATAAAGTTGTGTTTAGACTGATCTCAAAATTTTATTGAATAATAGTAAAAGCACAACAGGATGGCAATCTTCAAAGGAGATTGTTGTAGCCTCCATGTTCATCAGACCTGAACCTATGTGCTGTTTAACTGAGGCATGTTAACAGGATGAAGTGTGTAGTAACAAACCATGCACTGAAGACAATTTTAAAAAGTATTCAAGAAGCAGTGTCTTCAATTTCACCAGAACTTTGATATGCAATTATCATTTCTTAGGTGTGATGCGAGTCTGTGAACTGAAGGAAACCATTTCCACCTCCTTATTTAAATATGGTGAGTACAAACCTAATATTATCTGCAACCCACTAAACTAAAACTTTCCAACATACTCTTTAAACATAGCAAGTGAAAACCTAATACTAACTGCAACACGCTGAAAAAAAAAAAAGGAAAAAAAACCCCTCATAGCAAACTGTGATAGCAGCGACCACTGTGCTGCCTGCCACTATAAAACGGTCTGAGCCTTTAACGGCCAACATTAACATATGTGAACACACATAAAAAACCAACCCTAGAAATTCATTCTACGCATATTTGTATTTTTAAGATATGCTGCATAATGTACGTTTTATTTTCCACAAAATGCCATTTTGTCATAAATTTATCTTTTTCTGCTCAAATACTACATTTTTCATAAACCACAAACTTAAATTTAAATATCAACCCGGTCATCTAAAAGGTTAAGTTACTAATCATACAGGCCACATAAACAATGGACGCTGTACAACTCTAACATAAATGAATGCAGAGCTAATTTCATTTCTGCAAATGATGCAAATTTTATGCTGTAGCACAGCAAGTGCGCTACTGTTACGCACAACTTGGAATAATATCACAATACAAATTCTCAAGTGCACTTAAGTTCATCTTCATATTCAGAACACTCCTCTCAGACTGCTGAACCCTGAAGATGAAAATGCTACAATCCTTTGGAAAATTGGCAACTATTTATCTATCAAAAATGGTGTAACATCCCACAAGACTTTAGAGTCTTCAATAAATCATACATACCTAAAACACAGCTTTGGTACCATTTAAAAGCATCAGTAACTACACAGTCACATTTGTTCAGAACAATCTCTCTCATATTTTAGTATTCTGCATTATAATATCACTTTAAGCAGATACCAACAAATTTCTTATAACATCTCAGCTTTTAATTACTCAAGTAAAGAACATAAATTACTTCTTTTATGTTGCAAATACCAGAATTCAATAACTTTTGCTTTTGTCATTCTGGTGGTAGGGGTACTAGACAAGGGTCATTAAGTTTACCATAATTTACATTAGTCCCGAGTACTATGACCATTAGCTCACCACGGCAGGTCATAACAAAGCAGGAAAGCTTCCCCTAGGTGTAAAACAACTGAATGCAAAAGCATCAGGCATTTAGTTATTTTAAAACACATCTGCCCTTCTTTGCTGATAATGTAATAAATCCTTTTAATGCTCGACCCTAAAGATACAGTTCTGGCAAATTCAGAAGCTTGTAGGTACCCCTTCTAGGCTAACATAACAGGTTATTTAAAACTACCTGCACAGAAGTTCTTACTTTTGACTAAAACTACAAGCAAATAAACATGCATACAAATAAATTATTCAACTGTGTGGCAGGCCACATTCTGTAAAGTAAGATCAGTGCATGGGCTGCATAAAAGGAATTGGCAGGCTGCGTGTTTGAGACACCTGGTATATAACATATTTACACAAATACAAAATGAGAATTTCTTCCTAATTCATCATCTCAAAAATGGTGGTTCACCTTACAAACATGCAAGTGAAGGGGGGGGGGGGGCTCTTATATGCAGGGTTGTATTATATTACAGTAAATGCAAAATATGAAAGACAATGAGACACGAAGATAGATAATTACAAGACTGGATTCAACAAACTGCTGATACCTGAAGGAGAGCTTTACAGGCCATCTACTATTATTTCCAAAGAAATCACTTGAAACGCCCACTGGAATGTACGACAGACGAGTCCTAACCTATTCTGAATGCTCTGACAGCAAGATAAAATATATCTGCATGTACTAGTTCTATAAACCCACTAGTCAACCTCTATCTGGGAAAATTTCACTTACTACTAACTTGTTCACTAAAACAATAACTCTTAAAAAACAAGGGTTATTCAACTCAAATGAAATGTATAAGGTACTGCTCATTTTGTACCTGAAATGCACATCTTTATCACTGAAAGCTTATTAAAACACTGACAAAAAGTAAAGTTTCCCCTGTCCTGCCATGAAGGCAGACTGGGGCCGCAGAGGCATAATGACACTCATTCTTAACATCACCATTAGACAGAGGTAAGTGGTCAACTTCATGCCCCAGCCAATTTACCCCAGAACCCACTGAACTGGAGGCTCAGTGGACCCCACAACCAGTATGGATTTTTGGAGAAGAGAAAAATTTCTTGCCCATGTTGGGATTCAAACTCAGTATCACCCAGCCCACAGCCCAGTCTTTATACCTACTACATATCCCGTGAAATTTGAAAATAACGTTCTATCTATATAAAGTAAAACCCCTATTTAATGAATTGCTGGGGGATTAGAATATATTTCAATAAATCGAGGTTTTCATTAAATGGAGGTTTATTGTTTATATGGAGCTATTGTCAGGACATGAAAAAATCATCACTAAATCCAGGGTTTCACTAAATGCGGGAACATTAAATCGGGGTTTTACTGTATTATGCTTTAAAATATGTTTACCTATCATTAATTCACAAACCCTCCGTTACTAACATCATGGATAACATTTACAAGACAGACAAATTATAGTATGTGAGAGGTATTTGGCAGAATAAAACAGAATTTATTTACACTATATGCATCCTTTATAGCACAAGGATACAGAACATGTAATAGTACGAATACAATACAAGCAATACAGATATCAGATATATCTGATTTGTACAGCTGTTTATAGCTATATTGCAAGAAACTATTATACATACGAAAAATATACTGTGGTCTTTGCATACAAAATTACTTCATATAAACACTACTCAAGAGCTTTCAATGCAAAAAAAGAATTCTGCAACTTAGTAGGAGAACTGAGCTAAGAATGATTTAAAAATGCTGGCTTAAATAATTCTATCATCATGGTTCCAGATTTTAATGTTAGACAGAACAATGTCATGTAACTTCGTTCCTGTACAGTACATACCTTTCTGGTAACCAGTGAGGTTTAAACCTGGCACATGGAGGTCATGTTTATGTCTTGTATTTATGTGGACATCAGTCAATGTTTGCAATTTTTTTTCATGCAGGATTAGATAACTATAAACACAAACCACAGTCAGTAACAGATCAACACGAGCACGCAAGTTAGTATATTTGTACTGTACAGGTACTATACTTTATCTTCAGACCACACACAGCCACATTCATCACCTCCTTAACCAAATTACCTGTGTGAGACCAGGTACACTGACTTGAGACGTAATAACAAACTGCTGTCCTCGTGAACCAGCGGCTGCCAACACTTGCTGCAGTCGTACTGTCTGCCCAGCCACATTCAGAGTTTGCGGGGGCTGCTGTGGTCCAGCCCCTGCCTGATGATCGCTCATCTTCTAACCGCCTGAAAAGTACACAAATTCCACACTGAACACAAAGGCGCATATCTAATCACATGTGCAGAACTGTCACGTTACTACACCCATAACACAAAGATCATCAATGTCATGCATCTCTCTCACAACCGGTACCTAACCTTACTCGACGTGCATGACCGCGCCGATCACGTTAACAGTGTAATAAAAATACCGCCTACAAATAAATACGCCTCGCTCACAAAATTAAAAGCAACAAAAATCCCAATAAATGATTAGACATATTATCGGAAGGGTAAATGTGATCATAAATTTTTATTTTTACAAAACGCGTAATTTGACCGAACACAAAGGAATTCCCTCTATACAAGCCTCCGCCATATTGGCGTTTTCATTATGCACCCATACAACTTACCATTATGTTATCACAAAGTTTCATGTTGAAGGTTAATCATCCGTTCACAATTATATCATATTTAGAACCCACAAAATTTACTGATTAATTAGGTACCAAACGTTACTCCCATGATACGAACTACAACTACCGTTACTAATGCAATTTCCAGCATTTCACCTCAAGGACACTACCTCCTTCCCGAACATGGCGACGGCACTCCAACGCCTCTTCGTTCCCGTAGTTCTGTTGTACAATATGCGGCCACCAGGAGCGTTACATCCACTACAACGGAAACTCAGAATGACCAATGGTCAATATGAAATATCCCAACAAATTTGCTTTCTGAAACACAAGTACCAGAATACAAACATGCTAGTAACCCTGAGAAACGTGAAAGTACGTTAAAACAGCAAGGATGGACTTCGTAATTAGTTCGCTCAGAGTAAATGCTTTGTAGGAATGAGACTGAGTGATATAAGATTTTTCATATTCACGTAATAAATATACATATGTGCATACAAGGGATTCTCATCAGTGTGTGATGTAATTAGTTGCAAAAGAAACCGAATGGCTAGGCTGTGCACACAGATGAGCCCTTTATTGGAAGAAGACGTTTTGAAAAGTTTGCATCAGAGAGAAATACGTACGATTGTTGATATTTTACAAGAAAGTCCAGAAAAAGTAATTAAAACAACAACACTGTCGTTCAAAGTACGTATTATTGGCAAGGTATCACTAATCTGAAAAGTGTGTCAGAGGTGTCAAGTGATATTTTATATGCCGGATCTGGCAAAGTTTGTTACAAACATTAAGATGTTTAGATTCAGATGCGTCTATTACTTTTTTACGTATAATCGCGACACAGAAAATCCCTTATTCTCGCAGATGTGTCTTACAGGCATGGATTCTTCCCACAGGTTTTAATATCCCCTTTCCTGCTAAGACTTGCGGCTTATTTCTTATGTTTCTACCCAGAAGTATGTCATATGGTAAACTGTTCAAATTCCTGCCAGTGAAAAAAAACCTGTAGATGCTATTGTGTTGGTATCTGTCACATAGAAAATTCAAAATCACTATTTTCATATTTGTTGTGGTTCATTTATTTTGTGTACATTTCTTTTAGGATATTTTGCAAGTACGCCGAAGTATTATAGCAAATTATTCTGCATTTCCTATTAAAGGGATCGATACCTACAATGAATTGTTATCAAATACTGCTATTATTCCAAGTGGAATAGAAAGGTTTGTACCATACTGTTATAGATGAATGGAATTGTATAGGTCCAAATGGGCTTATTCTCAACATTCTTTCACTTTATTGGCTGTATGAGAGAATTCAAAAGTAACTTAGTACTCTTTGATCTGATAGTCTATTTCAATATATGAAAATTGTATTCTTATACAAAATTATGATCAATGATCAAAATTAAAGGGAAAGAGATATGGTTTTGAAACTGGGGAAATGCAATTAATGACAGTTTGAGTGATAGAATTTTACAAACAGAACCATGAGCAAACTTCACAAACAGAATATCTAAGTTGCAATAGGAAGGTCGCTAATAAATTTACATAAACACACATATATATATACATTTTTATATGCATATTTTTATTCACTGTGGGTAAACATGAAGGAAGGAGCATTAGCATTAATTAATCAATGTAAAGAATATTAATTCTCCCCAAAATTGTTTGAATATTCAATCAAATACTTTTTTTTATGAAAAATTGATCACATCAATTCATTCATTTTTAAGTATAATTTTTCTGTGTAGAATGTGAAGCCATTTCCTTCATAACTTCATTGGTAACATTACAGCATCTTGTTTTTTGCCTTACTTTCAGTCTAGATGTTTTGATTGATGGAGGATTTTTGACAGGAAAAATTTATGAATTGTGTGGGGCATCTGCGAGTGGAAAGACTCAACTCTGTCTTACTATTGCAACACATATTGCCCATGACTTTAAGCAACAAGTACACTATATTGATACAAAGACAGATTTTTCAGGAAAGAGAGTTCAAGAAATATTAGAAGCAAAAGGATATCATGATGAGGTAATAAAGAAGCAATTTTAATTTTAGTTTTTATATATAGTTAGTAAATAAAGTCAAAAAGGATGAGGTGGTTGGGGCATGTATCATATATGGAGAACTCCACCTACATACAAAATTGTGGTTAGAAAACTTCAGGGAACACCTCACTTTGGAGAATAATATAATAGATCTTAAACAAGATAAGATAGCATTCACTTGTTTCAGGACAGGGAACAGTGGCAGGCTCTTGAGAGCAAGGTTACAAACCTCTGGGTTCTCTAAACTGTAAGAAATGTCTTGCTCAATGTCTCAAGAAAGACATTATTTAGTATTTTGTATGCTGAAATATACTGAGAGTATATGTCTTAAATGTAGGTGATTGGTGCTGTTATGGAAAGAATTCGAGTAACAAGGGTGCAGGACATTTATGACGTGTTTTCATTCTTGCAACACTTGAAGACCAGCCTTCACCAAGAACAAGATGGGCATCATAGCATTCGTATCATCTTTTTAGACTCCCTTCCTGTTTTGTTCCTCCCTTTTCTTGGAAATAACCTTAATGATGGTAAGATTTTACTGTTACTTTCATTACAATAGAATGTCTACTTATACATGTTTTATACATATTTAAAATATTTTGTGACACCTGCTTTCAGGCTGGGGGCTTATGAATCAGCTGGCTAACACAATGAAGTATATTGTAACAGAATTTCATGTTACATTTTTGGTTGTAAACCTAGCTGTGCATTTCTTAGAAGAAGAAAACATTCCTACTGATGTTAACAATGAATGTTTATCACAGGATGGAAATTTAGTTATATGTGATACAGTGAAACCAGCACTCGGCAAATACTGGCTAGATGTACCATGTACACGACTGTTTATTCATAAAATTGATTCAAGTGATAGCAGACAAATAACTTTAATGAAAAGTACATATCTAAGCACAAGAAAATACTGTAAGGTGGCAATTCAACCTCAAGGAGTAATATCAGCATCAGGAATTAAATCGTAATGTAGATTATACGCAGAGAAGCAAAGGAACAGTTCCTACAGTAAGAGGCACTAAGACATGCTGATGATGGATGCACAAATCCCGGGTGCCTAGTCACCCAGGTGACTGAATTCTATATGGTGGCACCTAATATTTTCTGCATAATTAATGCAGTTTTCCCCTCACATACAAAAATGTGTATCATTTCACATATACTGAGCAGAAAGTGCTAGATAACAGCAAAGTTTACAGGTCACTTCAAAATTGTGGGTCCTCAGTACAGAACTTGCTTAAGTCACCCTTCTGGTAAATACAGTTTGAAGGTGGCTCCTAGATATTTGCAAAATCTGTGGACCTCTGAGACAGAAAATACTTGGGTACTGTGAACATTTCCAGCATGATGATCCCTTGCTCCAGCCCACAGCACCATTCTACCTTCAAACAAAAATGGGACAAGTCATGTTGGCCAGGCAATTTTGAGTTGTGTTCAATACTTTGATGTTCCTGACTGTATTGTGGCTCCTCTTCACTCTAGTTTGTATAATCGTATTTTAACAGTGTTTGAAATTGTATCATTAAGGAATAATGAAAGTGACTTCTATACTCTGGTTTTTTGTAAGTGAATTTCTTGTACTTCTATACAAGTATGGCACTTTCTGTGCAGAAATATTATGGTAAGCTCTGTAGAACAGACTGAATGTAATATTTAGTAGTGATTTATTCCTAGTGTATGTAAGAATGAAAGTGTTTTAAATATATGTATACATATACAAATTAACTTTCCTCCTTGCCTAAAAGAAGCCCACCTACGTAAGTTCCGTGAGTGTGATGTAAAACACTGTGGCATGAAGTCCAACTCTGTTAACCCATGAAGATAAGTCTGTATGTGCTTACTGACAATGAGATGTATGGGTGTGATGAAGATGTGAATATTATTATTATCCTCCCATCTATGCCTACATCTTCCAAGTGGTCTCTATCCCTCAGGTTTTGCCCCTAGACCTTGTATGCACCTCTGTTGTCTCCCATACGCGCCCATCTCATTCACCGAAATAATATTTGGTGAGAAGTACAGATCATAAAGATTCTCATTATGTAGTTTAACGCCCATACAAAAAACAACTAAAATTGTACACCTGCATATCTTACATTTTGGGATAGGAAACTGGAAGACAAAGGTTTCTACAAGGAATGATTGAAAGCATTCCCTGACTTCAACATGCTCTTGATTTCTTCATTAATTGAATTTCGATTTGTTAAGGTTGTTCTCGAATATTTGAACTGTTCCACCCCTTCCAAGGAGTCATTACCTATATTTATGTTGTGATTTTGTCCTACATGCTGGTCTCGAGACATGACTATACTTAGTTTTCTTAACATGTACCAACCATAACCAAAGCTTCTGTTCTTCTTGTAGTATGTATGCTTCCACCCAATATATTTACATCAGCAGCATACACCAGAAGGTAATGTGCACCATTTCATTGAAGGCCCTCCTGGTTTGCCTAAACCTCCTTACGGTACAATGTAAAGCTAAGTTGAAACCAATTAATGCTGCTACCCAAGGTAAATTTCTGGATACATATCCGCGGTACATTGGCAATATTATTTCCTTCGTCACTTGTTTTATGAATACCAATATGGCGTCGCTTGTGGCAGATTATAGCTCTTCTGGTGAAAGCGAAAATGATGTCGATTCTGATAGTGTGCATGAATTGTAAGTTGTCATATTCATGAGACATGGCAGATTAGAAAATGTTGAAAATTATTTATTAGTGGACCATATTATCAAGAATGTGATCTATCTTTGGTATTGCTAATTTCTGATTTAGGATTGCGCTGACATGTTTTATAGCATAAACGTATGCATAAAACCGTACGCATTATCCTGCCTAATAAATACGTATAGTATGAGGAAAGTCCCTCATTAGGTACTGTTGAAAGTGCTAGTAAATTTCCTTGGATCTCGTACAGTGATGTGTGTTTTGTGTGGTGTATTAGTTTGTGGTCTGGAACTAAAGGTTGTATGCAATATCTCACAACCAACCTGGTCGGTTTAGTAGATTATTTATGACCGTAGTGGTGTATTGCAAAGGACTAGGTAAATGTTCAGTTGTGAGAATGCAATGCATTCAGTCTGAGTATGTTTTATACCTTATGCAGCAAAGTTTGAAATGTCATTTTCATCCTGAGTGTCGTAAAATATTAATAGACTAAAGGAATATGTAATTGAAGGCTTCCGCCGTGGTCGTAATGTTGCTTAAAATCTTCTGGGTTGTTACCTGGCGTAATTTTTTGGTGTATGACCAACGTTTCGGGATCACTTGTTTGTCAAACAAGTGATCCCGAAACATTGGTCATACACCAAAAAATGACGCCGGGTAACAACCCAGAAGATTTTAAGCAGCAGACTAAAGGAAGTGGTGCATTAGCTTACTTTTTAAGATATAGTGTTTTTTAATCAAAATGTGTAAATGCATAATGTGAGTTCTTTTACCATTATATAGTGTCTTAAGTTGTTATATGTACAACATGTATTGAGGACATTTTAAGTACATGAATGTGTAAGCATAGGCATTAACAAATGCTAATGTTAAAATTCTGAATTTGGGCTTTATATCGTAATCATCAAATTTCCTGGAAGGTAGAAACATGAAGCTAGAAGTGATGAAAAAAAATATCAATAATGACTTGATTCATTTTCTTTTAATGTTGTGGCAAAATGAATTCCACACGCTTAACATGGTGTTCCCTAACAAAAATAGCCATTGTTAAAAGAAACATTACATGTTAAGTAACTGCATAGATCAGAGTCCATCTTGAGGTCACAATTACTTGGCTAGTCAATGCCACTCAAGGTTTCATTAGCTTGTTCACACAAGCCTGCCACTGGCCCATATTCTGATCCACATGAATGCAGTCTACGTCGTTCCACTCTACTTCACAAGTTCCATTATATACATTTATGTATCAGTGATAAAATCTGACTTGATCAGATATTGTTTCTATTGGAAGGGAAGTTTTTAACATACGAGTATGTTGTCCAAAACTGTTTAAATATGCTAAACATAGAAATAATGACACAGTGAAGATCTATGCAAACATTTCCTCTCAATTAGTAAAAAGTCCGTCAAAACACAACTTAAGTAATTTATTCTGGATATTACTGCAGGTGGTCAGCAGTCGGCATATTGGTATGGATTTTTTAAAACAAAATGCTACCATTCAATTCAATTTCCAGTGTTATATTGAGAAACCAAATATGTACAGAAACAGAAACTGAGGGTGTTTGAGAACAGTGAGCTGAGGAGAATATTTGAACCTAAGAAAGAGTACAAATGAAATTACAAAATGGGGATATTCATAATTTTCATTATACATGATGCTGTTAGAGTGATTAAATGTAGGAAAGTAAGCATGATAAAACTGAGAACTGTGAACATACTAAACGTTTAAATTGAAGGATAAACTACGATAGATCTTCGGAGTGTCGTCCTCGGTGGACTAGTGGTTAGCGTGCTCGCCATTGGACCCAAGGTTCGCAGGTTCAATCCCGGCCGAGGTCGATGGATTTTTAAGGGTGATAAAAATCCGTAGCACAACTTCCTTTGGAGGGGAAGTAAAGCCGGCAGTCCCATGTCGTAGATTTTCGGCATGTAAAAGAACCTTACGGGCATGAATCGAGATGTTTCGTAAGCAAAATTCAGCGGCCATTTCTCACCCAAGTCTCCTGATTGACTGCTAGATGGCTCTGGCAGTCATATCAGGATGAGTAGAACTTGTGCAGTCAGTGGACTGGTCACTCACTACAGAATGCACACCTCCAGACCAAGAAACCTCTGAAAGGAGGCCCTATGCTCCGCAAGGAGCGACAGGAGGAAAACTAAAACTAAGATCTTCGGAGTATGATGTGAAGTGTGTAATGAACTCAACTGGCTCCAGATGCAGTCCAGGGGTGGTCCTCTTTAAACATAGTAGTAAACTTGTAGGTGCTATAAAAATCAGTTTTCAAGAAATTAGGTTGGATTGCCTGATTATCTAGGATAGCTGGGGTAGCTGAGTTGGTGTAGTGACTTAAACTGCAGGCTGGACAGTGGACTTTTGGTTTGACTACCAGCAGGGTTCAGAGATTTTTCTCATCTCTAAAGCATCATGACCAGCTGTGGGGCATATCCAGCTTCCTAGTCAATGGGTAAAAGGGGCTCTTTTCCCAAGGGTAAAGCTGTCTTCTCCCTGTCTAGTGCCCAGGTATAACTTTACCATTTACTGTACTGTATCTTGTCTCAGCCATTTCACATTCTGGGAAGCGACTGAGCTGAGCTAGCATGTTGTACACACAAGACGCGTATTTTTTAGTAATGAACTCTTGGACACCACATAGTCCTGTCAACTTGCACTGAATCTTGGACAATAGGACAGTTACTAATTCAGCACCCCCCACAGGTTTCCTGTTATTTTCAGATGCCTGTACTGTTCAAGTTTGGACATAAAATTTTCGCCCATGATCCCATCATTTTCGAGTCTGACATCACTCATGAACTAAACTACCTACAAGACAAGGTTATGGTTAGTTTCTATCAGTGTCTATGTAACCACGTGTGAGTGTACCAAGCCATTCCTCCAACCACCATTATTTTCACACTTTCAAACAAACCTGCTTCAGGAGTCTGTCCATATTTTCCAATACAGTGTGTTTATGTGTAGGTCTTCCCAGTTGTCTCATTCCTCTGCCGAGGATAATCCCATCAGATAACCCGTATGTAAATAAGTTTATACGTAAACTGTCTATTCATCCAAACCATTAACTGTTGTAACACATGCAATTAATGTTTAGGTAATTCTGAAGATTTAAGAACACTATTCATATTACACGAGCATTTCACGCGGTTTTAAAAATACACTCACCACAGGTGAATTAACAAAAACCATGATCAGTATATAAACCCTGTTACCATGAACTGCAATGAATTTTGTTAAGTGGCAAATTATAAAAGCTGTACTTCTGTAGTTTTGATTTCTATAGTTCATTTCATTAAGTTCAATAAAATGTATACCACAATACTGCAGAAACAGAAGAAGAGTGTGAAGGAGTTTGAGTTAACCTCAGCATGACATTAAACTTTATGCCACAGAATCTGTTCCAGTATTCATTCATAATTGTTTGGTTTATGCAGTTTTTTTGATCATCTAATTTATTATTTCATACTGACTGTATTTTTAGTTCATTTCTAATACTGTATGTTCATACTTAATGTGGTGTAGTCTAGTGTAACCTTTAATTCTTCTTAAGCACCTCATCCATCTCGTTATGTTGAATTTATGTATTGCTTTAATTGTCCAAGATTTACTTCCATCTAGGAAAGTTTGTACTACTGCTACTTTATAAAATTAAATTTATTAGTACAAAATTAATGCATGAAATTAGTAGTATGCAATCATTTTAATGGTTGCTAATAACTTCAGTCAGCAGAATGTCAATTACATATGCCAGACAGGCCACAGACGACGGATATAATACGGCGCATGCGCTTTGCATGCTGGATAACTAAGGCTACAGACACACATTCAGAATATGTAATACTTACTGCTTTTCCATGGCAACAGTGATAATGCAAACACACCCCATCGTTACATTTATGTACATTGCCTGCCTTGTTAGATCCTTTGTCTTGTTTTCTTACTTTTTCTTGACCAAGTGAGTTTTGTTCTTCAGTATCTTCAAGGTATTCTGTAACAGGCAGAGTACTTACTGTTCCTGTATGAAGTTCATATGTTGTGATTTTTTATTTCTATTTTGAAATCCATACTTTGAAATTTCGACTTAGATTTTATATTGCAATATGAGTAATCTGTGCCGCCATTAAATTACTTACCAAACATGTTACTGTCTTCTGTTTGTTGATTCTTACAACATGTAAACAAAGAACACTTTAACATCCCTATTTCATGACATATGGTTTGAATGTATACATTCTTTTATGCTGGTATGTATGACAGTATCATTCTGTGTGATTCCATCCCATTTTACAGAGCCTTCTATATTGTTATGGTGGTCCCTCAGTTCATGTTTATATCATTTGCTGTCAGTAGTTGTGTATGTTGTAATATGTTCTCTGATCAGCAACAGGAATTGCAGTGCTAACCAGTCATTGTTCCATGATTATTGTGGATATCAGGATCACTTCTGTGTTATGTACAATAATTAAAATGTCCTGTATTTTAGGTCTGATGACAATAGGCAGCTAAATGGGCGAACATCTGAAAAGTTACCTCATCCTGAGTTTGGAACACCGGGTGCCATGTCAGTCAAGAACTCTGTGTTCTCAAATCCATTTGTAGAGGCAGAAAATGCAAAGAAAGCCATCCTTGAGAAGCATGTTAAAATGACGCCCACTAGAGATGAAATTAAAATGATAAATGGAAAGAAAATATGTTGGAATTTTCGAAAAGGTCGTTGTAGATTTGGACATAATTGTAAGTTCGCACATGATTCAGATTTACATCGATCAGAGGCAGACTTACAGGACAGTGGTAACCAGAATGAACAAGTGCCATATCACAGTCAGATAGCACCAATTGTGGATGAAGAAGCTGAAGTAGAGAATGAGAGTACTTCGACACAAGTCATAAGAAAGAAGAGACCAGGTCTTACTCAAGGACTTGTTCCTGGAAAGAAAGTAATGAAACTATACAAGAAACATTCATCTCAAGATACAGGATGGATAAAAGGAAACAGATAGTAATTGCACATCTAATAGACAGCCTTGTTTGTTCCTAGCATAGGACTAAATATTTAATACTGCATGATTCTTGACTATGGACAGATATATAGTCAAATGTAATTAATGGGCCCTAAAAGAAATGTCTAGCAATAGCAAATTACAACAACAAATTAGCCGTACTCTGTCGTTAGTCATTCAATTTAAGTGTCCTTTGATGGTGTTAAAAAAAAGAAAATAGCGTAATGAAAAGCCGTAGTTTTATGCACTGGGCAGTTGAGTATGTGGCTACATTTCCTTTTAACTCATATGGTGATGGTAAAAATTGTACATTCAAAATTGCAAGATCACACAGTGATTTACCAAGACCATCAACTTTCAGTTCTTACAAGGGGAGTGCACAGTAATAGCACCTCTGTCTGTGTTGAAACTTCGTGAGGATAAACAGATCCTCAGATAATGTAAATAAACTGCACATGCAGAATGAGCCTGTATATAAAATCGCTCAAGGAAATTGTGGGAAAATGTTTGTGTCTTTTGTTCAACAATTGGATCCTTAGTTATTCACATTTGCAGATAAAAATTGTATAACAGTAGTTATGGGCACTATACACAATTCCAATTTTCCTCTAAGTAAGGTAAACAGTTATGTCAAAAACAAATGAATATGAATTAATAATTAATGTTAATAATAATGAAGAAAAACAGGTAAATAGCCTGCACTCACAACCATGCAGCAAAACTTATCCAAAATTTTGTTGGGTGATTCAGAGTATTGGTTCTTCTTGCAAATTTTATAGCATTACAAGTTCTTTAGTCTCACATGGTTTGAACAATTAAAGGTGCAGAATCTAAGGTTCTCACAGCAATGTTGCAGAAGATTCCAGTCTTTTGGGATGTGATGCTGTGTTGTTGGGCAAGTGTTCCCCATGTTTGAAAACAGACGCCCAAATTCCGGGTGACTAAATTGGTTAAGGTGGCACCTAATATTTTCATCCAATTATTTCAGTTTTTTCTTACATAAAAAATGTGTATCAACCTTGATTTCAGGCTTCCACCGCGATGTTGATGAGATCTGCGCTCTTCTGGGATATTACGTGGCGTCGTGTGGTAATTGTAAACAATTACCACACAACTCCAGGTAACATCCCAGAAGAGCACAGATCTCAAATGTGTATCAGTTCACTTGTGCTGGGCAGAAAGTGCCAGATAACAGCAAGGTTCACAGGTTACTCCGGAATTTTGGATACTCAGTATGGACCTTGCTTCATGTCACCTTTCTGGCGCCAAGACTTCGGGAAAATTTGTGGATCCGTTTTGAAGGATCATAATGCCTTCATCTTCAGGGTCAAGCAGTCCCTGGAGGTGAAGGCATTATGGTCGTTGAAAGCGTCAGGAATTGCTCACCGAATGACACAGCATCACATCCCAGATGACTTGAATCTTGAAAATCAAAGGTACCACAATTATGTATTCCCCTTGTTAACAGAATTTTAATTCTTGAAAGTAGTTTAGTCTCCACTTCAAACCAGTGAACATTTTTAATCTTGAAGCCAGTAGCAGCTGCAGGCAGTTTGCTGCTGCTGCAAGTTACATGCACTTATTCTTCCCATTCCGCACATTTACTTGGACGAAGGCAATATCTGAAGCATCTTGTTTGTAAATTCTTGTATTATATTATGTAACTTTATGCTTAATAAAATCAATTTACTATTGAGCAGCATATGGGATTATTGTGCATTCCCTGTGAATGCCCCAACAGTCTTGGCTGTCTTTCTTTCCTTTCTTTCTTTCTTTCTTCCTTACATTCTTTCATGCCTACATTTTAAGCTGTGGAAGAATGCAACTTTTCAATCTTGCTTCTCTTCCTCTTTGCATCACCAATAGTAACATGGCCGACACCGTATTCTTCTGCGACCTTTCACATTAGTTGATCTGCTGTTGGTAAGGCTTAAAGCTTTTGTTATTTTTGTTTTCACATGACAGGTTAATGAAAAAATTACTATTTTATGAGGAATTAGTAATTTCCATCACCAAACATAAGCGCAACTGCACTCATGTAATCAAAGCTAGTAACAAAAGCACACTAAAGCAGCCGGTAGTAAGTATATACATAAAATGCAGACAATAAACAATGTAAACATGTACATGTTGACAGAATGTACACACATGAACCTGGTGGGGAACACATTTCATTCCACCACACAATGAACTGACTGTTGATAGAATATGATTCATGTAACATGTAAGTTCATAAATGTAATACAGCGTTCTGACAACACAGCACATCAGATAACAAGATAGACAATGTACGTATAATGTAACATAGCAGCGTGTTCGCATAATGTTTATACCTCCCCTGCTATGCTAACAGACTGATACCATTTCACTCGAGAGTGCTAGTATGGCCATTTAATGTCACTGGCAACAATCAAATGCAGTTAGGTTTTCATGTAAAGTGCCTGGCATTCTTGCCCAATTTTAACCAAATTTGGGTTTTCTTGACAGATTTTCATGAAAGTTCCCAGTATCAAATTTCACAGAAATCCATCCAGTGGGAACCACACTGATACATGTGGACAGACGGACCAACATGAGGAGGCTAATGGGTACTTTTCATGACTATGCCAAATGCACCTAAAAAGAAATGTCATATAACCAAAGGTACGGCCATCTGGATGCTACTGTAAATGGCAGCTTCACACACAGTCATCTCTGGTGCTACAAAAATGTGGCATTTGTGCCTGTTGACCTAGGAAATATCCTTACACTAAAAGGAAAATGGGTTAAGAGCTGTTCTTCTTACAGGCAATAATACTGCACCTTGTTCAGTTATTTATATTTCCATTAACAAGAAATGAAAGTGCACACGTTTCATAAGTACACTTCTATACAGAGATCATTAAAAAGATTGCGATACTTCCTTCCAGCCACGTGCTACAGTTACAGATAACAGCTGTAATTCTGTTATTCCTCCAAATCAGAGGTCTCAAACTAAAATTGTATGCTTGCCAAACTTATAATTTTGAAAATTAAGGTGGGCCACACACCATTTTAAGCAATAAAGAGGTTAAATGTTTTGTTCAATATTAAACACACTGTTAGGAATATTGCATACTATTAATAACAGGACTGAAATATAATTATCAAATTTTAACCTTTACTTCATTAGTACTGTTTGCCAAAATACTTGTTACCATCCAGTGATAGCAAAACTCTTTGGGCCTTCATGGCCTGTGACAAAAATTATTTTTCATTCTTTAAATTAAAGAAATCTTTGACACTGTGCTGGGCCACAGGCTATAATTGGAATAAGATAAGTGTGAGGGCTGCATAAAAAACAGGTGGGCCTCATGCAGCCTGCATATTTGAGACCCCTGCTCAAAACACACCTGTTCCATGGGGTGCACACCCAGAACACTGTAACACAAGTGTGGAATGTCAGCAAAGCTCATATATGGACAACCTTTTGCAAACGAACATTATGATTTGAAGAAATGTTGAAAAAATATACCTGATTCTCCATATCATTGACAATGTGGTGAAGAGTAACAAAATAGCAATTTCAAAAATTTAAGAACAACCAGTGTGGTTAAATTACATTTGTAGGTACATATATGTCTCATGCTCGCAATACTGATGGTAACAATTCTAGCAATTAACCACTGCAGTTCATTTCACTGGAAATTTTATATAACGCTATACACTTATGGCAGGAGAAAGTTAAATAATTTGTCCTTGTGATATATGCTTTCCTCTCTCTCTCTCTCACACACACACACACAATGTTCAAGGCGTAATACCATAACAAATAAAGTCACTTTCATTAAGATTTAAATTAATTTGTAGATTTCTGCAGCATGTGATTAACATACATTATTTGAAAATTATTTAAGCTAGTTAAGTAATTTAACAGGTACACTTTACATAAACTATTGGTAACCCAACTAACCACTATTCAAACTGAGTGCAGAAAGAATAATCTAAGTACCTGATGTGTCATGCTATTAAAAAGCTGGAATACTTGTAGTCTGTGAAAATGGCTATTATTAATAGCTACAGTTTGAAAATTCCACAAATAATAGCAGATTCAAGAAGATTTATGTGGACTCTGAATTATTTTGAATGTGCATACTACAGTTTTAGGAAATATGTTCTTTCTTGAATACAGTTGCAACTAATTACATTTCATATACTTCTGCCTTAAATAACTTAAACATATTTTATTACAGCTACAGTTAAGTATCAATACTTATAAGTAATAAATAAATTTAGGGGACTTGGTGCCTGATAAAAAATCAACTGAATACACAAAAATATATATTTATAAATGCTTGTATCCTGGACACTGGTCATGTATGAGTACAGTCAAAGGACTTGGAAGGGAGGGGGGGGGGGGGCAACTCAGAATGTAGATATTAAAAAACAATTAGGCTCCTTTTCCAATTTTAGTTGGACAACTAAATTTTATCTCTACTCCCGTCAATACAAGCTTATAAATCTTTTTAGGTACTTACATTCACTATGCACTTAACAGGATTTTTATTGCTTTCATAAGAATATGACAAGGGTAAAAATAGATAATGTTGTGAGATTTAAGGTTCTCAGAGCAGTGTTACTGAAGATTCAAGTATTCAGGGATGTTACACCATGTCGACTGGTAAATAGCTACTGATGTTTTGAAGGAACATAGTGCCTTCATCGTAGGGGTCGAACAGTCCTAGAAGAGTCCAGTCCACAGCCTTACACAATGTTCTGTTAAAACATATTTTTAATACTAGCTTCTTTGGTTTGACTCTAAAAATGATGATACTATGATCCTTCAAAACACTGGTACCCAGTCAACGTGGCATAACATCCTAGAAGACTTGACAGCTTCAAATCAGGTCAGCTCTGCACGGTACACCACACAACAAGATGCAGGTAAGTTACTCAATACCTGAAGTTCTGTCATGAAATATGGACAAATGATCAACAGTTTTAACTTCTTGGAATTTCTTGGTTTCAGTACTTATTTGTTCTGGTCAGGGCTACTGGGTACAAACAGATTATTTCTCCTAGAACAATAATTCTTGAAGATTATTATTACTTTTAAATTTCTATGCAGTGCAACTGAATGCAGAGGTGGTTTTTCCTACTTGAAGAAGATAAAGATTTAGAAATTCTGTTAAATGTTACCCAAAGTTATAAAACTAAAACAGGTATCAGTTTTGGTATACTCATGAAAACAGGACACATAAATGTCCAAAAGAACAACTTCTACCTCTAAACACTTATTCTGGAATACCTATGCACTGATAGGAAAATGTTAAGAATAGAGTTTAAAGAAGTATGGCTTGAGACTGTGGACTGGGATCATCAGGCTCAAGGCAAGGACCAGTGGCAGGATCCTGTGAACATGGCTATGAACTCTGTGTTCCACAAAAGGCAGGAAATTTCTTGTCTAGCTAAGTACCTACTAGTTTCTCAGAATGGTCAGTGTTCCATGCTAACAATTAATGCCTGAACTGCATCTGCAACAGTGAGACATTAATTTATTGCCTTGTGAACTATAACCCAGGCAATCATAGACAGCTTGATATAAATACAAAATAGTCTATTTCCAATGACGGTGAATATGATGTTATGTTGGAGGGTCAACATTGTTCTCAGTTTTGTGACATCAGACTTGGACAAGTCTGGAACATGAAACACATACAGAATCCAGGATTCATACACTACATGCAACATCAGCAACAAAAATCCAGTTTTTTAATAGCTTGTCTTGGACATATCTTATGAGTTTCTATTTTCCAGAGTGAAAGAGCATAGAATTATTTACATATGGTTGTTTGATCACATTAAAATATTGTAACTATCATGTCTTTCCATACTGAAGACTTCTGTAAACAAAACAGACATATAAAAGTATGGCAATATTCATTTTCAACTACAACAGAATGAAGCTGTATTAAAAACTATGAACTTTTTGTTAACAAATGTGAAACACATATGATATAATGAGTGCTATTAAAAATTGTCTTTATATGGTCAGTGTTCTCAATACAAGCATTTAAAAACGTGTTTAAATATTACATTATGAATAAGAAGTTACATCTCCAATTGACTAGACAATATATGCCAGTGTTCATGTACAGGACATCAAAAAGCAACTACATGAATTACACTTCTGTTTCAGATTATATGAGACACACTTCAAATTAACTCCTTCAAACAGTCTATGTATTTTGGGAATCCAGTGTCAATGAGTACAACAGAAGAGCAGCTTTAACCAGCTGACAAACCAATCTGTTTGAAGAGAATTAAATGTACAAAAAATTAATAAATATTCTGCATTCTTCAGAACACGTAAAGTCATTTGGAAAACATACATATAACATTAGAAGTTATTTTTTTATGTCAGTTTCTTCTGTATTTCAACTACAGCTTAAGATATAACTTAGTACCAATACCACACGGTAATTTTCTCTTTTAGTTGGCAAATGTAACACAAAAGATCACGTCTGCAATCAGTTAGTCTGGCATCCGAACTCCACAGAAGCAACATTGGCTCAACTTGCTACAGCTTGGTTTATGCCATGAGATGGGAAAGCAAGTATTCATTGATGAAAAGACATTAACCTTAAGCTACCAAGACTGTATTCATAGGCAAATCTGTATTCATTAATATGCCAAACACAGAATAATACATCCATCTAATGGCAGAGATTAGTGTTGGTGTCATCAGTTCATTATTTCACCATACTCCATACTTGTCTATCAGTGAGGACCATTTAAGGTCACAGTACCAAGAGACAAATTCTACTCTACAACTCCCACTCCTACAACTAAAAAATCGATCACTCAAAAACCCCTGTCCTTTCATACCAGCCAACATTCCTTCAGATGCAAAGATAACTGATGCAGATAATACATGCAGGATGTCATTCAATTGGTAATGACAGAGTCAATCCCTGAATCAAAACATCAGATGCCTGTCTTTGTTTTTGAATACAAAGGCAAATGAAAATGTTTGACATGGTTCATAAGTAATTTGTTAATTCCTAGTACAGTCATATGTAACTTGATATTAATCCAATCATTACACAAACAGTCAGATCATGATACATACTGAAATGACTGAAAACAAAAGTTTGTAAATTGTCATGCTATATTCCTTATAGCCGCACTGATATGCTGAAGAGTTTAATGATTATACCATCAAAACATAACAAATCACTCATAAAAAGTGAGTTTTTACTGTGACCTCGACCTGTTTCAATTGTGTTTGGTCATCCCCAGGAGGCATGTCTTCGCAAGCACTAAGCAGATATCATAATAAAAAAATACAAAGAACCACTAGAAGCTAAGATTTCAATAATGCTGGCATTTTACAAACTTACATGTGTAGACTGCAACAGGGTAAATATGGGACAAACAGGAAAAAACCTACACATAAGACATAAGAAACATACCTGTAACATAAGTAATAATGAAGATTGAAATGTGCTACATATTCCTAATAATGGACAAATGTATAGCAAAACAAATGACACAAAGACGCTATTGAACAAACAAAACACAGGATGGGAAATTAATACAAAAGTAACCCTGTATATTTGCACAGAAAGAAAAGATGGGAAGGCTAATTAATGAGCAAGAAAAACGATAAAATCGTAGCTTTTCGACATGGCTTGGGAGCTTTGCAAAACAGTTTTTCTTAGTAAGAGAAGGGGATATGTGTCATGAGGATGGTCATTAGTACACTAAAACATGGCTACACACCAGTACAAGATGACTTGAACTAGGCTAAAACAGACTTCAGCAAGGTTAGGGCAATCTCTGGAAATATATAAAAGCCACAGCAGACTCTTAGAAATAAATAATTATAAAATCTGACTTCAATTATTTAATTTCTCAAATTCATTGAAATCCTCACATTATATAACAACTCACCCAAACTTAAACTTAGAAAAAAATTTTACAGCTACATCAATGATAATAAAAGGGACTTAACTGTTTAGTAGCAAATGGAAATTCAATACCAGATTCGAATTACAGGTGACTTACAAGAACAAGGGAACTACTGATATGGAAGGATTTTAATAACCAGCACTGATTAATGTAAAGTTTTAGTGGCATTACTGCTTATGGTATGAAAAAAACGATCAAGACTTGCAACGATAAAAAAGATTTTATATGGCAATTTGTTTTAATATGTGATTTAGCCATTTATGTACAATAATTTTAATCTCATATAGTTTTTAGTCATAAAATTTGGCCCTTGTGAGACTAAGGTCATGGGCAAAAACTTTTAATACAATGGATATAAACATTAAATAATCATATGTCTTGATGGTATAATGTTATATTATTTGTGTATATTAATTTGTTATATCCTGCAACTGTAATAAGGATTTTTAGAATCCACTAAAAGGGACCACAATTATAACTGGACACAGTGTTCTTGGATGTACGAACCAAAATGAGTAACACAAACAGTAAATACTGACTGTACCACCAAGCAACTTCATGGGAAATACAAGTGCCACCTGTAGGACTCAAAGATATTGATTAGGACAATAAAGGATCAGGATCTTCAAGAAGTGGTTAATGTCTTTCACTGAAGACCAGTATCAACCAATCCTTCAGCACAGTTATATAAATGAGACAAACTTTTTTATCTAATCCCTGCTCAACATTTTGGATAATGTCTTTCCATCTTTTGCAAGGCTTATGTCACAGTAAAATTCATTAATTAAAACAAACTATTGCTCAGGTGAAACTTACCTGAAAATGTGTAAGCAAGCTTGCACACAACAGGATCACATACAAATACCACATATGTGTCAATGAATACAACTATTAGGATGACTTTGGGTATTAGAAAAGTATAATGTAATTGCACATAATGTGCAAGGATTGTGAAATACTGGCTTCAGCATGGTCCTCACCTCCCAGTACATAAACAATTCACAAGCATTATTTCAATTTCTGTCATGAAATTAATTTTCTGTGTATGATGCCAGCAAGTAAATACTTTATTTCAAGTGAAGTTCAAATATTCTTGAAGCCACAAAGAACAATGTGGTCATACAAGAGTACCCAACAATATCTGAGTTTCAGGACATACAAATTTTTAATTTTGCTGGGCACATTCACAATCCTCATTCCACTAAACAGATCATATCTGCAACGTAGCAACTACATTTCTATTTGTTGCATTAAAAATTCCCTCTACTTCAGTTCCATAGAAGTTAAATTAATTTATCACACAATTATGTATGCAGAATGATGGAGAAAGAAAAATGTGTAAAAACCAGAAAACCTTGTTCATTCATATTATTCTGTAGGTAATACAGACTTCCTATTTTAAATGTCTTCTTGCCACCTTAAATATGCATTATTCTCTTGGAAAGGGATCATTGTGCGAATGTACAGAGCTGGATAAAAAGTGTGAAACCAAATATCTAAGCATCATGTTGCTTTTGATCACAGTATTTTCACTACATATTTTAGCCTATGCAACCTTGTTAACTGCCTTATTCCACTATGCATTTCAGTATGGCTGTACCACCATCAGGCATACATGTCAAATTTACTGACTGCATTGCTCCTGCATAGTGATGCCAGGCTAACTGCATGTACCATCCACAGTCAGTTTGGCATCGGTATACACCCAACAAGCTGCTTCAATATAGTACTGGAGAAAATTTTAATATGTATATCAATGCAGGAGTTGACAGTGCAAAACACACCAGTTACTCTTAGACTTCTTCAGAAACAACCAATGTGGTGACAAGATCAAAAACATTCATTACAAAGGTGCACAGTCAGTGACACAGATGCCACTAGGATTACAGTGAAAACCCTTCCAGCTCTATAAACAATAGATACCAGATGACTCACATGTACTTTGCAGCATTTGATTTTATCTAATAGTGATGAATTTGGATATAATTTAATTTATTTTAACAAGTGCAATTTCACAACAGTATGCAGGAGCAATGCAATAAGTACACTTTACATGCATGCCTTACTATGGTATGGCTGTACTGGAACATGTAGCAGAGTAAGGCAATAAACAAGGCTGCACAGACTGAAATATATAGTGAAAATAGAATGGTATCACTTTAAAAAGTTAAGGACTGGAAGTGAAATTTAAAAACCTCACAGAACAGGTCAACTACAGCCATGATTACTGCATTCAGCAAAGGATCTCGGGCACAAAATGCCATATGCTTTGGAGAAACCATGGCCATGAAGATTGGACTGTTCGGTGAAGCTGCGATACTAATATCAGTACAACCACCATCCTTGAAGGGGACAATATGATCAGCAAGAAGGATAGGTTGAAGGGCACAAAATTTGGTTACCCAGGTTAGGTCTGTCAGGGGTGTAAAGATATGTTAGTATAGGTGCGAGAAATTTCAGAACTGTCTAGGACTGGACAAGTCTTGAAATCCAACTAATTTCATCAGTTGACATTGCACACGACAGGAAATCTGACAGCAGGATTGATAATATTTACCCAGGTTTTACATCAGTGCTTTATATATACATGGCTACATTATGTGTGATACGGGATAAATATTTTATGCTACTAGGCTTGTGACACACTACAAAGGAACTTCATGTAACAGTAGTCTTGAAGAAGTTCCACTGTAACTCATAAAAGCCAGAGCCAAAGGAAGACAAAACCACAATACATAAATGAATGGTATGACCCCTCCTCTCGCAAAGTAAATGAGTTAACTTTATCCATGACAAACAGAATGGCTCACTTCAAAGTACAAAATAAAAACATTACATTCTCATATTATTTTATAAATTATATAACATTATTTTCAGCGCCATTCAGTTTTTGACTTTATTCATTGTCCCAGGTTTGAAAAGACAAAAAACACCAGACAAGTAACAGAATTCAAAAACTGAATGGTGCTAAACATGATATACCATTGCCAGAACCCTACAGAATCACAAATCTTGTGATTTACATGCATCAATTTGGAAAAGAAACAACAAATGCAAACACAAAACAGGAAACTGTCCAATGCCTTTATGCAATGTAATTTCTATTATTTTTCTCCTGTTTGCACAGTGATATCCTGCACAGAACAAAGTACACAAAATAAACTGCAAATAAGTTCCAAACTCAGTTTCGTTGTTAACTATACAATAGGTAACAGCAAAATTACTGTAAATAAGATACTGAAATATACTGGGAAAACAGAGGAACATAAATGAAGTCAAAATACTGTGAGTGCTACTAACTCGGTACATCATCAAGTTGAAGTATGAAGGACCTTCCAGAGCAAACATAAGCATAAGAAGCACGTGATTATTTATTATTGAATAAATTAAAGAACAAGGAATTCATACATTTTTCATATTTCAAACGAGGCCTTCACACTTCCATACTCTCATACTGAGTTGAATTTAAATGCCATTACTCACAAGTCCTTCTTTGACTCCATTAGACTTAACAGCACCAGATACATCTTCATCAGGACCTGGAATTCAATCCCAAGACATTAACTCTTGCAACATGCATTACCATCTATTACTTGATCTACATGCTTTATCCACTATACATACCCAAGGAAGGGCAACAAAAACTCACTGCAGTGGTTCTGCTGACAGTGTCTGAATGTTCAGATACAGCATTTAGTTATTCAGGTATTGACCAAAATTCCACAGATTGAAAACAACATGAACACAAAATCAAAAGTATGAAATGTACATAAAAAATACCTCAGCCCTTCAAAGTAGTCGCCTCCATCTTCAAAATTCTGCCTGCAATGCTACCATGACAGAAAACATTTCTGAAGTCTCTTGAGATCCCTTTGGATCTCTTTTAATATCTTCAATGCTACATTCATTTTTAACTTAGGGTACAATAAGACAAAATTATGTGAAAAGTCAGAATATGGTGGGTTATTCAGCTGAATGATGCAGAACTAGGTCAAGTTTCTTTATTAGCTGAGCACAGCACACTAGTGAATTGTCTTGCTGACGAACCAGTAACCCATTCACAAGTTTCCTCTCTTCCAGTCCAAGTGTGTGTTCCCGACATAATCTCTTAGCTACACGTTACAATTTTGTACAGCTCTCCCAAGTCTGAGATAAACTGCCCTAAACTCTTGTTGTCATTTTCTAACACAAGACACTGCAGAATACAATAACTTGCAGAAGTGGTTATTACCTCTCACAATGTAGTCAATGGGGAGCCATAGAAATTTTGTAAATAGCCGCCAGACTTCCCACACTGTCACGCATTGCCCGAACAATACGGTTCAAAAACTCTGGACTGGATCTTATATAGTCCTAAACAAAATAATGTACAAGTAATGGAATTAAGATAAGAATATATTTCTCACAGTAACAGGGATACCCCATTTACATTCTTTGTAACTTCTATACCTTCCCTCATGACTTCACTTTGTTCAAAAGTTTTTCATTACCTTGTCACATATACTGATGTATTAGGAATGAACTACTCCCACCAAAAGGAAACCTAATTGAAGAAAATGAATTAAAAATGTAAAACTAACGTGTCAATTACCTTGTAATGCATGACAGAATTTCTTGGTAGTGGTCCATTCCTCACGCAACGAAAGATTGAACATGGAGTACTGTGGATTGCCAGTCACTTCTTCCACATTAGTTAGGAACTGTGGCAAGCTTTTCTGAACACTGCTATCTGCTGAGCTGGTATATGTCTCAACAAGAATCAAACCTTTACACCTAGAAAATAAACTATTTTTCTATATGGACTATACATTAGTGCTACAAAGCATTCATCCTAATTTCCACTGAATCTTGGTACTTTTGTAAACAATTAAAATATTCAAGAATAAAAATGAACAGGTGTGAAAACATACACTACATATGCTGTTGCAGTTCTTCTGTACTTGGGTTATTTAAAAGACACTTTAAGAACTGCAGAAGTAATAGAACACAGAGCAGTGATACCCACTAAAAATACAGTGTGGGAGAGTAAGAGGTTTACAGTGCCCTAGGAAAAGCTGCAATTTAAAGGTGAACATTTTAGTATGAATGGAACTCACTAGTGATTGCATATTTCATGATACACTATTACACAGTGAAGTCCCATTAAAAGAAGGGAGACCAATTAACAGAACATTTATTATGGTGTAAAACACCTGTTGTTAAGAGTAGTCTATTGTAGGTAGGCTGTAGAATGCAAGCAGAACTTACATACAAAATTATGGCCAGACTGTCTCTGATAATTTTCAAAATACTGCTTATACACCTATTTGCTAACTGCTTAAGACAGAAATTCATGGAAGATTTTGAGTCTAATTTGGTGTTTTTTATGTACTTCAGCTTACTGAAAGTTATTGCAGAGCTAATACAATGATCCACATATTGGCATAATCATTTTAGCAAAAAACATGACTTTAATGACCAAAACAGTGTTTTCTGATAAACACTATCTAACAGTACCTTTCTCCTCCCAATGTAAATGATCAAAGAATACAAACAGCTCTTAGATAAGAATCTGACTTGGAACTGAAAGTGCCTTATCCCACAAGCAGAATGGAATTTTAACTAAACTGAATTACAGTGTTCATTTTGAAGGCTGCACTAAGGCAGAAGGCACAGTATCATTCGTGTAGTATGATCAGATGACTGTCACTGAATTAAAAAAAGGTGTGGAAGAAGGCGTGCATGGCCTGTTTTAATGTGCTGTCCCACAAGTTTCTGAAGTGACTAAGGAAATTATAAAAGAACCTTGGCCAAGACTGCCATTCCCTGGACAAAGATTTGAATGCTAGACTTCTAAATACAAAGCAGAAGTCCTCTCAGCCACAATGTTTGGTTCATTTTGGAAACAGAAATTTCATCATTACACTCTATTTTAAAAGATGAACGATACATATCTGTAATATTTCCAGAAAAACAAACTTGGAACGGGAAAAAATGTGGTAGCTATTTAACATAACAAATAAAAGGCTGATAAAACATACCTAGGATGACATGGTTCTTTATAAATGTCCAGCTGAAAGTACTGATTGTTCACAAGAAAACATCGCCGCTTCTTGTAAATTGTGAAATGGGAGTCATCCTTCTGAGTAAGCATGTTCATGTAGTCTCGATGTGTGAGTTGAGTTCTCACTTCTACCACCTGGTTGCGGACCTTTGGCTTACGAATAGTGTGAATATAACTCCAGTTACCTGAATAAACCAATCATTCAAGTCAGCAATTCTCCAACACAATCGTGCGGAACGCAAAGGTTCTAGAGTTGTGTTACAACAATGGTGAAATGGTGGATTTCAATATGTCAACCTGGGAAGTGATTTCAAATTAAGGTCACTAATTTCAAAGCTAATTCTGTCCCCAGATAAATCCTGCCACCTGGATTTATAATCCAAGAGCTGGGATTTGGTATATTATTTTTTACCATACTGTGGCTTTAAATTTTAGTTTACATTATCTTGCATTCATGGGGCAGCTCTTCTATATTTTTGGACTATACGCTTCATTTCCCAAACATAAAATAATTTTTGGGATTTGTCAGACCAAAATGGTACCTCAATGCATTAATTTAAGAGAGAGAGAGAGAGAGAGAGGAGAAGAAGAAGAAGCACGAAATGATACTATTTTAGACTCTGCACAGATGCAATGGTCCTCGCCTCTGGTATCCTTACTTTGTCGTAGTGGCGAGGCTTGCGTGGTCAAATGATCCTGAGAGCTATGCCGGCGGTAGCGTAGCTACCGGTAGGGCCTCCCAAGCCGGACAGGTCGAAGGTGATGATCCAGACTAAACGGGATACCCTGGTCCTCCAGGTTGGGGGTTGGGCAAGGGGTTGACAACCCATCACCGTAAAAACTAATCAAGTTATGAAACTTCAACGCAAAGGAGCCGGATAGATCTACAGAAACAAATATGGCATGGAAAAGGATAACGATAATGGACGAATGAAAGAGGGGAGAAAGAAAAGAAATACAAGACGGAAGACATATATACATTGGAAAATGGAATGTACGATCGCTGTATCGCCCGGGAGCTTTAAAGATGTTGCTGGACCAAACAATGTATTTGAAACCGAGCATCATAGCTTTGCAAGAAATACGGTGGACTGGAGCGGAACCTTAGAGAAGCGGGAAGCAAATATATTCTATAGCTGCAGTAAGGAAAGGCATGAATTTGGTACAGGATTTGTAGTACATAGACAACTTAAGCATTTGGTGATTGGGTGTACACCAATAAGTCCAAGACTATCAATACTGAGGATCAAGAAGAAATTTTCCAACTACAGTATAATTAATGTTCATGCGCCAACAGAGGAATCGGAGGAAAAGGGACAATTCTACGAACTCCTCAAAAGAGCATACGACAACTGCCCAGGACATGACATTAAAATAATAGCTGGCGATCTAAATGCCCAAGTGGGTACAGAGCAAATATTCAGACCAACAATTGGTCCCCACAGCAAACATACCATTAGCAACGATAATGGAATCAGACTTATTCTATTTGCAACATCTCGAAATATGATTGTGGGGTCCACATTGTTCCCACATAGAGGAATTCATAAAGGAACATGGAAATGCCAGATGGGAAAACTGTAAATCAAATTGACCATGTACTGATAGATGCCAGACATAAGTCAGACCTCCTTGATGTGAGAAGCCTCAGGGGACCTAAATAAAATCAGATCATTATTTGGTATGGGCTAGAGTCAGGGCAAGGATCTCCAATGCTTTAAAAGGAATTAGAACTAATAATCAGAAATACAATACAGCAGCTCTACAATCACCTGAAGTTAGAGAGTGATACCAGGGAAGACTAACAGAAATCCTTGAAGGGGTTGAGGGATGCAATAACATCGAATGAATATGGGAAGCGATAAAGACGGCGGTTGAAACTGCAGCAAATGAAGTAGTGGGAAAGGAAAAAAGACGAGAAAGATCTCAATGGTTCGACGCTGAGTGTGAGGCAGTAACTGAAGAAAACAATAAAGCTTATAGAAGGACACTACAAGGAAACTGCACGAGAAGAATGAAGGAAACGTATAAAGAAAGGAGGAGGATTGAAAAGAGGATACATCGAAGAAAGAATGGGTGAAAGCAAATGCTGAACAAATGGAGTTACTAAGGAGCCAGAATGAAGCAAGAAAATTCTTTAAAGTAGTAAATGATTCTCAGAAGCCCTTTAGTTGTAAAAATAGGCTGATCAAGGATGAAACCGGGAGAATTATCAGTGAAGAGAAAGGGATCTGCGAAAGATGGTGCAGATATTTCAATGATCTTCTCAACCCCAGAGTAGTACCGAGAGGCTCCATAGACGTAGAACAACAGGAAGATGAATCAAATGAGAATCTGGAACCTCCAAAGGTCGAAGAAGTAAGAATCGCCATGAAGAAATTAAAGAATAAGGCGCCTGGAACGGATAATATCCCAGCGGAAATGCTAAAGCAAGGTGGCAATCAATTGGAACAGTTTCTCCTAAAAATAGTAACTTCAGTCTGGGAAGAGGAGAAAATGCCACAGCAATGGAAAGAAGGAATTATATGCCCCCTTTATAAGAAAGGAGATCAAATGGAGTGCGGAAACTATCGAGGAATAACACTCTTAAATTTGGGATACAAGGTTTTCTCTAACGTGCTGTTTGAACGCCTCCTTCCGATTGTTCAGAGAGAGATGGGCTCCTATCAATGTGGCTTTCTCCCAGGGAAGTCAACTACAGATCAAATTTTCACCCTGAGGCAAATCTTGGAGAAAACAACAAAATTCGGGATTGGTACGTATCACCTATTTATAGATTATAAAGCTGCATATGATAGTATAAATAGGGAATGACTATACCGTGCTCTAAGAGAACTGGGAACCCCCAGAAAATTAGTGAGGCTAGCGAAAATGACAATGAGTGAGGTGACAAGTAGCATAAGGGTTGGAGGGATGCTGTCGGAGCCACTGAACATTCAAAATGGTGTACGACAAGGAGACGCGCTGGCGTGTCTCCTATTTAATGTCGTTCTAGAAAAGGTGGTAAGGGAAGCAAACCTGTTGAGCACGGGACAATTTTTTACAAATCAGTGCAAATACTAGCATATGCCGACGACATAGATATAGAGGCAAGATCCTGAAGGGCGATGGAAGAGTCATTTATTGCCTTAGAACAGGCTAGCAGAAACATGGGATTGAGCATAAACCAGTCGAAGACTAAATACATGGCTTCAGGGAAAGCGAGTAAGGAGAATATGCCACCCCCAATAACCGTGGGCGATTATACATTTGAGAGAGTTGAACAGTTTAAATATCTGGGATCGACAGTGACATACTCAAATGATACATCTTATGAAATCAAACAGAGGTTAATGGAAGCCAATAGAGCCTACTTCGCACTAACAAAACTACTTTCCTCAAGGTTTCTATCTCGTATCACCAAGTTAATTATTTATAAAACACTTATACGACCGGTGCTCACATACGCTTCAGAGACGTGGCCACTAACAGTAAGAGATATTGAAATGTTGGATAGCTTCGAGAGGAAGGTACTTCGTAGAATAATAGGCCCAATCTGTGAAGGAGGAAGATGGAGGAGGAGGTACAATAATGAGCTGTACTCCATTTATAAAGATCCACCCATCAGAAGAATAGTAAAATCACTAAGATTGAGATGGGCAGGACATGTGGCACGGATGGACGATACAGAGATACCTAAAAAGATATTAAGCGGAAACCCTGGAGGACAAAGAGGGCGTGGTCGACCGAGAACCAAGTGGTTGGATGGAGTTGAGGAAGATCTACAGAAAATGGGATACAGGAATTGGAAAGTACTGGCACAGAATCGAGACAACTGGCGGAAAATCGTTGAAGAGGCCAAGGTTCACAACGGGCTGTAGAGCCACGAAAGAAGAAGAAGACAGATGCAATGGTGGAAAGAATATCTCCTGACTTCTGTGGGTAATATCAGTTAACCTCTTCAGAGGTAGACTAAAATTCCTTTTCCACACCCTCTCAGTATGACTACACTGTTACTGCACCAAGAAAGTTGTGATGAACTACTATATATGCTGCTGCCATCTTCTGAGAAACGTAAGAACTACATGTCACACAACCCAAAAATGGTGCTACAAACTAAGCCTGGAATTTTTCAGGATTTACTGAGAAGAAAGAGTGAAACATGGAAAAATGCTGGAAGTGCCACTGAAGGGGTTAAGAAAACTCAGAGCAAGATGTAATAGAAGTGACAGTCAAATGGCAAAGGCAAATACAAATATATTTCTGTAAAATAATTTATTTTGCTCACCTTTCTGACCTCGTTTCCTCAGTCTTACTTGCATTGTTGGGGTGTTGGTCTGTAAGTAATTATGTTCCACATCAAAGTCTTGGAATGGTGGAAAGACCGAGTCAAGAGGCAAGGGTCCTCGTACCAGAAACTTGAGTTTCCGTGCATTGGTCAGTAAGCGGTCACCAGTGTCTATACCAACTTTTAAGCATACACTCTGAAAGCAACATCAACAGCCTGCACAGGACCAGCTTATAACTTATTAAAGCACAAGTTACACACCAACAATTGATAAAATTATTACCAAAAATACAGAATGTGAAAAAGGTGCCTGTGGAAATCACAAACTGCAAGGGTTGAAAGATAGTGCAATGATGAAGAAGGTAATTATAGTTTTGATGATTACAGGAAACATATGCAACCACAAAACTGATTGCTTTACATAAATCATACTTTTCAAAGAGATGTTCTTATTTCAATGTACATTCACACTGTCCTAACATGTTCAAGCACTATGTACATGTTCATAAGTTCCCTAAAACTTTAACAGACAAAAATTTAACAAACAAAATAAAAGCCTGAGTATCAACCTTGTTTTCAGAAGTGCATATGACAGAAACCATTAAACAACTTGCACACTGACTACATAAAAAGCCTGACAGAAAATAATGTTAGGCATATTTATCATGACAGTTTTCATACACTTAGTTAAAAAGTACACAAAAACATGCCCAATTACAGGACTTCTTGTTCCAGATAGGAAGTACTCTTTCTACACAAAGACAAGTTTCATACTAGCATCAGAGACCTAAAAAATTCTTCTTACCATCAATCAGTACACCTAAAAATATTTTGAGACCTGCCAGCAGAATGCCACATGTCTACTTTAATATTCAATCTTCCTTAATGAATAACATAAAATTACCATTCTATATGCATTCATTAGATTAAAATGTCATTTTACAATTAATTATGTTTTAAAGTAATGCTTGGTTAAAAAAAAGACCTTTAACCCTTTGTTAGTTGACTGTACAGTGGACAGTCAAGGACTACCATCTCTTAAATACTTGATAAGCCACTGTCTGGTATACACGTACACAAAGCAGGCCTGCTCAACCTTTCCTGTGGTGCAGGCAACTTTGGCAAAATTTGGTCTGCATGCAGGCAATATGAAATTCAATACAAAGAATGAAGAATGAATAAACATACGCATAATTATATGTATAACTTTACCTGTGTATTTTTCTACACGTCATGTGCAATAAGAAATATACTCATAATGATAAGAAAAATTTATAAAACAATGCAATTCAAAACTTAGGCTAGGGTGGTGCTACTTTTAGAACATTTTTAAAAAATGAATTAGTAATGTAATGTATCTCTCCACAAATAAACAGCTCATAAGTTTTCAAAACTGCTTAGGGATCCTATCTCGACTCTGCCAGGGAAAGGGTTAAAAGACATTTTCTCATTTCAAATGTATCGGCAGGCAATGTAACATCATGTCAGAGGCAACACGTTGCCTGCGACCTACAGGTTGAGCAGGCCTGATCTAAAGCATACTACTATACTGCTTGTACTAGACCATATGCTACTGACATGTGGTACCAATCTGGCAAACTTGGGTTGGTGGAGGGGGGGGGGGGGGGGGCGGGGGGGGGGCTATGTTTGAATTGAAATTCATTCCTTGTCAGAAGGCACTTTGTAGATATATCCATAAATTGCCACACTTCACAGCATTATCATTCATGTAATACATCACTCACAGAAATCATCCTGCAGATCTTTGTTTCAAAATCTGATGAATTGTCAATCAAATCAAAATATGGATGTCCCACCCATGCAGCTGCAGCATTGGAGTCCAACTCTCGAGCTAGTTCCATGCCTTCGCTGCGACAAGCATGGTCCTGAAACATTGTTTCTATACAAGAAAACTGCACTGCACACCCATAAAACATTCATGCAAAGGTCATGTTTTATGTTTACTACTAGTTTTGGTCATTCTGCACAGACGTATACAAAACAGCACATAAAATGCCACCTAAAAGAGCTTTGTCTCACCATGACAATGTGGCAGCTGTAAACATAGCTGACGAAAGTGGTGCATCACGTAGAAAGCCCAGTTCACAGTGAACTGACTTCCATGTTAATAACAAAGTAATAGCATTTGTAACCACTAGTCAACTGATATAATAACACTGTTGAAATAAAAGCAATAGTTTTACACAGTATGTGTCATGGAGGAAATGTCACTGAAGGTTTTGCAATAAAAAAATCCGATGTCAGTAGTGACATGTACAATAACAACATAAACAGTGGAAATATTCTGCATGACAATTTTAGTGCTGAACAAACAGAAAATAGGAAAATGTTATGTTTTAATTAAAAGTAAATTGCAAAATACTGGCACTCAAATGGAAATAAGCACTAGAAAACCTTTGTGACAGTTAAGTGTTCCATGTGGGGTGTCCAAAACAATCGTTCAATTCAACCAAATAAAGCAGTGTTTCACAAACAGAAATGTTTCTAAGTGGCATTCATACAAAGAACTTCACTTCAACCTAAGCCCACCAAACAAAATAATATGCATACAGTAAAATGGTATGCACTGCCTAGTGGCATTTTGTCTAACTAGCTGCACAGTTCAAAGAACACTGCACTGGACTCTTATCCTTAGCCAAGTGACTCAAATCCATAACCTCACACACCATTTCTTTATGATTCATTTAATACTCTCCTCCTACACCTATGACTCCCTGCATGTCTTCTAACTAAAACTGCAATGGGGGTGTATTTGTCAGTATGTGTGCACCATCACATTATTTGCCAACTTAAAAATAATCCAACAGTTACGCATCACTAGTTATGTAACTCCTCCTATTCCAGCCCCTAATACATACCTCTGTAGTATAAAAATCTTCTGCCCCATTTGCAGCAGATACCATGTGGATGATCTGGTTATAGCGGTTGTCCCTCAGTTCCACTGAATTCCAGCCATTAGTTACCATCATTCTTTCCCATTTTTCACGTGAAATAACTGCAAAAAGTCACATCCACTGCAATTACAGGAGCCCATATATGTAAAATTCTTACCAAGGTGCAGAAGTATCTACATTATGCTGCACATAATAAGTACCCAGTCTCAAGGAATGTTATGTGTGTGTAGGATTTGAGGTCCTCTCAGTACTGTTGCTGAGGATTTGGTCTTTTGGGATATTCTGCTCATGTCCACTGGTAAACAGCACTGAAAGTTTTGAATGATCATTATGCATTACAAATGTCAGTAAGTATTTACCAACTTACATGGTGTAGAATCCCAGAAGTCTCGAGTCTTTATGTTATGTGGGCTTGTGAAAGATTTCAACTCTGACAGAAATTATGTTGGAAATCAAAAATACAATGGAATGTATTTTAGCAAAAGATAAGTGACAGACTGTAAAAAAAAGAAAATTATGTACACATGACAAGTAAATTTGTGGTTTATATTCTTTACCTACTGCTGCTTAAAGAAGTTTACAGAAAGTCATAATCTGGAAGGCCAAGGTACTTTATGGTATCCTGTCTCTTTCTACCATACTGTCCATCCCAAAACAATGCATAGCAACACTTGTCACCCATATTTTAGATGTACTCTTAATTAAACCTTATCTTTGTGATGAGTGAGCCCCACCCATGAAGTCCTACTTGATATAAAAAAAATTCACTGTTTCAGAATTCTGAATCAGAGGGCTAATATGTGCTGGCTTGGACAAAACAAATAATATACCTTATAAACAGCTTACAGTTCCTAGTTCTTGAAAGTTTTCCTGCAGTGAGCATGGTCAGTTGCATTATGTTAGCTCTCCTTTGCCACCATGTGTAGGCATAACATATAAAGTTAAGTAGACATTATAAATAACCCCCCCCCCCCTGACCCCCAATAAAAATGAAACATACATGCAGATGCATCCATGGCTCCTCTATCACAGATGATAAGACAGCTTCGAGTGCATGATTCCGCAAGGGCAAAAAATGTGTTTTCAATCTGCAACATTGTTTTCAGCAGATTCTCTTGAAATATGTAAGCTGTGGAAGAGAAAAGTATTTTAAAATTCACATCCATAATGACTGAAATCTGATGGTATTTCAGCACACTTGAAGAGTCACTGGCAGTTCACTACACATTACACTTGCAGCAATACACCAAGATATTAAGAAGAAACAAAGCATACTGACAGAGCTGCTCTTGGAAGCCTCAAATTTCCTGATGTTTCATTTTCTTCCAACATTAACATGGCAAGAAATAGGAATTTATTAAAATTATTCAGTACTGTCATGGGACCAAAACATCAGTTCAAACGCTGGATGTGTCTCCATATGAAAGCAAATAGGAAATTACACCTTCTCATTGGGGTCCATAAAAATAACGTTTTTCTTTGAATGCCAGGTATTTCTTCTCTCTGCCTACCCAGAGAAAGTGAAAGGGCTAGCATAAAAATCTAACATCTATATTTTAATCTACACAATGACCATATCAAAAGAAAGCATTCAAAAGACCAAACTAGGCCATTAGACCATTCTCAAAAAACTTCATAACCAGATATTCAGTACAGTTAAAGAACTACATACATATACTCAAAGACTACCAAAAAACCTGTAATTTCCTTCTGATACACACATAAATGGACACTACTCATCAAGTTCAAATATGGATCTTGAACCACGGATCTTTCACTCTTGTCTCTGTTGTTTCATCCACTCTGATGGGATGCTCTGAACCCCAGACATCAAAAGGTACAGTATCTTATCCAAAAGTGGTGATACCCAATGACAAAATGAGTGTATGACAATCAATATGACAGTAGTGTTGAAAACACACACATAACATGCATGTTGCACAAAACATTTGAACCTGTGACCACATGAGACAAGACCAGAAACATCACACAACACTCATGCCCAACACTAACATCTCATCCCCAAATACTTAAAGGTTACACACAGTTATATTAGATTATATACTCTACATTACACTGATTAAATGCAGAGTTTTAAAACTACATCATTACCTATTACAGGGTCTTCAGAAAAGGACAAAACATTGAATTGTTTAATTTCCATTCTTATGTAGGACTATTTGTTTTGATGTTGGTATGCTTGCATAAACTAACGCTGGAAGTTGAGTTTGAAAGCATTAGCTGTAAAAATGGCATCCTATACTACATAACTGAGGGCATTTGTGGAATTTTTATTTCTTAGTCAATTAAATAATCATGCTGAGATAGTTAAACACTTGTGTTTTAACAGTTCAAAGTTCTTGTTTCTCAGGATTTGTCCTGTAAGCTACAGATGTTTCATCATGTGTTCTACTGTAGTTAATCCTGACCGCCAGGTGCTGTTAGGTACAATACATGGTATTTATCAAATACAGCTCGACAAGTCAATCCAGAAATCCTTTCATGAGATACAGAAATATTAACAAATACACAACAGTCATACATCTCCTCTCAAACTGTCAACAAAATAAACATTAATACAGTATACACACTAGTACAAACAACACACTTCTTATCGTTCACACAAGAAGAACGTGTTAGTAACAACCTACTCTCAACACGCAGCAGCAATGGAACTCTCCTGCTATCACTGCCAAAGATGGTAAATCAGCAAACTCTAGAACAGGTTGTAAGCAGCATACAGGAAAAGGAACCAAACTAAGCAAGTGAATGTATGCCTACTTACTTTCGTAACTGCCCCCCCCCCCACCCTAATTTATTTGAAGACCCCAGACTTCAAAATGATCCTATAAGTTACCATACCAAATGCTGCACAATTAGGTTATTTAATAACAGTCTCAGCTGCAGAGGCAGTGGATGCAGTGACTAGCCTAGGGGCTGGACAACTGAGGTACCAATGTTTGATTTCTGGCCGGGACAAAAGACTTTTCTCTTCTCCAGTGTTCAGACCAGCTCTGGAACATACTCAGCCTCCTATTTAATGAGTACTGAGAGGGCTTCCCTGGCAGTAAAGCGAATGGGATGTGAAGCTGACCACTCACCCCTCACCTAGTACCAAGGTTAATACTGAGGGCAACTATATACGTCCACTCCCCCATATACATTCATGACATGCATGGGACACCTGTACCTTTACTTACCCTGCAGAGGTGATATACAGCTGAATGACATGGATAATGGTAAGTGGAGAAGAAATTAAGAGGTAAATGAGATAATATACTGGAACAATTTGGAGACAGTGGAATACTATACAATATCTCAGGATAGCCAGCAACCCAGCTGAAATTCAAACTAAAGTCCTACATAAAAAAACCAGAATGTTACTGCTGCATCATGCTACTCAGTACCTCAACTGATTACAAACTGTATTCTACATTTGTTGCTTACAAGAGAACCAAATTACATACCCTTTCTTATCCTAGTGCCCTTATGAGTATTATGAAGTAAGCAGAAAATAATATGAGAAAACTTGTTGTAGTGCATACAAAAGAAAAAAGTCCAACTACAAACTCGAAACACATACTTAGGTTCATGTGGTGTATAGCTGTGTATAAGATTTGATTCCACTTTTACATTATTTCTGGCCGATGCTGGTAGCCATTTTCATTAAGTGTTTAGAGCCTTTTGTATTTACAGCAATTTCATAAGTGCCTTTTCATAAGCATTTATAGCCTATGTGGATTTGAGGTAAATCAACCATTTGATATGAGTGGTGTGATTACACAGTTTCTGGACTGAAGTTATTCTCCGTAACAACACAACAACAACAACAACAACAACAATAGCAGCAAGCAATGCTGCATAGTAACAAACAAATCTTCCTGCACAGCAGCAAAGCAATTTCTGGCCAAGAAACAAATATCAATGTTGGTTTTGTGATCTGGCCCCATGTGACTGCTTCATTTCCTGAAATCAGCATCTCTTCCAATAAAGACCTAATTTTAAATCACTGAAAGATATTTACAAAGAGAGAAATGTGATGAAATGAGCTGAAAGTATTTTTGAAAAGTGATTTCAATATTTCCAGCCACAAAAGAGTGGAAGAGATGTTCGAATACATGTCTGACTTCATCAGATAGTTGTCCGTCTACTCTAACTCTTTGCGAACGTCCTAACAGAAATTCCTTTATCCATACCACTACCCTCAAGTCCACACCGGTTTCCGCAATTTTTGTAAGCAGCCTATCATGTGGGACTAAATCAAAAGCCTTTGAAAAATCTATTATAATCGTGTCAGTCCTGACTCCCTCGTCCAGTGAATCAGCAATATCTTGACAAACTGTGACTACTTGACTTTCGCATGAGTACCCTGGTCTAAATCCATGCTGACCCTCATATAACCACTCACTCATTTCCCAGACTTGCCTTAGATACCCTGCTATAACGTGCTCCATTTGTTTGCAAACTACTGAGGTTAAACTGACCGGTCTATAGTTTCCCACTACTGATCGATCTCCCCCTTTATAAATAGGAACCACTATAGCTTTTTTCCAGTCCCCTGGGATAGAATTGTTGTTCATCGTTATATCTAGTAATCTCGCGAGGTATGGAATCATGGCTTCCCCTCCTAACTTTAAAATTTCCCCAGGAATGCCATCTGGTCCGACGGATTTATTTCTCCCGATTGCTGATAGTCGTTTCCTTAAAATGTTGATACTAATGGTGAAAGGTTTTCCTGAATCTGTTTATTGGATTTGCGGGGTATTTCGTTCGCAACTGAATACAGACGCATAATAAGAGTTTAGGGAGTTGGCCTTTTCTATTGGTTCGGTGATGAGATTTCCATTAATGCCCTTGATCGCAGGAATATTTTCTCTATTACCTTTACGTCTTTTAACATACTTATAAAACTCTGCCCAGCATTTACCTTCGTTTTGTAAGACCGAACTTAAGAATGTCTCCTGAGCCTTCTTTTTTGCTATCAGTAACTCTTTGGATAAACGTTTCAGCTCTGCTTGGTAATGCCCCAGCTCTGCTTGGTAAGAGTAAAGCAGTAAGCTTCAATAGAGCTAGGGTCAAAGGTAAACTGAGGTATTGTATTGGGGATCAACTAATTCCAGAGGCAAATAACTTTAAGTATTTAGGAATAATTATACGCAGCGACCTAAGCTGGGCAGATCATGTAAATTATACACTAAGAAAATCATGGAGGGCTCTTCATTTCGTAATGCGTATACTCAAAAGGGCAAATATAATACGAAAAGTTTAGCTTATACGGCACTAGTAAGACCGATACTTGAGTATGGAGCGGTGTGTTGGGACCCTTACAGAGAAGGTCAGGTAAGCGCTTTGAATCGCGTGCAAAAGAGAGTGGGAAAATTTGCAAATAATACAAATGAATCGGGTTGGGAAACATTGACACAGCGTAGAGCGATAGCTCGAATATGCGCCCTTTTCAAAGCATACACCGGGGGACGGGCTTGGAAAACAATAGGGGATAGACTGCTAAAACCATGCTACGTGGGTAGGGACGATCATAGTCGGAAAATTAGGATCAGGAAACAAAGAACAGATGTAGGTAAATATTCCTTTGTAAATAGGACCATAAAAAGCTGGAACCAATTACCTCCAAGCGTACTAGCGACTTTCCCCTGTAAATTAAGCACTTTTAAAAAAAGGGTCAAGAAAGTCATTACAAGCTAAGGATTTTTAAGTGGAGATTAAATAAAAATAAGGGACGTGAAGTGAAGGGGTGTGAAGTGATGTGAAGTGAAGTGCTTTGGTTTCGAATGAAGTGAAGTGAATTAAGTTCTTGGGGGATATAATTATCATGTACTTTGGTCTGACTTTATACTGAGGATATTCTAACGCACTGAAATTAATTAATGTTGTGGGTGTTTTTTGTAATGTGCGTGTGTGTTTTTTTTCTTGTATTGTGTATGGGTGTTTTTGTAAGGTGTGGATGTTTTTGTAAGGTGTGAATGCTTTTGTAAGGTGTGGATGCTTTGTAAGGTGTGTATGGTGTTCTAATATGTGTACTTGTATTTACTGTATGTATTTTGTTTACTGTATGTAATTTGTTTACTGTATGTATTTTGTTTTGTATGTGTATGGGTGTTTTAGTAAGGTGCATACGGTTTTCTAATATGTGTATTTGTATTTACTGTATGTATTTTGTTTTGTATGTATATGGGTGTTGTAAGGTGTGGATGTATTTGTAAGGTGTGGATGTTTTTGTAAGGTGTGGATGCTTTTGTAAGGAGTGGATGCTTTTGTAAGGTGTGGATGTTTTTGTAATGTGTGTACGGTGTTCTAATGTGTGTACTTGTATTTACTGTATGTATTTTGTTTTGTATGTGTATGGGTGTTTTTGTAAGGTGTGTACGGTGTTCTAATATGTGTACTTGTATTTACTGTATGTATTTTGTTTTGTATGTGTATGGGTGTTTTTGTAAGGTGTGAACGGGGTTCTAATATGTGTACTTGTATTTACTGTATGTATTTTGTTTTGTATGTGTATGGGTGTTTTTGTAAGGTGTGGATGTATTTGTAAGGTATGGATGTTTTTGTAAGGTGTGGATGCTTTTGTAAGGAGTGGATGCTTTTGTAAGGTGTGGATGTTTTTGTAATGTGTGTACAGTGTTCTAATGTGTGTACTTGTATTTACTGTATGTATTTTGTTTTGTAATTGTGTATAGTTTGTTTTGTATTGTTATTTTTATGTATATTTATATGTCCATTTGCTATTGTGTGAACTAGTGTAAGGACTACTGCCACCGGGTGAAAACCCAATTGCAGTAAATAAATAATAATAAAAAATAATAATAAAGTCAGAAGGCAAATACTTTATAGGCCACCATACTCACTAAACGTTGTTGTTGTTGTTAATAATAATAATAATAATAATAATAATAATAATAAATTATTTCACAAAATCAGTACAATTATATAAATGACTGTGTACAATCCAGCACCCTTATCAAACCTCTCCAAATGACATATTAATTTCAAAACCCATCCTAGTGATCTTCCTGAGGTCTTTATAAAAGCTGGATGATCTGTTCTGGGTGGTTACAGACAGCTCATTTTAATATTTCTTCTATAAATGGAGATGTATGGTTACACCAGCCATCCCCATTCAGCTGCCCTGTGTCTTTACCTGAGGCAGGAGTGACCAACAACATTTGGTAAGAGGTCTAAAAGCTGCTATGCATGTAGCAGCAAATACAAAAATCCTACCCCCACCAGGACTGGAACCTTGGTTGTCCAACCCACAGCCAAACACTGCAGGAGGAATTAATGCACATCAAGTACTACCTCCCAAAATTAAAACACACTGTACTGTAGTCATCTTATTTTTGCATTTCAATTATGTTAATGATTCTTACACTCTGCAGTGTCAAAATATTAGCCATGATGGAACCTGACAATAAGTTACATATATAAAATGAAAGGTCTGAGTCAATTTTCCACTTTCATAAACCATCTTCAGTGCAGGACTTCAGTTATTCTCACAAAGCAACATATTTACATAATGGTGGAGCATTTACACCTCTGTACAATCTATGGAGAATGCTTCTGTAATAACTGTATAGGTTTTAAAGCAAGGTGTTATTATGGCAGAGGCTTGGAAGGGCAAGGAACTAGGGACTCACCCTCACTACTGTCTCCATGTCCAGTGCACTTGGCCACACACAAAGGGCAGTTGTGTGGGCACAGAAGAGCCAATTCTAGAACAGGCAACAAAAAGAACACCACCACACATCCTGGTGTAAAACTTTATTTCTTTCCACTGAGAGATGGAAATCAGATTCGCCAAGTTGTAGACTTCTACATAGCACTGTTAGCAAACAGTGCTATAACTAATATATAAAATGGCATGATAAGATGGGATGTTTAAATTAATTTCTTAGAAAACACTTATGTGAATAATTAAGTGGAATACAGTGCGACCTTTACGTTGCAACCATAAACAGACTTCATACGTTCTGGGCCAGCCATTCAAATCTTGTGAGCCTCATGATGCTGTGCAATAGGCAATGATTCATTCAGTTCTGTTATTTACTGTTTCAAAATCTCACACGCAAAACCACATTGGAATCACATAAAATACATAAAATGTGGTACTTGGAGAGGGGGGATGAGAAAAATTTGGCATAACTTGCAGGCTTACAACTCCATACAGAGAAATTATTCACAGCATTGTAAATAAATTAAGACGACTGCACAAAAAGAAATCAAGACATCAAGTGTTCAGTGAATGGATATTGGATGAAATCACTGCCATGCTAAAACATACTGCTCAGAAATCATTCAGATGCCTTGGGGTTCCAAAACCATCACCATTAAATGTCACAGAACTCTTGAAATAGCAACCACTTAAGATAACAGTTCATGAATTACAGCCACAACATCCCAGTAGCAAAGTTAACATTTCTTAACTGAATCCTTCAATCTACTCACAATGTCAAAATCAACCACCATACAATTTTCTTTTCCCAACAGGCTTGGTTCGACTTATATGGGGAAGTAAATTCACAGAACAGCAGATGCTGGAATTCACACAAACCAACACAAAGTCTCCACTACTGCTCACTCATACAACAAGGGCCTTAATGAATGCTCCAATGGAAATGTAAGGATATAATTACAGTAGTGGCTTTTAGGTAACATGCTTGCCTGATTTCAGGCACCTGACTTTTATTTACAGGGAGCTATAAACTGAAAAGTTTATGAATCAAATGCTTATTTATTCAGTTGAAAAGATGAATGATAATATCTGAGGCAAGTTTTCTGTGATTTCCAAGAACCTAAACATGTGAAAGCAAAACCTTTTACAGAACTGTTAGGAATATATATGTGGAACAATGCACAGCTACCCAGCATATGCTGTAATCTGGGTTAAGTTTTATTTTTAATGTGTTTTATGCTGAATGTTTCTCAGTTCCACTGACAGCCTCAATTTCTGAGGGACCAATACGATGGGAGGAGCATCTGCCTCTTCTGCCTCAGAGGTTCAAAGATTTGTGGTGGCGGTCACAAAAAATCTCACTGTATAGCATGCTTCTGTCCTGAAATGATGACAATGGCATCTGATACAGCTATTGAAGGCAGCAAATATTACTTTTAATAACTTGATACTGTCAGCCTCAATTCCTGGGATATTTCTTCAATGAGCGAGCTCTATCACATGCTCATCCAACAGTTCAAAGTATACAAAATGGTAAGCTCTTTCATGGTATAATTATTTATAAAACTGTCAGTTCTGTTAATACCTCAAAAATAATTCCTAAAGCTTCATAAATAGATGACCATAATGGCTAGTGGTATATTTTGGGTGTGGAGGTGATGCGTGTCAGAAGCACTGATAATAATGTGCATCAGAAGTACCAGTTATTTTCAACAGCTCTTTCATTACTGAGGATGTATCATTTTGCATAATTCAAATCACTGCACTTTCTTGTTTGTGTACCATATATCCAACACACTCCAAGTATACACAACTGACAAGAGATACTGTACAAGGGTAGAAATGTGTACTCTGAAAGATTTCAGGCTTCTGCCATGGTGTAGTTAAAGCCTTTGCTGCTCTTCTGAGATGTTATGCAGCATTGGTACTTGGTTTCCAACAATTTGGGACAGCCTATCAGTCCTATCTTCAAGCGTCAAGCATCCAAAAAGAATCCACTTATTCCCAGAATTCTTCTTGGACTGCTTGACCCTTGAAGATGGGACTGACAGGCTGTCCAAAAACATTGGTAACCAACTACCAACCTATGTTATGTAACATCCCAGATGAGCAAAGGCCTCAACATATACTCTGTTTGGAATACACATGTTTTCCAAGAGCAATCTTTGGTATTTTGCTTATCTTCGCTGCTGCAATATGAACAAAAATTAAATCTCAGCAACTTCAGACAAACTCCAGAACCAAATTTTATCAAAATTTGTTAGTTTCGCAGGCGATGGACACAACCTTCCTATAGATATTAACGCTCGGAAAGAATGGGGGACACCATACACACATGACTGCACGGGAAAAAAAGTAATAGGAATGCCTATGAGAAGACGAAAAAAACCAGTGTAACTTTAAAACCTCAGAATGGTTTATTAATGCACCCACCGCTTGAGAACAGAGAAGAGGAGGATGTGAAAGTACAAGTAGAAGTGTAGAACAAGGGCGCAGATGATGGATCACAAAACAGGCACAAGAAACTCGTTTATCTATGAGGCGCAGTCCACTACTCCTACATTTCGGTAACACGTTTCATTTGAATCTTCGCAACGAATGTAATCATCACATGCCATGTCATGTTACGTCAACATTAATTCAGAATGTTTCACGTAACTAAATGGAGCATTCGCAATGCCAGAATTGGCTTCTCTATCATCAAAGGCACGTGACGTCAACTGTTCAGCAAGTGCGCAACAAAATATACAAGAAACGGAACCTGCTAATAATAAAGTGTAGTCTCTCGCAGACCCGACAGACGTCAACAGTTTAACACGACAACACTTTGTTTGTTTAAAGTCGAATAAAAACTGTACAATCGGTCGTCGCCAGGGCTGGAAATAGGGGCAGATGCCGTCTACCTAGGCGCAGACCGTTTTGTTTGTTTTTGAAAGGAGTTACCTCAAGTGTCTAAATGCGTTCCCGACAACGAAACGTGTAGCAACGAACCCCGTATAGAATATTTGAGACAACACCTTTGATAACGGATAACTTCTAGGCAGACAGACCTAGTACCAAAGTCGGTTTAAGGTTATGCAATCTATCTGATGCATGGGGTCCCACCGTTGGGCGTAGCCCGAAAAGGCAAACATTCTGTAAATAGGCTCTATTTGCACTGTCAGTTCAGGACTACGAGGAGGTATGGCCCCCAAATTTGTTTTTGCATTGGGGCCCAGAAATGCCTTAAACCGGCCCAGCCTAGCACCCAGTACCCGTCTATACTCTGTATACAATGTAAGTTGCCACCCGCAATGACAATGTAACTTGCTGTGACCGCTTATAGTGAAGTAACTACCGGAACTTCGGTGCACCAATTCAGAACTACATAAACAAACTTTTATTTCGCTGTGTGAGACAGTGGGTGCCAATTATGACAAAAGAGCAAACACATTCGGCTTCCTTCTTCGTCTTAATCTCCACTATGATTTTAGAGTCGCCGCATGACAGGTTCTGTAACACGCAGTGGCGGCAACCAGGAGAGCGCATAACATAAAGCTAAATTTCTCACATCATTTTGTCGGCTACTACAAACCCGCGAATGATTTGACTTTCACAGACAGTAAGTCCAGTAGTCGCCTGCTGAAGAGCTATGATAACTATTTTACTTCTAACGTGAACTATTTTATGTACAGTGTCACACCTGTGAAAACGAGCATTTTAATTAAATACAGTAAAAGAAAGGGTCCTAAAAATTAAGAATACAAGTGGATGGGATCAGGTGGGTAAAAAACAGGAAAATAAACGTACAAAAATCACTTATCCTTCAAATTCAGCAGGCAATTCTGTATCTTAACATAACGACCACGACGGCCACGGAGGGAGACATTCCAGAATGCTACAAGTAAAAAATGTGAAGTCATCCCTTATGCCATGAGGGCACAAAGGAAGGTGAGGAGGTACAGTTCTATTCATTCTCAACCTCGGCACTAAATGGAGGTGAGCTGTCAGCCTCACGCCCCGGCCGCTTTACTCCCCGGGGAAAGAGCCCTCGGTACCCATTGAATAGGAGGCAGTTTGCGCCCCAGAGCTGGTCTGGACGTTTTGGAGACGAGGTAAATATCTTGCCTCTGCTGGAATTCGAACCCCAGATCATCCAGCGCGTAGCCCAGTCTCTATTCTGATTGCGTTATTCTGGCTCCCCCATTCCAGAATGTAGTCTCTTGAAATGTCCTCGCAAAATAAAGTAGAACATACATGAATATCAGAAGTATGATGCAGTGTACACAGAGACTCCGTCATTTCGAACCCTAACAAATTCGTGGGATTTATGTATCATACCTCGTAAGTGGTGCGAGCGGCGAGTGTAGTGACAGGCCAAAACAGTGGGCGCGATTGACAAAATATGCCACAGTGAAACTTACAGTGAATGCCACCAGAAAAAAATGCAAGCGAAGGGCAGAAGTGTTAAAGATGCAGTATATGAGTCTCTTAGAAGAGGCCAAACAGAAGCGCCTAGAGTTTGCTGACCTGCTTTCAAAGATGTTAAGAAAGATAGATCGTACATAGATATGACATCTGACAGTGACCTGCAAGAACTAAATGTCTTCACTTACGACAAGTAATACATTCACGACAATCCTGTGACGATACTACACATAATAAAGGAACAAAATGAGATAAGCAGTGAAGAAAACTATATCAAAACAAAAGACAAAATATCACCTATGATCGACCAGCGAGTGACAATTAACGATAAAATCTTCTGGTCTGCCTGAAAACCGCAACAGGCGAGTAAAGGGACCCACGGTAATTATATTTTGACTCTTGAATGAGCAAAACGCGCTGCTAATGCAGAAGCCCTTATGATGCTGTTTGGAGCCTACAGAAATCTGGGGTTTCCGTGTAGTCTGTACCTAAAAGAATTAATTAATTAATGTCTACTCCGTGCCATGGTATACAGACCTTACAAAGGAGCTCGTTACTTTCTGAGTATCGCACGGTTTCACGGCACAAGCGTAAATGTAATTTCATTTACGCCCCCCCCCCCCAAAAAGCATGGCCTTCCCTGCGATTTTCACGAAACTCACAAACGCTCAACAGCATTATGTTCGCATCTGTTATATGGAGTTTCACCCAAATCGGACAATAAAAGTGGAAAGTACGGACAAAAATTCATTTAATCGCCCAAGTAAAAAACGGTTTTCACTGTGCCGATTTTCACGAAACTCACAATCATTCAATAAATTGTTGAGGGCATTACGTCTATCGAATTTTATCCCAATCAGACGTAAAATATATAAATTGTAAAAATTCCATTTACGCCCCCAAGTAAAGTATGCCTTTCACCACATTCATTTTCACAACACTCGCATGGAAATCTATAGTGAGTTCTATCCAAATTGGATGAAAGCGCGTAAAAGAGGCGCAAAAATTTCGTTTGCGCCCTTCAGCAAAGCAAAGGTCAAAGTCGCAACATCGACCAAAGTACAGGTGCCTGTCACTGCTTCGGAAGCACTGCAACCTGGCCTACGTATCAGTAACTGTACAAATTACTCGTACTTGCTACTTGGGGACAGAATTTCAACTCAGACTGCCCTTATTAGAAATGTAAAAACGCTTTTCATATAATCGTCAAATGAGATGGGAGACGGCGAGTTGTCAGGACTGGAGAAAATGCGAATTACAAAAACGTCAGGGTTAAGTGGCAGCTTGACTGAGATACAAGCCATACACCGCCTGAATACTAATTCAAAACTGCATGAGAAGAATGTTAATGTAGAATTACAGATATGTTGACAGCTCAAGCCTTTTAACAAATTGAAGGTCTTGTTAAATATAAAGTACCTTCAATTGGCAGTGTTAATAATCGGAATGTACTTTTTATATTACGTAAAAAGCAATGTTAAGAACATTCTCTGCACTAACTGAATGCCAAAGTTTACGCAATATTTACAAATTAACAATCAGAACCACTTGCCAGGGCACGCTATTTTTAGCTATCTTCACACTAAAGCAGGAACAAGCTACGGGAAACAAACCAAATGGCAACAGCCGGGAGGGACGTACAACAGCACGTATTATTTTTTTATGTACGTAGTTCTGTGATTTTTCGAAAAACTGGAGCCAATACCGGCCTGAGTGTCGTATCCAATATTATACCTCGAAACGATGTCTGATACAGCGAATATGTAACTAAGGCGAAAAATAATTTCTATCATTGCAGTATAATAGTACGAATAGATTTATAATATAACAGTAATTTGTATACGGTATTAATAACCTTCAAAGTCAAAGAAGTATGCAAAACTTCAAGGAACACACGTGCAAAAATATACACATAAGCCTATATAACTCTCGTGCCAAATTTCTTCGAAATCTGTCAAATGGTTTAAAATGTGACATAACCTCACCTTCGTACAAAGAACGCATAAAAATCAAACTTTCCAGACTTCGCATATTTTCTCGAAGTTCCTCACATTACGTTCGTGTAATTTAGATACAAACGACGTGGATAATGTATGCATTGTGTGTGTGTGTGTGTATGTAATGTATGTATGTACGTACTTATGTATCAGAGTGCGTGCGCGCGCGCCTGAACGTCATTACACATGCTTTATCGGCCCCTTTTAAGAAATGCGCCAACGGAAGAAAGAAATTATTTTTTTACAAAATAAATACAAAGGACGGTTTCCCACCATCACCCACATATTCATCCCCCACCGACACACACATACACATGTTACCCCTATATCTTGAAGTATCCCATCCTACTGTATTAGCTCCTTTTTTTTTCATACATCATCGAATTATCGTATTATTATAACCGCCTGTTTAAAGTGAGAGGAAAATGTGTGAAACGTACTTAAAATAAGGCCAGCCCCAACCAGAATGTGTAATGGCATATAGCGGAGAGGCGGATGCGGCATATGTGCGCTATCAGAGAGTACAAATACGAAACGAATGATAACTGCAACAAGCGAGTTGGCCCACAGCGGCCAACACAGCAATCCCCCACAGTGAAGTACGTAGAAAATGACTACTGCTGGAAATCAGCCTTTTCTATTTACTAATGGAACTGTGAAATTCCGTACTAGCAGCTGCAATATATTGCCAACCGTAACAGACAGACGGAGCCACGGCCTTCATATTGTTATCTCACATCGTGCCAAGGTATGGCTAAGTTTAAGGCAGTGGTGCACAAATATCGGGCGCTTGGTCGCCAGGCTACAAAAGTTAGTAAGTAATGTCGAGATACAGACATGTGCAAACGTCTTCGTGCAACTTGCGCGGAAGGCGGGGCTAGAAATGGGAGTCTACCAACTAGGCGGTTTGTTGTTAGGACGCTAGCAAATCTTTACAGCTCATCATAAAACATCGCTACATGTTCCGTAATAAACAAATGTTACCAAATAATTTAATGACATATGAAACCTGTTACGACGATTCATATAGCAAAACCCTGACACAGCGCCTCTGTTTGTACACCGCAATTTGTGGCGGTGTATCGAGGGTGGATGTAAATCGAAATACTGAATAATAGTGAATTTCTGTTCACGGACTTTCATGCGCGCTAAATCAGGGTGGCGCTACATCAGCGGGGTGCTATACATATCGGGGTTTGACTACAGTTCAATTTTAAACATATATGCTGAAAAGGAATGTTCCTCTGTCAGCCAATCCTGCATCGTCTTCTTTTACGAATTTGAAGTCAGAGCGTCACCGTCTTGCACAGCGTGATAGGAAGCGTTGCCCAAAACAATTACAGAACGTGGAGGCAATTGCGGAAGAAGTCTTTCGTTTAGCCACCTAATGTCGTCCTCAATGTTCATGTAATCACGATAATCGCCGGTTTTTGGATTCGACCTGAAGATGAGGGAGACATTGGGAAAAATCCAGGTTCGCCATCTACATGTGCAGTTGTTAACCGCCGCGCCCCTGCCAGGGACACATAAATACTTTCGTCAGAATCATTAGACCATGGATGCGGTGTAGTGTGGTCTCATCCGTATATATTATGAGTAGGCCTATAGTGTCTTGCCTGCACTGTTTAATTTTTTAATGAATGTCGTCCTCTGCAGCTTAATGTCTCGTCTTTCAATTAGTACCGTTTATCTTGCGTCCTCTTCCACTTAAATGCTAATTTCCTCAGAACAGGCCGCGAACTTGTCATACTTCTAGCAAATGCAAAGTCGTTGACTAACTGGGCTTCCAGTTTCTTCACTGTGGGTCTTTCAACTTTATTTAGAGCTAATCATAAATACAGCTATGAATTGTTTCATAATCTAAATCATCAGTACACGACTGTGGAGACGGTTTCGATCTGGTCCTGCCCGGCGTGGAAATCGAAACACTAGGACCTTATTTCGATTCCAGGTACAGTGTACTCCCGATTATTCGTGCGCGGATTATCCGGTTTTCGGATTATCCATGCATGATCTAAGTTGCTAATGACTAATGACGAAGGTGAGGAATAACGCTATTTTATATTTTCATTTGGAATCCCGAAGGCAAACAAAAATCACGGACTATTTACGTTAACAATAATCGTAAGCTAGGTATGTATTACGTGCATAATACATAAATTAGTTTTATTTTTTTTCGTGGCTCAATGAAGTATATTTTTTGGAAAATACGTGTTTCTCGATTATCTGTGCACCCCCTCCCCACCACTACCCCGGATAATCGAGAGTACACTGTATTTTCTTTCATTGACGACATACGTGGGGAACGCCGGCAGCCTTAGCTGTTTTTTAACCGAAATCTTCCACTGGAATTTGAAATCCTTCACTTGTTTCACCCTCCATAAAAGCACCGGAGGCACTGCACACATTTCCTGAATGACTGGAACATTTATACGGAAGCTTATTATTATCAACACTGTGCAGTGAATTCTTCTGTTTCTAAGACGTATTACACAAGGGCCAACAATGTGTTTGCATTAGCTAGTACCGAGTTGTGGGGTAAGGACTCCTCTAGTCGCTACCTGCTCTATTGCGACATTCATTTTCGGTTCAGCCGTCGACCTGTGCAAATTATTAAAGGCAGATTATCACAACAGGTTTGTTTTCTTTCTTCATAGCATAACAACGCCGTGATGCACAATAACCTCCGTCACAGTTTGCTGTTGTCATCTTCCATACAAATACCGCTTGACCCTTGAAGATGGGACCGATAGGTTGTCCCGAAAAAGAGCGCACATCTCAATCCTGAGTGAAATTCAACACGGGTACTTCCAGTACACGACGCGAAGTCGCGTCTTGTACACACGCATTTGGACACAACACACACACACACAAATGCGAAACGAAGTCCAAAGCAAAGTTATTTTCTGACAATCAATAAGGAAAACGATTAAAGTTAATAATACTTTCCAAGAATGAGGCCTGAATAATATAACGGATGAATGGGAAAGCTGAAAGCAGAACAAGTGAATTTCGGCCCGTGGGCTTTTTACAATGAAAGGGACGAAACTAAACCCTGGAATGCTTGCTACCAATCAGTTCAGAATCGTTTGGCTTCCCTTCTGCTATCCAAAACCGTATCCATTAAAACAAGCAACACATACCCTTTAAATTTACCCGTTGTTCTGTACGGATATGAAAAGACCTCTTACTTTTACGGTGTTTAAGACGAGGGCTTTGAGCAGGATATTTGGACCTAGGAGAAAGTGACAGAATGCTTGAAATTGCATAAGGAGAAGTTTTATGATGTATACTCTACGTCAAACGTTATTAAGATCATCAAATCAAGGAGCGTGAGATTGGCGGCACATGCAGCACCCACATGAGGGATCAGGAATACCCACAAAATTATGGTCAATACATCTGAGGGGAAGAGAGCACTTGTAAGAGCCCAGGCGTACATTAGAGAACAGTATTAAAATGGATCTTAAGGATATATGGAGGGAGGGCACGGACTGATTTTATTTGTCTCAAGATAGGGACAAGTAGAGAGGACTCTTGTGGAACAAGGTTATAAATTTTGGGGTTCACAAAACGCGAAGGATTTGAGTATCTCGGTGACTGATAGCTTCCTAATATGCGTCTGTCCATGGAATGCGGGGACAAAATAGAAAAGATGTAGTTTAGAACTGTAATACATAATAATAAATAAGAAAATGGTAATAAGGGACAAAATTACGGAGACCAAAATGATATGAGGACGTACAGATATCAACATAAAACATCGAAATCAGTATCTGCTACATTCTCAAAGTATACATTCGAATATTCACTCTTTTGCCAGGTCAGACGTACTGTTATTCTCTGGCAAACGAACGGATTGTGATGAACAAATGAAAGGAAGTAAACATTTCACAAAAACTGCATACACGAGTGAAAAGGCGCATCCTAATGTGAAGTACACGTACAGTAATGTGAAGCTGTTCCTTTGCATACCATGAAGGCATATGGGAAAGTGGAGGTACAGCTGCACTCATTCATTCTTAACCTCGGCACTAGAAGGAGGTGAGTGCTCAGCTGCACGTTAAGGCCGCTTTACCTCCGACGAAAGTGCTCCCGGTACCTACTAAACACGGGGGTGGGTAGGCGTGTGTCGGTCTGAAGGATTTGGAAGAGAAAAATCCCTTGCCCCTGCCGGGAATCAAGCCACGATTCCACAGATATCCAGCTTATAGCACAGTCACTATACCGACTGAGCTATCTAGCTCATCCTGTAAAATACACACTTTCAAAATGCGTCCTGTGCGAGTCTGCATGACGTTGGCCTTGAATGTTCGTTTATTGCTGACACAAATCCTTTGTTGTGAAGTTATCCACACCACAGCTGTAACAAAACATTGCAACCGGAAACTGTTATTCCTTGCATTTTGTTACGCAATGATCATATCGAACTATATTTAAAATACTGTGCATCGTATTTTTACGTAATGCAACAATGTATGTAAGCTACGGTGTTGGAGAAAAGCGATGAAATTCGGATTGAGCTTCACGTAACGTACGAGCCACCGGAAGAAAGGAAGGACGAGGAAACTAACCCAAATGTCATTTACATACATTGTTACGGAAATGAGGCACGTGGCCAGGGGGACAGGCTCTCATGCCCCCATACATTCAATATACACACTTTGTGCACGAAACGAAATAAAGAACATGACATTTTGATATTGCGTCTATCAAATTCGTCTCATGCGTTTTTAATTTTAGAAAATAATTAAGGAAAGGGATACAACACTTATAAGACATAGGAGCACATAGGAGAATATTACTAAAGCAGACAGTGGAGAAACTGTATGTGGAAATGGGAACGGGATTCCATTGGCTCGAGATGGACTCCAATTGCAAGCCCTTATGAAAGCGGTAGTGAACTTTACGGTATAGCGACTCGCTACGGGCTGGACGGTCCGGGGATCGAATCCCGGTGGGGGCGAGATTTTTCGCATACGTCCACACCTGCCCTGGGGCCTACCCAGCCTCCTATACAATGGGTACCGGGTCTTTCCCGGGGGTAAAGCGGCCGGGGCGTGGTGCTGACCACCCACCCCCCACTAGCGCCGGGGTCAAGAATGAGTAGAGCTATACCTCTACTCCCCCTTTGGGCCTTCATGGCCTGTTATAGGGAAAACTTTACTTTACACAAGACTGAAAGGAGTGTAGTTCATAATCACCAACGGCATTCTTTGAACTTTATTAAGCTTATTTAAAACAGGAATGTGCCGGAAGAGCGTAGTCGGTACAGTTACAAGGTTAGGGACTGGACGTCCGAGGAATCGTGGTTCGATTCCCGGCAAGAATAAAACAGTTTCCTCTTCTCCAAAGCGCCCAAGCGGGCTCTGGAGCCCACCCAGCCTCCTCTGCAATGGGTACCGGGGACTCTTTCCCCGGAAGGAAAGCGGCCGGGGCGTGAGACTGAGCCATCACTTCCATCTAATGCCGAGGTTGAGAATGAGTTAAGCTATATCTCCACTCCCCCATACACCTTCACGGCGTGCACAGGGACAACTTTACGTTACTTAAAATGGGAATGATTAGTTTAAATTCGTGAAAGTCTGCTACGTCCAGTTTCAAAAAAAAATCTGTGCACCTTACACGGATAAGTCCATTTATGTCCCAACACAAAGCAAAGTTTTACCATTAATCAATATGAACGAAAATTGAAACTACCAGACAACTTTCGCCGTATGTTCATCATATAAAATTAAACAAAGAAGTCCTGACATTGTAGGCGCTCATACTACGTCACAGAAACATGCAGAGACGTGACCGCCGTACACTGCGCTTTTTTGACACTGTAAAGAACGCCTAAACAAAATGTCTTGACCAGCTGAATACTATACAACAGATGGGATGGGTGTGCGACCGCTCTTCTAGTACTACCGTGCGTCCCCGTGCCTTATTCCTTAGCAGCCCTGCACCTTGAATAAATTACATTTACGGATAAGTAACTATTAGGTTATCAAGGAAGTCTCCGTAATATTGAGTTAGTTACTCAGACTGTGACAAGTCCAATAAGGCAGATGTCATCCCTCTAGTTGAATAAAAGCGAAGGAACTACTACTTCCGTCACACACTAGTAATTACACAGAGCTGGCAAGTAACCAGTAGGCTACTAATTCAATAATTTAATAAACCATAGGGTGTGAAGGAACTAAAACCTCTCCAACGCAATTTGCAACCCGAACAATGAATGAGCCTACAAACATAACGTTTGATTAAGGAACGAAAGTTTCCCGAAATAATACAATACTACGCACGATGTGGAATGTGCTGTCCAATCAGTGCAGTGCGGAAAAGTCTGGCACTTCACATGTTACAAACTGCAGCTCTAGGCCGCCGCTGGAACCGAACGACAGTTATTAAAATTAAGTACGCCCTAAGAGCACTGCGAGAAACTTCGTAATTTGTACCGTTCATCTGATAATACTGGGATGATAAAGCGACCGAGGATAAATGGGGTAGGTAATAAGGTACGAATGTGTGAAATTAGGACTACATACAAACTTTTGATCGACAAAGCTCAAAGGGATGGATCGCTTAGAATGGAAGAATAAGCATAATTAACCTAAAACACGGTATGAAGCTGTGGAGTGTAATGAACTGGGTAAAGAAATGTGCAACGGAGTGCTTCTTCAGAACACAGTATCACGGGTAATGTCCAGGCTCATAAACGGCAGGAAAATTCTAAACCACCTGAGCAACTACTACATTAACAAGGACGGCCAAGTAGCATGGACTTAGTTACATAACGACGATCTACAGACTTTTTAGCCTAATGTTTTTCCTACAGTCGCAACAGCACGGCCGGAGCGACATTTGCGACACTTAGGGTCATAACATGATGTAACGTAATAGACCTTGAACTTATACGCGACTTTTGTAAGGTAATATTTTTCTGAAATGTAACGTAACAACGCGGTGGCTGTGCAAAATTTTTATTTAGATTTTTGCTTGATGGTAATGACTACTGTACCAGTGGAGCCAGGCACGTGACATTTTGGTGAACTTTCATGCCTTACGTCAACATTATGGCGTACTCAGTATCACCGGGATTTCGGACGACACTGGAAATTCATTAGCATGGCTTGTGAACAGTAGGTTTATCTTTAGTTATGTGTTCTTTGAAAGAAATGTATTAAACAAACACATTATGGGATGGCCGCGTTCACATGTCCGTATGTTAGACCTGTGCCTTACAAACTACCAAAGAAATCAAGATGAATTTTGGTTCTGGGAGTCTTAACCTTTCACAGCCCAGTGGTAACTGTAAGTTTACACCTGCTGTAACATTAAGAAACTCTGCATTTTCACAGAGCGTATTTACGTGTTTTATGTGAATCTGATCACAATTATTGTTCCGTTAAACACAATTAACCGGCTGGTCTTTTTTAAACATGGATTATATTCTCGGTGAGGTAAGAACTTACGTTTCACACCTGATTTAGGTAAACGGGTTCGATCAAGAGTATGTTCCATGTAAGATCTGTGGTGGACAAAGTGGCACTGGGACAGATTTCTTAGAGTAGGCCTACTTCGTTTTCACCTGTCAGTATCATTCCACCAATGCTCCATGCCCATATTCAGCTTAACACTACTCCTATAAGGTCAAATCAGCGAAGCCCATGAACCTTCAACTCTTTCGGATAGCGTGATCACAAGGCACAAAAGTACTTACTTTCTGTCTTACACAAACGGTTACCAAAGAGATGGTTCGGTTTTGATTCGCACGGGCCCCAAATTTGTATTAGATGGTTCAAATGAAGCCTAATCGAGTTTCTATACAAAAATAAACCATCGACAAAGTCTAAATTCGTACATGACAAAATACCTACCGCATGTCAATATTTAACGAAGCACGACTGCGCTGTGCGATATCTGTAGTTCAATTCACACTGCACGATGGGTCTTACACATCAAGGCCAGTGGCGTTGTTTGCTGCGCCTTATTTACCGGCGTGTACTAACTAACACATTACGTTTCAAAAAGCAAGAGCGGATTTATATGTTCACGAGTGAATGTCATCATATGCATGTGTGCGCGTAAAATGTCAGCATGTAAAGCATCACTGGGTTAGGATAACCTACTACGAAATGGAAAGGCGGGGTTCGGCCTCCAGCAGAGGCAGGGATGTCTCACTCTGCCATGATATTCAAACAAGTTCAAACAGAAATTTGTGTTTGTCTGAATACATATATCAACGTCAGGCAGCCATGTCAGTGTCGAGAATTCTGATATTTGTGTAATAAGAACCAAATTCAAAACTTATATCTGTCTACCGTTTCGCGTTTATCAGCAACGTTTGTACAAGAATTTTACAGTTTTGATCATCACGGTAATTAAGTCTTGGGGCATGAGGTGAATAAAAAATTCATGTGAAAACAACCATATGAGAGATCTACGCATACACGGGTCACATTAAAATGGATTAGAATAAGGTGGGAAGTTGTGACCTAATTCAAGACACGGCCCAAAGGCGGTGTTGAACTTTAGGATTCCATTAAAGCAGAGACTTTTTTGACCGGTTGTATAATTTTCAGCTACAGAAGAAAAATACCGTACTATGGCGTAAACTGTGTTTCCACTGAACAATAATGAAGAGTTTAAATTACAACCTACACAGAAATTTAGGGGCAAACGGTTAGGGACAGGGACTAGGACCTGTCCCTGCACAAAGAGTGCATGAAAGAGGTGACAGAAAATTAGTACCCAGACGTGAACGACTAATGCGAAGGAACTACGAAAGTGGACTTGTTACAAAGACTTTCACTGACAATATGGAACACAGTAGATCAAATTCTGACGAGACAGGCCACTTTCATGGTCATTCCGGTTTTCCTACCAGTTCTGAATTTTCCGTAACTTCTGCCGCTAATGACATTATCAAAGTAGTACAATTTAATTACCATCATCACAACTCTTTATTGGTATTGCTATTAGATCAAATTACAGGGCAACATGTTTCGACCAAAATGTGGTCATCTTCACGCCATCTCATTACATAAAAATAAATTACAATTGTATATTAATTGACGTGCAGTCACATTGAATCTCAATCCTTCGTTATTACATACAATATACATGTTGCCTGTCAATATAAAATCTTATACTGACTCGCTACACCATCAGGTTCTTACTTAGACTGAGGCTATACAAAGAAGTCCCATGACAGGCGGGTTTGACGGTGCTCAAGACCAGGGGTCTGCTTAAGCCCCGGCTTGCTAGCACAGACAACGTTCGGATTCGGACCAGGTTTAAGTAATACCAATAAAAAGCTACATAAAATATTTCTGGCTGTATCAGGTTATTCTCTTTCTTTTCGTAAAGAAAAAATGTATTCGTAGTTGCGTTTATTTTATGCTGGTGACAGAAAATTAACAAGAAGCTTAGAAAGCTGTCACGATACTTGTACGTTGCGAACTGACCAGTCAGTTACGATGAGATTGCACGTACACGTAATGTGATGAGCTGAGAATTTATTTGACGAATCAGATTGGGAAAACGAGTTTGGTCGGGCTCCGGAAACAAACCTATACTTGATTTTCTCGGAGGTTTTCGTACTGCTCCCTCCAAGAAGCAATTCTAGATGCGCCCGTTACCCAAGTAGCTTTCCTCCAACGCCAAAATAATTTCAGATGTTCTTAGGCCACCGTAAAGTAACTCATTCAAGGAATACTGACATCCATTCAAAGAAACCGTACTAATGACACAACAGTCACAGCATTGTACATCCAATTTAACTCAGCCTAGAATAAAGGAAGCAGGGCTTCGATCGGGTACGGATTAACACATATGAATGTAAACTTCAGGGTCCAGCGGAACACTCTAGGGCTGGGCCGGGTAGAAGCCGAAGATTTCTGCCAGCGCAGACCTCTATTTGAGGCTTCCCCGTTTCTGCCAACAATTGCATTCCCCTCCCGCCTCCTGTGGCGAGTAATTACCGGGCCAAAGCGCTTGTAACCAGCCACGTTTATCTCGCATTCATCACTGCAAATACTCCTGACCACACAATGGCTGGAAGACCGACGAATTTAATGCAGTGTCGTTTAACAAACCGTCCAAAAAATTAACGACCCCCAAACAGACAAACGTCCTACAGCCGTTAAAGCATGCTAATGAGTTAAGACACGGCGGCTATCCTACGTCTTCGCGCACGACCGAGAAATCGCGGTCGTTTCCCGTCAGAGTCAAAAGATTTTTGTCGTCTCCAAAGCGCCGCTAGGCCCACCCAGCCTTCTATTCAATGGATACCAAGGGATCTTTCCCAGGAGATATGCGGCAGGAGAGTTACGCTGATCACTAATCTCCATCCCATGACAACATTAAGAATTCGTGGCGCTATACTCCACTCCCCCTTAATTAATTGTGCTTAATTAAGCACACGGGCAACTTGACTTTACGACTTAAGTGATCCTGAATTTGCACGCCCCCCCCCCCCCACTCAACCTTTTACAGCGTTGACGGAACCAACGAATTTGTAAAACCGAATTCGTACATCAATGGATAAACAATGCAGTTCAACGGGGAGATGGAACAGACTACCGCGGATTGGTGCAGTGGCAAATTATATTTCCTACTGCATAACCTTCATATTGCATACACTAAGATTTATTGCTGTTCAAACTGCAAGAACTCTTGGGTCCTTGAATGTTTTTCATTTTAATCTTGTGATAGGAGGTACCAAAATGGGCCCGTTCCTTTAGATTTCGACTGGTACATTACAACTTACAATACAAAGTGTCATTGTTATAACACAGCAATAAACAAGGTTAACAAAGAATGGAGTGCTGTAATCCACTAAAGTTACGTGCTTAACTGTCATTTATTACATGTTGTACAATGCAGAAATGATAGAAAAACACAATAAACCTTGAAACTCGCCCAAGACATTAACACGTGATCCCCCTGTCTTTTGTACTAGGCACAAAGTGAACTGGTTGGAAGGATTCCATCGCTCATCGCTGGCTCACTGCCATTCAAACCTAGGCAAGGAAATCGAAGCTAAAAACAAAAAGCGATCCCATGTTCCTTTGTCAGATGACAAGGCGGGGGCTGTTGAGACTTTTATAGCCAAGGAGACCGAAAAGCCGAGAACACGTTCCGTCATGAGTGCATATGTATTAAAACTTTCGGTAAGAAGTTTAAAACTGTTCTGTTCTCGGAATTAATCTGCCCAGCATTCTACAGTTGGTTACATCTACACGAGCCAGGCCTCTACTGCCATCAGAAGAGGTGGAACTAGATTTATGAGTCTGTGCCGGATAAATGGGTAGCACATATCAGCTGTTGTATATTTTTACTTTATCGACAGTCATGTTACTCAAGCCAGACCATTTACGTTAATCCTGCCCATGCCCAGTTCTTTACAGATAAAGGTAAATTCCTTTTTTTATATTTCGGTATGGTAACTCGCAATTTTCATTCCTGAAAAGCAAGTACTATTCAGTATGCAATTGCGAAATATTGTACGGAAGGTTCTACTTCACTGGAACAGTTAAACAACAAATACATTCAAACCTGAAAGCAATGTTCTTTCTAAACGACATGACTCCATTTCCAGTTACTGTTTTAGTGTTCCTAAGGTCCACGTATAGCTAGAAATTTGCAGCGAAATCACACAAAAGTGTTATTTCGTGTGTAAAAAACAACCGACTTCCCTAGAAAGTCGAGTGAAAAATCTAAAGATCATTTCCGAACTAATGAGAACAGCAGCGAGAATAACATATCTTGAGACTCAACTTACAAGTCTTCATTCACGAACACCTCAAAATACTACAGAGACGTTACTTTATCTGACCAATATCGTTTGTCACTTCCTGTCGGCTCGCTTATCACACAAAATGTGGCCCACCCAGTGCCCGCCCACACCGCGTGTTAAATAGCGGTGGAAAGTGACCAACGATATTAAATAGATAAAATAATGAACCTATGTTACTAATTTACCAAAAGCAATATACTTTTTCGCCTAGTGTAATGACAAATTCGAATGGCAGCGATCAGTGCCCTGCCTGCAGTCAAGCGAAATGACTGAACTGTACAGTGACAAATAATATCCGTGTACTATATACAAGGAGTTTTTAACGCGGAAGTGAGAACAGCAGAGCGGGGATCGTCATCAGTCGCTGTCGTCCGCTCTATCGCGAGCAGTCCCGCGTTTACTCCAGAGCAGGCGACGTCACCGGTCGCGATGCAGCTATGAACGGTCTCCGCGTTCAGCTGGACATCCTCTGTTATGTGCAAGTCCACCTCCCTTATAAAACAAGGGAAGTGGAGTAAAGAGTGTATAAAATATACAGGGCTTTTGGTCGTGTCCCTCAGCACGGGCGCTGTCATGGAAGCATTATCGCAGAGGAAGTCTGCATCTACTGGCAATTAGACTTCCACTAACATCATATTTTAGAAGAGCCTAGAAGTGTAAACTCCCAGTTTCTTCCACGCAAATCCCACACATTCTGAAAATATATCTCGACAAGCTACGAAGTTCTTCACCAACTAAGTGCACTTGTTATAAAAACACTAAAATATTCTAAAACTGTTAGATAAAAAGCCCCGACATGTTTCGGCTCACCAATGAGCCATCCTCAGGGGGTCACAACTGACTGTTCTCAAAACACGTACATATGTTAATCCTCTGTAGAGGTATATGGTCAACGTCTTATCTCACCAATTTTACTTCATCACTTCGCAAGCCGATGTGTTTTTTTAAAAAACATATCTACTTGCGAAAGTGATATAAAGTAAGATTGGTGAGATAAGACGTTGACCATATACCTCTACAGAGGATTAACATATGTACGTGTTTTGAGAACAGTCAGTTGTGACCCCCTGAGGATGGCTCATTGGTGAGCCGAAACATGTCGGGGCTTTTTATCAAACAGTTTTAGAATATTTTAGTGTTTTTATAACAAGTGCATTTAGTTGGTGAAAAACATTGTCTATACTCGAAAAATGCACGGTGAAAATAGAATAAAGTTACGAAGTTCTTCTCTTGAAATATTAACAATTTCTCCAAAAATTGGCCTTCAAGTCTTGCAAAGAATGTAGACTGTCCTACATTTTCTCTTCTTAAGTTAACTCCCCGAGTACAGGTGTCAGGATTAATTTAACCTAACGGTCGGAATTTGTTTCTTTGATAAAACATGGGCTGTATCATTTAGCGTGCGCCCATTACACATCAGACTCCGACTTTTAAGTCATGTAAAAACAACTTCACGAACTGCATGAGGATGTTCATAACATCAGTACGTTATTTTGGCTGTTGATACTCCTGCTTAATGTAAACTATGCCTCACCCAAGAAAAACACATTTTCATACTTTATGCTTGTCCAGCACTGAACTATTGATCCAAAGATTTTCCATCATTCTGTATATTATTCTCTTACACAACACTGCTGACAAGGGATTTTTTTTTTTACAAAACTTTCGGTTACAGTTTTTCCATGAAAAAAACTTAGCGAAAACATTGTATATGAATACACTGTGGCCAACTGTGTATATTTCACAGATGTGCTAGATCATCTGAGGTCCATTTCTAATAGAACATGACTACAAGTACGTGCCTGTTCCAGGTGTTCTGTTATCAGCAGCAACACCTAACAAACAAGCACAGCATATGGAGTTAGCATTTTCCTAGGCTCAGGGCCATGACAAACTGACCACTCTGTAGAAAACAAATAACAGTGTATCACATATACAATGGTATTAATAAGTAATAACCATTATTTACAAAGAGTGCCAAGAAAGCGAGGAAAGATGAGAGTTGCAACAAGACTTTGTCACAAGTCCTTTGTCGTGGCATGTGACAACAGACCAAACACTTCTCATTAGAAGACTGTAAAGAACATCATGCAATGTGTTAAGGTACATGCACCACAAGATGACAACAAATAATTTCCACTTACAATAGATAAGTTACTAAAAATTTAACTGTTTAACATTATAAACTGCTCATCACAAATTAACTGATATCATTCACATTGTTACATGTTGGTATTATTCAACCTCAAGTGAAGATAATACACACTAGTAAGACAAATAAGGAAACCAGAATTATAAAAACATGTGACCCACAACACAGGAACTGTTAAGGTCTTGCTTGAATCTGCTATCCTTTCCATTAAACAAATGAATGGTTGAAGAAGGCGTGGTAGAAAATTTTACCATAATCGAGAATAAGTGGAACCTAAGGTAAAGGTAAAGTTGTCCCTATACACTTCATAATGGCACATTGGGGGAGTGGAAATATAGCTCCACTCATTCTCAACCTTGCCACTAGATGGAGGAAGTGGTCAGGCTCATGCCCTGGTCATTTTGACCCTGGCAAAAGTGCTCTCAGCACCCACAACATAACAGGGTGGGTGGGTCCCAGAGCTGGTCTGGACATTTCAGAGAAGAAACAAATCTCTTGCCCCTGCTAGGATTTGAACCCTGGATTGTCCAGCCCATAGGCTAATCACTATACTATGCTTTCCTAGCTCCCTATGTGAAACCATAAACACCTAGTAAAATTCTCTGCTACTGGCTTGAGTTTCAAGCCTTCATGTGACACACACACACACACTGATTCATGAGTTATTTAATTACATTTCTTCAAGTACACAAATTATGTATCACCAAAACCTAAAATGACTGTAAATGATGAAATGGAACAGACGTGGATGTAAACTGCTGTCTTCTAGGATGTGACACCATGTAGTCTGGTAGAAGGGTGTAACATCAGATCCAAAAAGACACCAACCTTCAAATGTTACTTTGATGTGGATATGGCTGTGACCTGCTTTACCCTTTAAAGCACAGCAGTAACTGTATAACCCACTTGCTTTAACATTCAGAAACTCTATACTTTATTTACATGATGTATTTATGGATTCTGCACAATTATCAAAATCAACAGCAATTATTTATCCAACAGCATTCTCTGGTTGTCTTTGTAACAAAGATGCACTGTGTCTCCTGCAAGTTTTTATATATTATTTAGACAAAATTCATGCTTCAAAGGGAAATGATAGAGCAGCAGGTTCCTAAAAAATGTTAATACCCATTTACCAAACTACATGAATCAATATATGAGGAGACAGTACTAAGGCCATGGCATGGCTCAGGCAGTAAATCACTGGCCTCTCAACATGGACAGCCAGGTCAATCCCAGGCCAGTCCATGTGGGTTTTTGTGGAGAACAACGTGGTAAACGTTTTTCTCCAAAGACTTCAGTCTTCTGTATCAGTATCATTCCACCAATGCCCGAAACTCATATTTCATTCATCTGCCACCAATTTTACATAATCTCAGCAATTGACAGTGTCACTAAATGAAACATCTCTCTTTCACTTCTCACAATAATCTTACGAGCCTTTGATTGAACATGTTCTCTCTGTGTGTGTAAGTGTGTGTGTGTGCCACGCATGCATATCTGTAAGTGCATGAGCACAAGCACGTACAGTGCAGCATGCCAATCAATACATTTATCATTTGGTATTGCTGTGTATTAACCATTACCAATTTAGTGAACCACCAGAGAGGTGCACAACTCCTACATGCACAAAGACCAGTGCAGCCCTTTGAATTATACAGACAATACCTCTAATCGTATCCCCAAACATAGGAAAATGTGACACTGGCTTCATTAAGGGAGTCAGCCCACATCATCTTTATCTCATAGTGATGAGAGATAAGAGAGGCAGTCAGTCATGTGACAGAAAGTGGACAGGTTTCGCAAGAAATGTACTCATATACTGCTGAACAAGGGATGTTCATCTGTAATACCCATGAACGCGAAGAACGAGTTCGGACCCCAGTGGAAAAATGTTTTCAGGCCCCCAGCAAGAGCAGACTGGCTAAAAATCTTTATGCTAAATCGGAAAGACTGACTCTCAGTTGCAGGGTGACTAGGGCTTGGTCTGAAAGAGCTAATTTGTACAATCAACAAATAATGATACTACCGAGAAAGACAAAAACATGCAACATAGTCAGCCCCCAGGACCCCTTCCGGACCGCTAGGCCCCAGTAAATTGTACCAGCTTCCCCCCCCCCCCCCCCCAGGAAAATGTCGCTAAAAGTTTTGTAACAAAAATATCCTGCACCAACAGTGCCATATAAAGAACAATATACAGAATGGTGAAAAAATTCTGAATAACAGATTCAATGCTGAACAAAAAAAAATATATATATATATATACAAAAATGCCAAGTTGTAACAGATGAGAAAGTGGATGATGATGACACTCGAATGGAAACAAGTCACAGAAAATCTTTGTGCCAACTGGCTGTTCAAAGTGGGAGACCCAAATCCCCAGCTCACAAGGCAGCAAAACTTTCAGAACTACACACATATAGTTACTTCACACAGGACAATGCCACAGACCATACAGGGAACTTCTTAATGACTGCACTAAAAGACAAATTTGGTAAACAGTTGAAAACTCACAAATTGTGGCCTCTTACATCTGCAGATTTGAATCTGTGCAATTATTATTTGTTGCAGACATTGAAAATAGTTTACGTGTACAATTGACATTCTTTGCTAGACAATATTCGAGTAAAATTACTAATATTTGAAGACAAGAGCTCCATCATTTGTTGAGAAACATTTTCCGAAGCTGTGTGAACTGCTTACAACCCTGCTATGAAATAAGGTAAGCTGAGCTGCACACGAATGTGGGATTCATATGCAATAACGTTACAATGACAACTGCTGTGCTCTACGGAACGATTAGAGGTACACTCTGCATTAGTGACGCGTGTACATAAATGTGAAGTGGACAACAATGAAAAGAGTAATCACACTTTAAGCTTAAGCTGCTCATCCATCTTCCATGATAATGTAAAACTGGCCAATATAATTGTTCTATTATACATGCAAAAACACCATACACATTAAAGTAATGTCATAACAGTGGCTTGCAATACCTAAGGCAACTAATAAATTTATGTTTCACTTTAAACCTTCAAAATAAATCATAAAATAGATACACAGAGCATATTACTTATAATAAACAAATAAGAAAAATGGCAAGTACCTTTAAACAGGTAACATGAAACATACAAATTAAATAAAATCATTATCAGTAAGTACTCACCCTCTTTTGCTGAGAGATCCGAAAATTTGATGCCACCACTGAAACATAAGAAATGAGACAATGTGCATACATTAAAGACTGGTTGATAAAAATACCAATGTATTTTGAAGAAAAAATAAATGAAACACCACCTACCTTAACAACACAGTGGCCGTTTCTGGGACCCGAAAAACCTGTAAAAGGGATTGCTCACTTTTCTATGGTGTTATTCAACTTCAGCACTTAGTACTGAGTGCTGCTGTAACTTTAACAGGAAAATGTACTTGTCTTTCTACGCAGATGGAAAATGTCAAGTGCAGTACTGAGCAGTGCCATTATCAAGTCCAAACTCTGCATCGCAATTCAGCAACTTACTCATAGTAACTAGTATGTCAAAATGTTTTTCACATGTAAGATTGTCCAAGTTACAGCAAAAGTACGTCAAAAAGAAATAAAAATATAACACCAAAGTAAAATCACCCTCAGGTATGAAACCCCACAGGCATCAACATTAGAATCATTCATATATATATATATATAAAAAGTTAATGTATTTTGTTGTATGAGTAACCCTCAACCAATTTAGTTGCTTAATACCCCAAGTTACCACAGTTATTTTTATACCTACATTTATATCTACGGCGTTTCAGTATTGCCTATGACGTGCTACGACTTTCGTGCAAACAAGAAACCTTAACACGTTCTAGCAACCGGTCTCAAAATACTGAACCTCTTGTTACAAAAAACCTCTAAAGCACGTTTGTCTGTGTCTTTACTTAAGCCTACCTAGATTTAGTACTATAAACTGGGCTTATATTCAACAGGCGCAAAAAATAAACAAAGTGCAACTAACCTTCCATCCAAGGTTTTCGAAGAACGTGCATAAACGTGATTGTCCAGTGGTTTTACCGCCACAAGGACCTGTAAATAAATACATTCAATGGATTTGTCATTAATGTGAACAATAATCGTTGCCGCTCATTCATTCCTTGCTCTTTGCCGAGTCTTTCTAGGTACTTTCTTCTTACCTCCTGTAAGTACAATTTTATAAACTCTTTTTTGCTTGTTTTCCATTGCGTTTATTGGGTTTCACCGGATAAAACAGTAAATAATTTATACGCAGTCAAGCAATATAACGCACTGTCAATTCATATTTACAAACTTAAATTATACAATGTCTATAATATGTACATCATAATATTATATACACCCCGTTGCTGATCCTGAGGCGAACCGGACGGAACCGGACTCCTGCACGCAAAGCGCACAGACAAGAGATCAAAATAGCATACCACGGATTACAGCTATGCATGACCACCTTTAACTTTCGATGTTTTATGTTATTCCATGGGCTGGAGGTTCTCGTAGCCACGGATGAGCTCACGGCGATATTTAGACGCCGCCAGGGCTATATTCCATTCGAAATATCCCAATATGTTTTCGGACAAAACGGTGCATGTATTGTGCGCGTTTAAAATCGATCCCACTACCCTACGCATAAGCCTCACGAAAGAAACTTATTCATTCATTATACAGTCCATAGATCCTTGTAGGCAACAGTAGAAACCTGATGGATGTGGAATTCCGTCACAATACACATATAATAAACAGTATAACATACATATGCATGACAAGCAAGCGTCATATTAAAACAATATTTAATAATATCAATGGTAATAATTACAAATATATAAGACAAGTGCTGCAATTATGTGTGAAATATAATACCAATTGTCAGGGATTAATAAACCAAGATCTTTAATTTTCATTATAATTAAAATATTCTTCCAATGAGTAAAACGAATTTAACAAAAGGAATGTTTTTAAAACTGATCTAAATTGTTTTGTGTCACGAGCTAAACTTTTGATGGTAGGTGGGAGACTATTGAACACCTTGATACCAAAGTAATGTGGTCCTTTCTGGAATGTTAGGTTTGATTATGGATAATGAAAATCATTATTATACCTTGTGTTGACACCATGCATCTCAGAGTTAGATTTAAATTAATCTCTGTTATTAACCATGAACAACAAAAGGGAATATATATATACTGTGACTGTAAGGGAAAATGTTCAGATTCCTAAACAATTCCCTACAAGAGTCTCTGCCTCTAGAATTGGTGATAATTCTGACTATCCTTTTTTGAAGCCTAAAAATGTGGATACTGTGAGGAGAATTGCCCCAGAAAATTATACCGTAAGTCATAACATAATGGACATAGGAAAAATAAATCATTCATAATGTTTCCTGAGACATATAAGGTTTAATAGCCCTGATTACATAACAAGCTGTGCTTAATTTAGACATAAGCCAATCAATGTGACCTTTCCAAATTCTCTTCAAATCTCGAATAGGCATCAAAAGCACTTACATTTTTGTAGACCGCATCCTTTCACTACAACTACAAAAGAAAATTACAAAATGCCCTACTTCAAATTTTTATTCTATGACATGCTATAGCCTGTACTAAGACAGTAGATACAATGCAAAAATTCAGAGTAGACAGCCAAACATCCTATGCACATATGAATTTAATTCTAGATGGTAATTACTGCACTTCAAAATTTCAGGTTTTGACATCTTATTTCTTTGAGATACATTTTATTACTGTCCTCCCATCCACACCTAGGTCTTTCGTGGTCTTATCCCACCAGAACCTTGTATGCCTCTCTCTTTTCCTCCATACTTCCTACATGAACTACCCATCACATCATTCTTGACTTGATCAACTAAATAATCCTGTTTTTATTACTTACTTGTGTTATATACCTGTTTGTATACATAATTATCTGGCACTGTTGTGTTATATTACTCTTTTCATCTTTTATGTACTGGTCTTGAACCCGAGACTTTGACACAGAAATCCAGAGTCTTACCTCATATTAACATTATGAAGTACAATATCCAAAACATAATGTAATGTATAACAGAAACTAACAGAACATCTTCCACATAATTTACAAACCTTTTTCAAAGAACTGTCTTGTGTAAGTTATTTAAAAACAATACAAAATTCAGTTTAAAACCCTGCTCAACAATAGCCTTTCAGGAAGAAAGGAAATGACTCTGACCCTGGCTCAGACTGATCACATCTATCCTGCCTAAGTAATTTCTTTCCCCCACCTCTACATAAGCAGCCACTGTCCCAGCGTGGCCCACTTCTACACTGATGGAGGAAGTATGCTCCTCTGAAATACAGATACACACTCACTATGCTACATGGTGTCATAATCCAGCACATTACAATATGAATGACATTACTGGAGTACATTATATCACCATGCAGTCTCAGTTCCTTTATGTGACGATGCTGTCAGTTGAAAGGTGCTCATCCTGCATATAATGTGGACAATCTGCAGTCATATTTCCTAGATTTCCTCCTCCTTATCTTGAAAGTGTCTTTTATCATCTCTACTGTTGTGATAACTACTGCCACTGCCTTCTTAGTCTCGCAGTGCAGTCATCAGCATTGGCCTCTAACAATGAGCAGAACTTGCTTGCATTTTGTGTATGTGATCAAAAAAATTTTCATGCAGTTTCACACAAATGTGTATAAAATAAAAAGCAATCTTATGGAACTGAAAAGAAATACAACAAAATACTTTTCACACAATGTGTTCTAATTTGTTCTTCAAAATGATAACATCCAATTTCAATAAAATTAATTAAGCCATTCTTGATTTATTATACGTGCAAAGACAGGCAGAGTAATTTAAATAGGTACCCTGCCCACCTAAAAATGTAATCAGGTATTTGTACAGGCTATTCAGACACACAATTTCTGTTTTAGTCGAGGCTGTACCAGTGCATGTAAGAATGCCACATTTGAGAATTGGGCCACACTCACAGTATTTTAAAACTGCAATTGAAGGATGTTTAATTTCCATATAATGTACACAGCACAATACAGTTAACTAAGGCTATGTTCTTTTCTATGTCTTCCATGTGGCATGAATAACATCATCTTTCCAGGATTTATCTCTGAATATTTAACTTCAATCTATAATCTTCACTGTTTCAGAACAGTACATTACCTTGACTGTGAAAAAGGAGTTTAGGTTTGTGCAATATGGAACAACACATCATATTCTGAATTTTTCTTTTATCTGTACATATCAGGTAATAAACTGACCTATATACATAAAAAAAATCACAACTGGGATTGTCTCTTCAGCCTTAAACATGTCGCTTCACATGTACTTTAATTACCAAATCCTGTCACAGATATATACAAGTGATGATTATGCCTCATAGTTCACATAAGTACATCTGGATCCATCACCCTCTGGGTCTTCTATAATTATTTTTCATTCAATTTTATCTTTTACTTGCAAACCATCAGTGTGCAAATTCTACATATATTGATGCGTGCATCACTTTCAACTCATACATGTTCTGCTTCAAAGGTTTTCACTAAATAAGATAATTTACAAATATTGACAATTGACATTGTAGCTGTGGCTTCAACTAAAATTAAAACAATAAGTTTTCAGTCTCCACCTCCCATACCTTATTTTGTTTCTATCGGCCACACCATTCACCACATAACAATGTGATACCGAAAAATATATAGGAAAAATAGTGTATTGCCAGCTTCAGAATAGTTTGCTCAACATGTTGACAGAAATGAATAGTAATAACAATAATATATGGAAGTACAGACCAATAAAATGACACACTAGTAACTGCAGTTCTTGAGAGGGCATTATTCATTCATTCATTCATTCATTTATTAGCATTCATCGATCCATTCTGGTACACAACCATTGGATATGGAAATTGTCAATAGATTACAAATCACAAATCTGGTTGAAGGCAGAAGACACAAAGCAGAAATGGAAAATTAGAGTGGTTAGTATAACTTTATTTTTACTATCCAGTCTTCATTAACTAAATAGTTTAAATACTTTTTATTCAGACATAAAGATGAGGTAAATATTTGTATTCCTTCACTGACCTTAAATACTAGCCTACTCAGTGGTACTGTCCCAAAAATTAAATTCTTATATTAAGTTTCAAATTTAGTCACAAAAAACCATTTTCTGCTTCATTCTCCTGCTATTCAGGGTAAATATAAAACCATGTATTAGAACAGGTTTAAGAGAAAATGAGACAATATGAAAGAATCCATGAGATTAATTACAAAATATTTGTCAACATCCATTACTAAACAATGAAACTGAAATACTTATTTTTCTAAAATTTCTGCTTGTGAATTGTAAATTGTTATTACAGTCTTCTGGGATAGGGACAGAATAAAAGCTGTATACACAAGACAGGCTTTCCAGAACCACCAGTCTTCTCTAAGGTCTGTGCTGTCAAATCAGATAGTTCAAGTGACAGACAAATCTATAATTTCTGTATTAATATGTGTTTCCAGTAAGAGTGACACAGATCACCCACAACCTGCAACTCTGCAAAACATTAAAACAGCAAACAGTAGGGTGATACAGGAGGCAGGGGAGAGGGAAGAAAACATGTACCAGGACACCTGCAAAGCTTAGTCAGTGTCAAAAAGGAGCCTATATGCATATTATACATCATTCTTATCACAGGTTTTGGTAACATTCAACTCTTTCTTACAAACAGAGACAGTAATCAAGCAAATTACTTCTCCTTAAGCTATGAACCACAGTACCTTCATGATACACATACATTAATTTATATATCCTTTGTAACTACTTACCATCCTAAAATATTCTTTTAAAGCAGGCTGGGGGCAAGGGTTTAAATATCTGTCAATGAACACTTCAATGTAATGCAAAGTACTAAAATTTTGCCCTCAGTCAACAGCTCTTCAATTTAACACAGTAGAGCTTTTGAGTTAATTTCCACTAAGAATAACTTTCATTTTCTTATGATGGGCTGGAAACATGATTCCCTAATTAGTCCAGCCAAGACAAAGGACCACCACAATGAAACACATTAAAATTCATATAAATTAACCACGTCTGGTATAAGGCCTTCACTAGGTCATTACCAATGTTTTGAGATAGTCCATCAGTTCCACCTTCAAGGGTCAAACAGGCCAAGAAGAAGAATGAGAAGAAGTCTGACTTGTTTCAAGCCATCAGACTCATCCTCTGGGGGCCATACACCACATGTAACCTAATGCAGTTTACAAACTGTTACCACAATTTGAACATCGTTGTAGAAATTAAGAAGTTTTTAACAGGTTGAGTACGTGTGAATTATTGTAATAATCTAAAAACTTCAATAGGTGATGTATGGTGTACATCCCTGAGCATGAATCTGAAGTTTTGAAGCATGTTGGGTATGAATGTAACACAAAGATTTTTGACAATGGTTGTACATGAGTAATATCAGCAGCATTTACAATAACTTTTTCCATTGTCATAAAAATACACTACGTTTCAGGAGCAATTTGCTTCCGAAACACAGTGTATTGTTTTGAGTACTTTATGACATGGAAAGAGTTCTTGTAAATTCAGTGATATTACTCACGTTAGGTATGGATAATTGATATGAATATTAATATTTTATATTGTGATGTTCCAATATATGTCCCCTGATAGTAAAATGGAATGATTCCCACTGTGCAAGTAGTTCTGCAGTGATTAATTCATGTTCCTACTCTGGCAGATGACTATGATGCCAAAAGTGTTTGCCCAGTGACCTTGGCAAACCATGCCAGGAATCAGCTGATCAGTAACACCATTTACTGGGCATCTGTGAGCAGCTACCATTGCAGTGTGATACAGGAGTAGGAATGGAAAGCAACAGGAATAACATTCTATAAAATACAAGAGGAGCAAGAGAAAAATAAGTAATAAATCTGACAACAGGGATCAAATGTTGAAACTCACACATGCATGAGATGAAAATTATCCATTGCATCACAATTTAAAACTTTGTATACAACCCTTACCCTGTTAAGTGTCACACTATCACTACTTCTGGTAGTAATAAATATTCTGAAGCCATCCACTGCTTTCCTCTCTCTTATTCTGTTTAATATTACACATCTGGAAATAAGAATATGTCTATAATCCAAAGAAGACAACAGAACTTGTAACATTATTCAGGTACAAAATAGACATGGCAAATTTAGCATTCTAAGTTCCTTCCTGATGACTAGCATTAAAGAAACACATGAATTTATGTGTATTCAAGAATGTAGGAGTAGACATACTATGGAATTTCCACAAGATTTGTAAATACTAGGCTCTGAATTTGTGACTAGTATCAACTCTAAAGAAGGTAGTATTTTCCCAGTCGGATCTCATGAGGAGGGGGATGTTTATTCAGACTGTGACCACTGTGTGTTCTCCAAACAAAAGTAACAATATCAACAGTAAATAAGCAGTCACATTACATATGTGCAGTTAATTTAACAATGCTGTCAGCAACTATGAATGCAGAGCTTTAAATTGTTAAATAACTGTAAATAAATAAACATGAAAGGGTGTGGGAGGAAGCAGTTAAGGCCCAATTTAATGTATTATCCCAGCATCTGCCTGGAGGGACTGAAAAAATTGTAAAAACATGTCAGCATTGTTAGTGTTCCAGCCCAGATTCAAACCAGGCAACTTACTTGGTTCGCGTTATGTAAATTATGCACTCTGATGAAAGCATTTCATAAGATCCGACATCTACAGCTTCAGTTCTAACAAGACAAGTATTGAGCAATGAAGCAAAAACTATCAATTTATTATCTCTCATCTTAGAATGGTGACAGGGATGGTCAGTTCACTCAACAGCCTCTACACATGACTCTGGTGAAACGGTTCTCGCCATAATTAATGCTGGACCTATGGCAAGATATCACATGGATATGTGTATGAAGTAAGAATAAAATTAAGAACTAGAAATTGCATTATGGAAACCAATCAATTTGAGTTGCATACAATGAGGCAAAACATTTCCTATACCACATAGTACACAGTGCAAATTAGATGGCAGAAACAAGAAAACTCCAGGAATAAAGAAACACTGTGAACTCAACTAACAGAATATCCTAAAGTGTAACAAAAGTTCAGAAACACAACTCTTCAAGTAAATTAAAAAAAAACTAAGTTGCATAAATACTTGCAATACTTTTCTATAATTTCAGAAAACAAAATGGAACATAAAAGTCTGAGAAACCTTGGAAGTCTTCAATGAGAAATAATGAGCATCTTTTGCTTTATTTAGCTTCTTCCTGTCGCTGTAATCTTGCTTCAGTTCTAACAAGACAAGTATTGAGCAATGAAGCAAAAACTATCAATTTATTATCTCTCATCTTAGAATGGTGACTGGGATGGTCAGTTCACTCAACAGCCTCTACACATGACTCTGGTGAAACGGTTCTCACCATAATTAATGCTGGACCTATGGCAAGATATCACATGGATATGTGTATGAAGTAAGAATAAAATTAAGAACTAGAAGTTGCATTATGGAAACCAATCAATTTGAGTTGCATACAATGAGGCAAAACATTTCCTATACCACATAGTACACAGTGCAAATTAGATGGCAGAAACATAAAAACTCCAGGAATAAAGAAACACTGTGAACTCAACTAACAGAATATCCTAAAGTGTAACACAAGTTCAGAAACACAACTCTTCAAGTAAATTAAAAAAAAAAAAAAAAACTAAGTTGCATAAATACTTGCAATACTTTTCTATAATTTCAGAAAACAAAATGGAACATACAAGTCTGGGAAACCTTGGAAGTCTTCAATGAGAAATAATGAGCATCTTTTGCTTTATTTAGCTTCTTCCTGTCCCTGCAATCTAGCTGAGAAGCTACAATCTGCATTATCATCCAGCTCAATGGTTTCACGTAAGACCCAACGGAATACGAAGCACCTTACAAGACAAGATCACGCAGCAGCAGGAGCGGGTGCAGCTTCTGACGCTGAGTCCTCAATATTCACATCCTGAAACGTCCGTTGTGGACTAAGTAAGTCTTTAGCTCGATTCTCCCATAGCTGCATATTGGCACGTATTCGCTTAGTGTTGTCTGCGACAAATGCATCTGGTGAACCATAAGCTGGTGGATTCGCATATGGATCATAGCCCAACACAGACAGCATGGGTGCAATGTCAGCCATGTCTCGCACTACATCATCTGGTATGTTGCCCACCCACTTGGTCAGTGCTTCCAAATTTACTGGTTTTATCACCTGGTCTGATGACCGCTCCACTCTAAAAATAATTGCACATGCCTGTATTAGTTATAAGTAATGATATATCTAGATTATGTGCCAGTTCTGTACAAACGAAACAAAACTTATAACAGTAAGTTTCATGCATAGCAAGATTTTCGGTTCTTTTAGTTGTGTTGCTGAAGATTCAAGTCTTCTGAACTGTTTCACCATGTCAACGGGTAAATGGTTACTGACGTTTTGAAGGATCATAGTACCTTCACATTCATGGCCAAGCCACTTCTTTGAATGCTTGAACCCCAAAAGGTGAGGACAGCATATTCCTTTGAAATGTCTGTAACTATCTTCCACTTGACAATGCGTAACATCCCAGAAGACTTAAACCGTCATTGTGTGCATATTTCTCTCAGCAGCAATACTTTATTTGCAACACATTAAAACCAGACAGTTCATGAATATTCTTCAACAGGAATGGAAACTGCAATATAAATGAGTAGCACAAAAGATACACTATAATGTTAGAGTGATATATCAACACAGCTTCCAGCAGGTTTTGAACACGTTGTTTCTGAAAGCAAAATGTTCTTAGGCAGAATTAGGTGAAAATGTTTAAATAAGAGAGACGTGTTTTATTTACTGACACTGTCAACGGCTAGTATTATACAGGATCACTAAGTTTAATGAGCTAGTACCTTGTGTTTGCATGCATAGCCCCCTCTCCCCGTCCCATCTGGATATATGATGTTTTGGTATATTTTTATTTAGCAATGCTGTCAGTCACTAAGATTATAGTGTTAAAAGGAGATGGATAAATATGACTATGGCACGTTGGTAGAATGATAGTGACAGGGGAAAACTAAAGTACTTGGGAGAAAAACCTGTCCCAGTGCCACTTTGTCCACCACAAATCCCACATGGACTGGCCTGAGATTGAACCTGGGCCTCTGCAGTGAGAAGCTGGCAACTAACCATCTGAGACACGGTACAGCTTAAAACCTGTGTTGAATGTGAAAATGAGCCAAGAGAAATTAATTTTGTTTCTCATTCCACACAACCAGAAACTCATACATCGTTTCTTAATTTTCAACATGCTATGATAATACACATCAAACGGGGATGACTTAACTGGTGAACTGGGAGGAATGGAAGACAAAACTACCAAAGCAGTTACCATTTCATATCTACAACAATACACTGAAGTAGTAACATTACTGACATACACTAGGGAGGTGCCCAGTTCGAATCTCAGCCTGGAACCAGAATATAATGACTAAGTTTTCCCTTTATTTCCCTCAGTCTCCCTAGCCAAATGTCAGGATAGCACGCCAATTTGGCCATGATTGCTTCTTACCACATCCTTTCAAAGTAATTATTCACTATCATCCAACAACTTGATTCTATTATCAGTTACTGACAACACTGCTAAAAAACTACGACTGTATACATATTGTGCAACAATATAAAATGGACTTACTTTGACAATGAGACACCACCTGGCTTGTTGATAAGTTCATCGTGGTGAAGAACAGATTCATTCCATGGGATGTCAAGGAATTGAAGAATACGCCGCATCCACTCACCAGGATGCAGGACAAGTTGCTCATAGTACACCATGAAGCAACGTGAGCGTCCCACTTCACGGCACTGGTTATACATAGTTTGAATTGCCGAGTTCCACTTTGTCAGACACTGGCGATAGCTTGTCAGATCAAACCCTGTGATAGTCACCTACACAACCATTGTAATGTGAAATGTGACATTGAGCAGTTCAAAGGTACAAGGTAAAGGTAAAGCTGCCCCTGTCCATACCATAAACGCATACAGGAAGAGTAAAAGTATAGTTCAACTCATACTTAATGTTGGGGCCAAACAGAGGTAAGTGGGCAACATCATGCCTTGGCCACTTTACCCCCAAGAAAGAACCCCGATATCCAATGAATAGGAGGCTGAGTGGGCTGCAGAGCTGGTCTGGATTCGAATCTTGGACTGTCCAGTCCATAGCCTAGTCATGATACCGACTATGCTATCCTGGCTCTACTAGGATCTCACAAATTAAAATAATATATTAAAATTACTACAAGTATAGAGTGTCATGTGTTAAGTGCCCAGGAAGACAAGAATTTTTCAGAAGTTCAAATTAATTCCAAATTCTTTGTCATACACATGTTCCATAACCGAAATGCAGAGTGAAGGGAGGAAAATGGCAAATAACAAACCATTTGTTCTGACCAGTTTCTTCCAGAAAATAACAGGTATACAGTATTACTGAATTCAATTATGGAAAAGAGAGGATACTGGAAATTGAAAGAGGAAGAACAAAATCGCACTCTGTGAAGAACTCGTGTTGGAAGAGACTATGGACAGACAAGTGAATGAATGAATATAGGTAACTTAAGTGTTAAATACACTTATTTTTTAAACCATACACGAAGAAAATGAATGGCAATTAAATATATGTAGATTACTGTCTTTTGGAATATGACACCATATACTCTCATGGTAGAAACCAACATTTCAGAAGAACCTGCTGCCTCCATCTTCACAGTAAAAGATGAAGCTATGTGGGAAAAAATGTTCAATGACACAGACACATGAGGACAAGGACTAGGGTTGAGAGTGAACCAATGGGAATTGGGAAACTTAAATTGAGATGGTGCCCTTAAATAGTTTGAAATTGAGAAGAAGCAAGGAAGAAAGGCCAGCTTTTTACAAAGGTGAAGAAATTAAGGAAAAATAAGATAAAAAATTAAGTATATTAAACATAAGAATAATAATAAATAAAAACATGAAACTGAATTCATGATAAAAATTGAAAAAGGAAAGCTAGGAAACAGTTGAAAAGACAAAATAAATAAACTAAAAAGAATGATGATTGACGGCCCTGAGAAGCGCAGTTTCCAGACAGTCCTAATAACAGCCACATTACAGAGATTCCAAACCACAGTAAACACTCTGAAGTAGGGAGCAGATGAAAGGCTTCCATTACTTGGTCATACAGAGAGTGTCCCCTCAGTCTCTATTGCCTCCCTCATGCTGAAATCCATGTATCTGGAGTTGGTGAAGAGAATGCTGATCTTCTGGAATTGGCAGTTTTTATATTTTCATATATCTAGCTGGTTTGCTTGTCATTTTCCATTGCTATTTTAGTTCTTGCCCATAATTTGCATTCTTTGTTCACTTACATAAAAATTTAACTGCATTAAAGTTTATTATTTACATCATCATCAGTGGCAATAATAGTATTTTTTAACAGTAGTATAACGAACTATCAGTTCGTCAGCAGCAGTGGTATGGTTTCGACGTATTCAAACTGTGCTCGACGAGTGTATGTGGAAGCGGCAGTGTAGTACAGTGTTGTCTGTCCCGGCTCCAGTCGAGTGATTGCTCGCCGGGGAACAGTACTCAAATTTCAGTTAGTGTATGTGACGAAACATGAGTCTCAAGGGAACTTTACCTCCTGAGGGTCACACAGATCAAGGATTTAAACGCAAAAGAGGTAGGCATCAACAAGATGGTACGGCGGGGTCATCATTTGAATCCCCCAACTATTTTGCCGTCCTCTCAGATAGTGCATCTGACACAGAAACAATAGAATCAGTGAATCGACAATCTCCTCGTAAGTACAGAATACCACCGATAGTCTTATATAGCTATTTGACAAACCATTCCGCCACTATCCAAGCGGTAAATGAAAAACTGACATCACCGATGGAAGTGAAGACCAAAACAAACAGGTTACTCTTATACACAAAGTCCGAAGGGGACTACAGCGTTCAAGAAATAAAAAAGGTCAATATTGCATTTCACACATACCCCCTTCCTACCGAAGTGCAACCAAGGGTAGCCCTTGAAGGGATTCCACCAACTGTAGACGTGGCAGAGATACAAGATGAGCTGGAACAAAAACGCCTAAATGTGGTAAAGATCAGACAAATTGTCCGAATGGACAAGAATACAGCGCAAATTCAACACAAATTTCCAGTGTTTATTGTTACTTTTCAGGCCGGAACGGACCTGCGCGAAGTATATAAAATTACAAAAGTATGCCAGTGCATCATACGCTGGGAAAAGTACAAAAAGCCAAGACCAGTACAGCAATGTTTTAAATGTCAAACTTTTGGTCATTCCTCTTATTATTGTGGCCGACCTACTAGATGTGTAAAATGTGATGGACACCATTCTACAAAAGACTGCCCAAAACCCACGACAGCCCCGCCTAAATGTGTCAATTGCGGTGGGGAACACCCAGCGAATCATGAGGGATGCCCTGAATACATCAAACGCTTGGAAACGAGACGCCGTCGTATATCCCGCCCCTCGACTGAGACGAGTCAAACTCCACCGGCATCGTCACAATTTCCACCTCTCGACCACCCCCTATGGCGAACAGAAAATCTTCAACATGGGCGCAAGTTGCCTCCAAACCTCATCCACCGCTGGACACCACATCCTTTCCGTCGCTGGTCGATTCTGTCAAATCGATTCTTACCTCATTCAATCTGCACTCGATAGGTGCCACTCTACGTACTCTGGCTCTCCGTTTACAGGAAACTAGAAATCCAATGGATAAGATTATCCTCCTCGTGGACACAATACTGGGTTACTTTGCGCCAGCACCCTGAGCAGCAACCTTCGACTCTTACAATGGAATGCCAATTCTGTTTTACGGAAAAAACCGGAGCTACTGTCCTTCTTAACCAGACATAATATTGATATCGCAGCTATATGCGAAACTAAACTTACGCCGAAACGAAAACTCGCTGTACCTGGGTACAAAACATATCGGACTGACAGAAACCAATTTGGAGGTGGGGTGATGCTCCTCATCAAGCACAGCATACGACATGATCATGTACTCGTATATCTGCGAAAGACATCGAAACTAGAAACGGTGGCGGCATACCTTCACCTGCCGGACCAACGTCGGCTCCTGATCGTTTCAGGGTTTCATCCACCTGGAAATACCTTATGCCCAGCGGATCTCGACACAGTTTTCTCGTCTCCCGACCCAGCGATCCTCCTAGGAGATCTAAACAGTAAGCATCCTGCTTGGAATTGTCACCACGCAGATCGGAATGGTCACATCTTACTGGATTATTGTTTAGAACGGTCCGTGATGCTCAATCATCCGAATCAACCTACTTAGGTTCATCCCAGGGGAGTGCTAGTATTCTCGACATTGCCCTGACGAAAGGATGCCACATATCCTCTCCAACCTCAATTATGGACTTATCGTCCGACCACAATCCCGTGCTATGTGAACTCCGGGTCCTCCCACTGATGATGGAGACTCGTACAGTGATGGATTATACACAAGCCCACTGGACCTTGTATCATACATTGTTAAACCACCTGCTGGCAGCCCGCCCCAGCATCTGCAATTCAGACGATCTGGATCGCGAGGTTCAATATTTCACGGCGGCAGTTCTGCAGGCATCGACAGCAGCAATACCTCGTAGGGAAATTAAACGGCGGCATCTTTCCTTCCCCCCATCCTTTTGTCTACTACTGAAGATCAGAAACTACGTGCGACGGCGTTTCCAGAGGTCTCGCCTGAACGTACTGGCGTCCCTCCTCTCCGCTCTTAACTGGCTGATCGTTGCCCTTCAGCAGAGACTTCAAACTTCCAAATGGACGACGTTATTGAGGACCCTACATCCCCACAAAGCACAGTTCTGGAAACTCGCTCGGTACTTCTAAGCCCCACCCCCTACCATCCCACCTATGTTCGAAAATGGCACACAAATCTACAAGGCGGAGGATAAAGCGAACTTATTTGCGACCAAGTTTGAGAGGGTACATGACCTAAGGATCCCGATTGTACCTACACCTCACTCAAAGGACGTGGAGCGTATACTGGATGCTTTTATGACTCGACACAGGCGCGGCTCCACACCTTGCCCGCCCGTCCGCATTAAATAAGTGAGGAGAGGCCTTTCCGCCATAAAACGCCGTACTGCTCCGGGGGAGGATGGAATCACCCCCGTCCTCCTACGTCATCTTTCCACTGCGATTGCTCACCTGTCCTCCTTATTTACATCCGCGCTGACCCTTGGTCATTTCCCTTCCTCCTGGAAACAGGCTAAAGTTATAGCCATTCCAAAACCACGCAAACCCCCGACCCATCCAGACTCATATAGACCAATTAGCTTACTTAGTGCCATTAGCAAATTACTCGAACGCCTGATCGCTCGTCGCCTGGAACAACACGCACAGCAAACAAATCTCATTCCCAACGAACAATTTGGCTTTCGTAAGAGGCATTCTACGGTTGCCCAATTGGCCAGAATTACGGACTTCGTCACTCATGGTTACAACCTTAAAAAACACACGGGCATGGTGCTCCTGGACATCGAAAAGGCGTATGACACAATATGGCCCCAAGGACTGCTTCGCAAACTCATCTTCTATCACTTTCCGGCGTATCTTATCCACCTAATCCACTCGTACCTTTCCGGACGAACGTTCACAGTCGTCGTCGACGGAGCCCGCTCTTCCTCACGGCCTCAACGTGCCGGTCTGCCGCAGGGGGCGGTTCTATCCCCACTGTTGTTTACGCTCTACATCTCTGACATGCCAAGCCTTCCTCATATGCACCTGGCACTATATGCCGATGACACTGCACTCCTCACTCAGTCTTGGCGAGTGGACACGATTGTTCGTAGACTACGCATGGCGGTGACTCAGCTTCAAATGTATTTCATTAGATGGAGACTCCAAGTTCAACACGTCCAAAACGGAAGCCATCTTCTTTACGAAAAGGAGACCGATACTTCCCTTCCACCTCCGTATTGAGAATCAAGACATTCCGTGGACTAAGGAAATTAAATATCTAGGTCTCTACCTAACTCCTACCCTCACTTTCACTACACACACTCGCAGAGTGGCGCAAGTCGCACTTGGACACCTCGCAAACTTGTTTCTCCTCTTAGCCAGGGACTATACGTTATCCTTAGCAACCAAACTCCGGCTATACCTGGCGGTGATCCGATCGACTCTTACGTACGGGGCACCAGTATGGTGCTCTACTAGTGCCACTAACATTCAAACTCTCCAAATAGTCCAGAATAAATGTCTACGGGTCCTTTCGGCTTCGCCAAAGAACACTCCCATCTCCCTCTTACACAGCACCTTGGGTGTCGACCTCATCCGCACATATGTTCACCGTTTAGCCACCACATTTTATGAGCAATGTAAGCATCACCCGAACCGACTGATTTGTGACATCGGACAATACACTCTCCAGACCCTGCACAAGATGTACGGTCGATACAAGCATAAGAGAATAAGGCACGTGTTGCTCTAATTAGAGCTTCTTGAATGGTAGTGATTTTAGGGAGCTGGTTACCTATTTTTCACTACGATCACTTCTCCTGGTACGCTGTACTTATCTATGTTCTTGAGTGTACGTGTATAATGTCCGGACCTTGGAATTGGTGAAAGGAACAATTCAGTCACTATCCTGTATACTGATGTATTCAACTGAAAAGAAAATAAAGCTGTAAAAAAAAAAAAAAAAAAAAAAAAAAAAAAAAAAAACACCACTATGACACTTCAGTCAATACACAGTCTGAATAGATTACATAGCCAATGCCTGATTCATGGAATGACCCATTCAGCCTCCTATCCAGCTGATGATTCTTTAAACAGGCTAAAGATGACTGGAGCTTAAAACTGGTACTTCATGGATCATTCCCTCCATGACCATCATATAGGATGGTATTATCATCATGACCAATACTGCTGGATCAGCAGGTGGGCACATACTCCTTACCTGTCTGGATATGATAGAATGCACAGTAGCACGGCCATCACGTAACATAAAAATAAACTTGGCCTGTGGAAAAAGCTCAGAAAGATATGATGCAGACTTGAAAGTCAAAGGATCTTTGTTGCACAGCCGTGGTGCTGGATCTCCATGCCTTGCAATCACCTCCAGACAGAATGCAGCAATGGCTGAGTCCAGCACCTAGAATCAGACATGAACAGAAGTGAATGAGGAGCAGTGTTGTCCACTGCTGAAGGCATATATGATGTACTTCACTTAGCCCTGTCAGCCTTTGGTTTAGTTGAGAGAATATAATGGGCAGATTCTTTCTCAAGACTGCTGACAGATTGCAGTGAGTCACACATTGCAGTTTGTCTCAAACTCCTTCCAGTTAACACTACACTATTAATTGGATTCATTATGTCTAAAGAAAATTTACAATTCAGTATCAGACCTAAAGTATACATCAACCAACCCCCTCTGTAGAACCATTACTTACCTCCTTTGATAGACCTGCTTCTTCTAATCGAAGAGTTTCCTTTTGGGACTTAAGCCAATGAGATCTCATCTGGAGAATTCGAGGAATGACTCGTGTCTCCTGGCCACACCTATGTACAAGAAGATTAAAAGAGCAACAAGTAGTATAATAAATCTAGCTGCACAGATAAATCCTACTTTCCTAAGTGTTGGCCTCTTAGGTTAAAGTGAAAGGTATGGTTTTGATTTTAAGGTTACTGCCTGAAAGATCTCTTTGTTTAATTAACAGGCATATCATGATAATTATTATTATAATACAGAGCTTGAAGATGAGTTTATTAAAATTTTCAACCAACCCATTTACAGCAGTGACCAACACTGTCATTTTCCAGACATATCTAAGTAAATCAGCCCTGTTAAAAGTTACAAGTGTTTATTAGTTTCAATGCTGCCTTTTATCAACCTTAGATAACATATGCCAATTATTTAATTAACATACCTAATTCAGTCTAAGTGACAGGTGGGCACTTGCTTCAAGAAATCAATAACAATCCATATGGTCATGTAAAATGGTGTTACTACTTACCTGACTTCAGGGTGTGCATCAAGCATGGCTCGCATGAGGGTCGTGCCTGAGCGGGGTACACCACCAATAAAGATGAGTGGCATGTATCTATCATAAGGATATACCTTCCTGTCTTCTCCCATGATGTAAGTCTGAAACACAAGGTTTTATTTCAGACTAATTGCTGAAAATATAAATTTTATATTCACCACAAAAATAATCTTATTTTTCATACTTTTCATATATTTCAGGAAAGTGTTGAGATGAATAGCACTACAGAACTTTCCTTCACCCTGTAAAGTACTAAACACCAAACACAGACATAAATCAATTTTTCTTAAGTTCTCTCACAAAAAAATATGCCACAGTGAAGATCATGTGATATTAACAGAGACAGCCTATTAAACACAGCAGACCCGAGCTGTTCCATGCGGACGGATAGACAGACAGGACGAAGCTAATAGTTGCTTTATGCAATTTTGTGAATGTGCCTAAAAATGAGTGGGAGACCATCAGCAAATATCAAACTGGGCCAAGGCACAATGGTTCATCCTTTTGGTTCACACCAATATTTTATGTACCACTCAAGTTGCAAGTTTACATTTTCCTAAAAGAATACTTCATGAACACTTTTCAAAATCAGTCACCATACGTCACCATACAAAACTTCAAGATTCTGCAGTGAAAAGTGTTATTGTTTCTCCCACCTCATAAGGTTGCATGGCCATCATATTAGTATTATTGATGACTAGCAAATATTTACACCGAATATCATGTGAACCAGTTCATTAGGGTCTGCAATAAGGATGAAAGCAGTTAAATGAGGGAAGTGACAGATAAAAAGGTCAGGAGCTTTAAAAGTGTTCTTTCTACAGTAAATTTGACGAAAATCTGTTAAAGCTTGATAGAACACCTATATGACTAGAGCTCATTGATAAATGAATGTAATAAAAGCATAACATTTTATCCTGCATTAATGAAGCACTTACATTTCTGGGCATCATAATGGGTCTGTGGTCATCCCAGCCAGCACAAGATGTCAGCAGGCGATACAGCACCCACGTTGCGAGCAACGTGGCGGCCAGACAGAGAGCCAACTTGCGCCCTCCTCGGCCCATTCTACCTCTACCTCATGGCGAGTATATTTCTGCAACACAATACAACTTAACTATGAGCATTCAGAGCACAACTTTCTAACAGTGGCTTTTCATAAAACCAACTAGACTTTTTTTGTTTGTGATTGTATACATTGTAGAGATTGTCTAGATTGAACAGATTCTCCTGGAAATTAAACAGCACACACTGGGACTGGAAAACAAAGGAAAAAATTTCAACATACTGGCACTGTACTTACTTTATCCTGCAAAGTTCAATATACAGTGTCTGTAAGTCCTGTTCCTATTATAGAAATTTATTACACAATAACCAAAACCGACTGAAATATACAGTCTTTTGCAAATTGTTCCATAACTCAAAAGTTTGTGTGTGCTTTAGTCCACCTCATTATGGGAACCCCTAGTGGTTCTAATCACATCAAGCCAATAGCCCTGTTCTGCCCATGTACGAGTGAACATTCCTTTCGCCACACTTCAGATTTCTTCGATCAGCCTTGCATGAAGGGCTGCAATGCAAAACTTGGTTTCAAATCAGTCTAGATGTGAACTCTCAGAATAATATGTTTCCCATCAAAGAAGTGTCATTTCATGGTGGTTGGTTTGTGATGTGCTATGAGTACAATTAGAATTACTGAGTACAGTTTTCTTACCTGATACCACAAATTCACACCAATATGTTACACACATTTTGACACTATATTTCAACACCTGTTCGACTGTGACAGAACTTAAGCCTTTTTTTTTTCAGTAAGACAGTGCAACAACTCACACTGCAAACAATTCTTTCGTTTTGAATCAATTAATTATTTACATCATCATCCTGAATGCTTTCTTTCAGATTGTCTTCAGTGTGAGGATCATTACTGTACAAGTTATCCTTTAACATGTTCCACAAATAAAGAAGCACAGTACTATTATTGGGATCATTTTTTGAAACCCTCAGTTCACATGGACTTGTTACAACGCCATTCGTGTACGACGGTATGAATTTTAATGAAAGTCTATGCGTTATTTACAGAGTGTTTTTGGTGACAGAATAATAAATAGATGATTGTGACTTCCTCGTTCGTCTGATCTGAACCCATGCGATTTATACTTGTGTGGCACGTTAAAGGACAAAGTGTAGAGTAAAAAGAGCACCTGAAAGACACCAGTCGGAATATAGCATTTTAGATTTCACCAGTAGAACTTTTTGACGCGTAATGAATGTGTTGGTTATGTGATCTGTCACACAAAATATGCCCACGTATTCTACATCACATATTTCTCTTTACACCGACATATGTAATATAGTCTGATGAAAATTATTCTAAAACTGGTGGCAACAGTGTAGGACACTTCCTGTCATCACACATGTTCTAGATATTGAAAAGTATAAAACGTATGAGAATGGCCACCTCTACCTTCAGGACAAATATAAAGTTGGAGTCCAGCCTTCTCTGTACGGCCCGTTAGACAAAGATGATAGAGGGCGTTTTCGGAGAAAAAAAATCTTTTGTCCCTGGCAGGAGTCGAAACCCGAATCATCCAGCCAGCGCCGTAGTCAGTATACTCGTACCGACTACCATTCCCCACAAACATAGCTAAACGTCAGACAGACGTCAAACTGGGGGCGTGACACTTCTCTCTTCTCACTTCAGTGGTTAATCGTAGAAATCTGCACTCCGATGTCAGCATAATCGCATCTCCCCATATGTAGTCAGCTATTTTGTAAAACTAGCTTGATGTCCTTTTACAAACTTAACAGGGGAGAATTAGCAGACGCCTAGCAAAATCAGAAAGAAAGAAAGAAAGAAAGAAAGAAAGAAAGAAAAAAGGCAACATAAGCTACCCTGCCATAAATTTCTGAGACATGACAAGCTTATACACGTACACCTCGATTTGCGCCGATTCAGAATAACGCCGATTTTTAAACCAGGAGGTCAAAAAGTGAAAAAAAAAAATTACTATTATTTAAAACGTTTTACAATTTTTTCGTACTGCTTCTTATACTAAATCGTAATTCTTACATCGCTGACTTTGAATAAAAGTTACAAATACAGTCATCTCTGCAATTACGTATGTTTCGTTAACGCGAATTTGCTCTAATGAGATCGATTAATCGGTAAAAGCTGCTTGTAAAATGTAAACTTTTGCATATGCGAGTTTGCTCTTATGCGATTTCATTCCCGGCGCTTTAACCTATCAAAAACCAAATTTAATCTCTGCGGAGGTTCCGGGGTTCTGCCAGAATTTGTTTTCTTCGCAGGATTCCAACCAGTGGAGAACGTCATAAATGACGTAAGAAGACTAGCACAAGAGGTGGGCTTGGACGAAGTGACAGATGAAGATGTAACAGAACTTTTGGAAAGCCATAGGCAGCCTCTTTTCAATGAAGACTTAGAAGAATTGGCCGCGCAACTGGGCCAAAAGGAAGAGGAGGAAAGAGAGGAAGAAGAACTACCTCTACGTGAAATGAAGACAAGCGATCTCCAGCGCATCCTCTCAGACATAGATAAACTCACTGATGAACTCTGCGAGATTAACCACGACTGGGAGCGGAGTGCTACAGCGAAGAGGAGCGTTATGGCATCCATGAGGCCTTATCATGAAATTTTGGTAGAAAGAAAGAAGATATCACGACAGTTCACACTGCGTGCTTTCTTTAAAAAACGTGACGATCCTCAACCAGGGACTTCGTCAGAGAACTAACGCTGCTTCATTACGCCATTTCCGGTTGTAAGTGTACAAAAATATTTTTAAATTCCCTTTATTATATTTACGTTATTTCAGAGCTTTAAATGCAATGCCATTATATTACTCGTCAATGTTTGGGTGCCGGAAACGCATGTCATTGACTTCCCATTGATTTACATTATAAAATCGTTTCAATTTACGCCGATTCCGATTACGCCGGTTCGCCAGGAACGCATCCCCGGCGTAAATCGAGGGCTACCTGTATAAGGAAAAGGAATCAATAACGTATTTTCACCCACTCTTACAGTGTGTTTTAGAAGTACATTGTATTTATGAGTATTTCACAGTGCTTAATTTAGTAAATAGCATTCGTTTACCGGTTCAAGATCTCAGATTAATGAAGACGTTTACTGCCTCTCAATGTTTCACGATAAAAAAAACTTTCCCTGTCTGAGCGTGTCAGAAGTGCATATCATACTCGGATTTAGATTACATCTGGCATCTGGAACTTAAAGAAAATCTGAAATTGGCTTCATGTTCAATATTCATCGGAGAATAGGCCTGCCAGGGACAAGAGACTCAAGGCCGCAGTCCTTCAGATGACGACGACGGCAGCAGCAGCAGCACCAGCAACAGCAGCAACAACAAAAACAACATTTTCGTGTAGGCCCTACTTGACTCGCTGATACATCCACCTGTCTTCAACTGTGAGTCGGTGTTATGAGGACAGAGATGTGTGCATACAAGAACAAAATTATATAAACTGACTGGTTGAATGAATGGACTGAGGCATTTCCCCACATCCACTACATGTGGAAAGAGGTGATTACGTATTGTGAATTGGAAAGGATTGGAGAGGAAGCAATCGTGGTCTCCTTCATAGTACTATCTCGGCATCACCCTGGAAGAACAACGCATTTAGCAGCTTCCTCCTCTCTCTAAGCATATGTGGAAAGGCATTGTTTAAACCTGTAAAGCATGAAGTTCAGCTAAATAATATGTAAACATGCAGTTCCTACCTCACAGTAATTACAATTCGTCTCCATTACAAAGACAAACCGGTGAATACCGTACACAAAGAAATCGGTGTTTATTCTAAAAAACATAAATGCATCGTGTGGGAAAACAGAGAGCTTTTTAATGCCAAAGCGGGTTGTTCCATATACCACTGTGCTTTACAGAGTTATACTTTTAACAGCTGAGGTATCCTACCTAACACCAAAAAAAAACCCCCGTTTGGGACTGGCTATACATGACAAGGCATAAATCGGAACGTATATACACACTCGACTTTCCAAACTGATAATCAGACGGAAGAATCGGTGCAGCGAAAACTTCTTTGGTGGACACATTCCGCTGTACTTATCTACGTATGCTAAAAATTCAGTTTCGAAACAGATTCACAGCAGCCTACAAACAAAGCGGTCGATTATGGGCTGTCGTACAGATCAGCGTGGTCCTAACTTCAACATCTGAAGACGATAAATCTGGGCTTTGGTACCGTGTAGGACTGTACGCTGACACGGAAATATCGGAGAAACCCGTTGCCTCCATCTTCAGGGTGACGGAATTATGTCTAGGCAGACGCCGAAGAGATTATAGGGAGGAAATGGATCTATTATACTCGCATAGGCGTGTTGCAGGCTACACGATGTCACACCCAGAACATCATCACTGAACAATACCCGCCGTGAAAGTCAGACAACCTATATATCAAGCATAACAGGCCACGTGAACACAAAAGATAATTTTACCCTTTAGATTACGTAAGACTGCAGTAGGGTATTAACATGCAAATATTTGTATAATATGAAGCCTGGAAGCAAGGGCACTAATATGGTTTATGGACAAAATAGGGATACACCAGAGTAGCTGTTATACACTGAAGAATTTTATTTAGTAGGCTTGGTATTTTGGTAGGACAAGAAATGGGGAACAAATACATTTACAGTCGAACCCGGTTATAACGACATCGGTTTACACGCCTTGCCTATAGAGTCAGATACCAATTAATTCGTCACTGTAAACCATAACATTATACTCGTCGGTTTTAACGACGCTCGTTTATAACGACACAAAATATTCACTCCCTTTTATGAGGTTATAACAGAGTTCGACTGTATTTACTCCAAACTTCCACAAAAATTTCATGTAAGAAACATAAAAGTACCTTAAAAATAAAATAGGAAACAAAAATCAGACATCAAACTTTTACTGAACAATGTACGAGTTTTAGTCTTACCCACTAAAGAAAGTCGATAAAATTTAACCCCATCTTAAATACAGCCATCATTGCCCTGGTAGCGGTGGACTTCAAAACCCAAATTCCGGATGACAGAAGCTAGTGGTGTGGGTCATGCTGATGTTATTGTTACATTTTTATGCATGCAACTGTAGCTGCAGAGCGTATCACGCTTATCATAATCTCCCCAAAGTAGTTCTATTATAAAACTGGTTTCTTTTGTACGAGTGCTCGTGGGTCACAAAAAATCGAACGGCGGGCCTGAAGTTGGATATCCCTGGCACAAACAACACCTCTTCATTTAATTTCACGCCAGTGTTCTGAGGCTGTGAAACATGGCGACGTCTCAACAGAGATAATGACCACGAAATACTGGACTGTAATGCATATATATATATATTATATATGCAAATATCAGCAACATATCGTGCACTTCTAAGTGGGGCTGGTGTAAGAGAAGTCTGTGGAACAATGAACCCGTAATTAACGGACAGATAAGTGTGGCCTCTGACATAACGCTGTCACCAAGCGTAAACATGTGACACTTGAAAACAGAGCATAAACATCTCAAGTCCAGGATTTGAACTGAGGTTGTAGCGAAGGCTAGGCTAAGCTCCGCCTGAAATATACGAGGACACGTGAAATATGGGATAGCCCAGAGAAAGCGATGCGAAGGCACGGAATTTCATAACGTTAAGCAATCTTGGAACAGCCCTATGACGGTAGACATCTACGATGACTTTAACCGATTCGTACCGACTGTAATAATGCACTGTTGAATATTCCTGCTTCGTAGGCGAGGAGTCCCCAGTTCGAATCTCCGTTTTAAGAAAAAGCATTCTGTCTAAACTTTTCATGTTATTCTTCAGACCTTACAGTAGAGTGTTATGTTGGAAGAATATTTTAGACAGACCGTGGCCACTGACTTCACACTCACAACCCATAATAACATTTTTTCAGATGAATGAAAGGCAAAAAGTAAATGCCCACTTGGATATATTATTCTGTTTTCGCCTGTAGGAATCTGGTGAAACTCTGAAGTCAGGATGTTGGTAATATATCCGAGAGATAAACGGAATACCGCCAAAATATGAACTGGTCGCTTTCACACTGCGCTAATCTACCTGGTTATAATTCATACCTCTCCTGATGTAGTGTAAGTAAACATGCGAGTACTCTAACAATTAAAGTTTAACAAAACTAGAAGAGCTGTGTCTTCTTCACCCAACTTAAAAAAAAAGCAGCCCTCATAATTTATCTAGCTTCACTTATTTCTGTACGCCTGTGACATTTATGATATTCGTTCCACGAAACCAGGCCATTTGGACGCTACGCTTGGACTAACTCAAAATTTCTCTTTAGACATTTTAATGGACCCTAAATTTCGAGTAGGTTGGGCTACTAACCTTTTGACCAGAAGCCATAGGCCTACATAATTTTTTAAGCTTTTATCGCTGTGGGAATTTCGTTACCAGAAAAATTGTAATTCATTTTATCCAATGAGGATTATGCATGTCCTCTAAGGACGATTGATCAACCAACGATGGAAGGCCCTCTTTCGTTGCCTGGGTACCAATTACAGATGTCGAAGACATATTTGTCAAAAATGTCACTTCTGGTACACGAAATACTGATGACGGGAGACGTGAGTTAACACGGTTCCAGTCAGTCAATCGGTCACGATGCACTACGTACCAAGGCGTCGATATATTTTTGTCATCGAGAAACTCATAGCCGCCTACCACCACGACGCGTTTCTGTTTAATGATGCAACAAATATTGTCAAGTATGCAGTGACTTGTGTGATAAAAACAATATCCTCGTGAAGTTCCACGGTATCATCCTTTCAATAATACCTGCTTTCCTGTTCGTCGAAGCGCATACCCGTTATGACCTTGAATACGGAATCCGTGCCTCCGACATCACTGAGCTACGCCGTGCAACTCAACCTCTCACCCAATGCAGCAACCGCGATTAATTAATAGCGTACGTCCCTGTGGTAGGAAGTATGTATACGGTGAAGAGTCAAGGTAGACGCTGCGTGGTGGACAGCAGGGGCGATAAAGTTGGCTAAAAAAGAGTAACTCTCAGAAATGTTAGTCCGTATACGCTTGAACCAAAACCGTTTGCATAATTCTGTGGTTATTGTATGCATATAATTGAAATACAGAAATTCTGATGGACAATACGACAGCTGTCGTATTCTGTAACACAGATCACCGGACAGAGGGACGGGGGGGGGGGGGGAAGTCGGCATAATGTAGTGACTAGATTATGGGCTGGTCGACCGAGAAATCGTGATTAGATTCATGAAATTAGCTGAAGGTTTTTTCTTCTCAAAAACGTCCAGACCAGCTCTGGAACCCATCCAACCTCTTATTAAATGGGTACCGGGGGGACTCTTTCACTGCATTAAAGCGGCGGGGGCCTAAAGCTAACCCGTCAGATCCATCTAGTCTCGAGCTTAAGAATAAGTGGAGCTATACATATTTCCACTCTCTCACATGCCTTCATAGCGTACACAGGGACAAATTTACCTTTACGTGTTACTACACTGGAGGTGCAGAGAAAGAAACTCAGATGTCATGTGTTTATTTGTTTAATATTTTCGCAGTTTAAACGTATACATCTATAGAAACATGACACACGTGGAAGTCTACACAGTGATCAATTAGGACATGAATAAAAATAGGATATCGTGACACGAAGCACCAGGGGCTACTGTGGTGAGGCGCTCATCTGTTGCATGTGTATTCGCGAAGCTTGGGAGTTTGTTATTCTATACGTGTTATGTATGCGCAGCATATATATGAATTACAGGTGGGGGGGGGGGGGGGGGGCATGCTAGCGAATTCAAAGCACCGAAAAGAAAAGTATCCTGTGATTTGAAAAATGTCAGCGTGTAATGCACGTAGATGTGATGATGAGTGGGTGGAATGTTGTGTATGCTGAACGTTATTTTATCCATATCATAATGGAAAACCCATTATCGGAAATAAGTTGTCACAAAGTCCTAAAATGATCACAAAATGTACTGTTACTTTCTATATAATATTTAAATCTCAGTGCGTAACTCCTGTCACGCTCGCGGAACCTGTCGATTAAGGTCACTATTAATACTCTGAAAAAATCAAGAATAATGAAATGGGCGGGGCATGTGGCACATATGGAGGAGAAGAGTGATGCATACAGAGTTTTGGTAAAGAAACCCTGAAGGAAAGAGACCACTTGGAATACCTAGGCGTGGATAGGACATACGTACTGGATTGATGTGTCTCAGTATAGGAACAGACGGTGGGCTCTTGAGGATACCTACGGATCTGAACTTTCGGATTCCATAAAAAGAGGGAATTACTTCACCACCTGAGGAACTATTAGTTTCTCAAGAAGGATTCTGCTCCAAGGAGTTAGTTATTACTACTCTGCAAGTGTTCCATTTCTTTCACACTGGGGTACGTTACATCAGCGTGACCAGTTCACTACTGCCCGGCTTATGTCCCTCATTACCACGTCATACACATAAGAGCGATTTACAAAAGCAAAATGCCACCGTTGTTCAGAGTTTTGAACGAAGTACCCTATCATGCAAGGTTATTCAATACTGTGCTAATATCCGAACTAGACTGTCCTGTCAGTAAAACAACTGTCCCGTGGGTGACAGCTGACACAATCATTGCATACCTGCATCTAACGATACAAAACAGGGTTTGCTATGTATCAACCATCCATACTTCAGAAATGAACTGCTTCAATTCTCGAGTGTTCCATATATGTAATCTGGTGCAACGAATTAAACGCTCATTCGGCTGAGTTCAGTTACCCTACGTACGGCATGTAGGCTAAGTACCCTCAAGTACACAAACATTTGTTTCCTTAAGAACTAATAACGCAAACTATGGAAGAATTTTTCGTCAACTCCTAACCCAACTGGCGATTTTTGTAACCATTGCGGCTTGTAAATCAGAGAGTCCCAGGCTCGAGATTCGGCCGGCTACTAGCAGTTTTTATACGTTCGGCTCATTTCTGAAAACAATTCCGGGATAGTGCCTCAATATAGGCCAGGGTTTCAGTTTATCATACAACATTAAATTCACACAGTTACATCAAATACATACACAACTATCTTGCCCCGAATTATTCTTTTTTATCACCATATTTTTAAAATAAAATTCTGTCAATGGTTCACCGTCGCTGGCTTAATTGGCATAACTCCACATCTAAATTTCTATGGCTGGAGAAGCTGCCAACCAACAGCAATTCAAAAGCGGCAAGTTGTGAATTAGGGCGTTGGTGTCGCGTTTATATGTAAATACATAGATCAAGTTAAATAATATTCTCATATAACCAACTGAATATTTGGTAATGGAAAACGCAGTGCGTTTCTTACGAGCTAGGGACTGGATTTTTGAAGATTCGCTGGACGAACTGGAGCCTTCAACTGATTAACTTGCCGCTCGCTCATCCAGCTATCACATGCCAGGGGAACATTCAGTAGTCCCTCAGTCAGACGGACTATATAGGGGGGGGGGGGGGAGGTCCGGATTACCCGGGAGACCACCGAGGGGAAACTCCATGGTATAGGTAACATACAAAAAATCACCACTCGATGCTAAAGTAGAACTCTTCAGAGTGATAATACTGTACAGTACATGATGATGCTGATGATGACGATAATAATAATAACAATAAGAATATAATGTAATAAAAATCTCAACGGGAAACACTGGGATATAGTTGGCCCAAAATTGTTCGGACCACAGGAAGATCCGGATTACCGAGATATTACTGTACTAACAATTTCTATATTGGTATCCGTTCAGCTGGCGGAAGCCTCCTACAACTGATACAACATCTGAGCGCCACGGATTAAATATCACTGGTCTGTGCAATTTTCTCCGTATAAAATATGCCAGATATGTGCATTTATTTTGTAACTAATTTAACCCAAACCTCCGTTTGAATCAGCTGTTTGTTTCGTTATACGTTTCATGCATATAATCCAATATAAAAGCTTTATTTGTGTAACTCTTTACATCAACCCCCTAGCAACATTTTCGTCGCAAATCACAGTCGAACTAGTAAATCCTCTGAACATATAAAGGCACTACCACCATCATGTGCCGATTGTCTACAAATCTGGGAGCCCAACCTCCTGGACCCCTCAGGGCCTGTCTAGGCCTGTAATGGGGTTGCTTTACCTTTTTACTTCTTTATATCTAACAGAACCACATGAACTACTCCACTTCCGATATCTTTACTAACTGAATACTTCGCACATCCATTTTAATTACCGACGCGACTCAGGCGTCTAACTGAATTTGTCGTGTAGTTTGACAATTCTATTATCTATCTCTACTCGGAATTTCCATCTATCATCAGTCTACAGTTTCCCCCACTTGTCAAACAAAATTAACAGCAGCTGTCCTAAAACATATTCTGGAAGGGAAACCGCGTCAACAACCGTAATAGCATTTCTAAATGACTGATCCTTAAATATTTTGCATATATACTAGCTCAAAAACTGGAAATGTAAAAAGGCAACAAAGCAAGATGGCTCAAGCGGTAACGCTTCTGAAGTGTATTCGAGAAGTGTCCGTTCGAATCCTGGACGTAATAAAATACAGACTATCCTGTAGGATTTCCTCGATTCCTCTGTGTAAACGCCGGTTCAATGCCTTGAATTAGGCTATGACTGCTTATTTAAACATCCTCTCAAATTAATTATTCACTATCATTCGATATTTCGATACCATAACTTGCAGCCCAGTTACTGCCAAACCTCGTGCTCGAATGGGTAGAACTCCTGTTTCGTAATTGGATGCTATAGAGTTCAAATCTTGTTATTAAAATTGATTATACTGACAGAGGCGTTTCGTGGTTTTACCTCAGTTCATCCAGGCCACTGCCGGGGTAGTGCCTCAAAGTAGTCTACAACCAATTTCCTTCGTGTAGGATCTCGATGGCGAGAAGAATACAAAAAAATCCAAATACGCATAATAAGAAATCACTTACGTGGAGCTCAGTGCAGAACTCAGCGCCTACCTCCGGCCCTACAGTACTACGAGTATTGTGTTGTTGACGTCTGATTTATGTAATATAAACTTACAATGTAATAGCAAAATTCAATTTAGCTGATGCATTGCGTGCTGGAATCATCCACAGATGGTCATAAGATACAATTACAGCCGTATAAAAATTTTATTGTTGACAATTTTAAATATGTTGCACATATTATTATTATTAATTATTAGTATATATATATATAGTAGTTAGTAGTGGAAGTAGTAGTTGCAGTAGTAGTGCTATTTTTAGATTAATTTCCCATTAATTCTTTTCTATGTGTTTTCGTTTGTTGTTTGTTATTTGTGTATTTTCTTGTGTTCCTGTGCTGTCTCTGTAATTGGCCTTATGGCGCTTGTGTCAGCACATTAATAGTGTCAGCACATTAATAATAAAGAAATGAACTGAAGTTAAAAGAACCTACTGCATAATCAAAGACTGTATCTGGATTTCGCGTGCCGGACATAACCTCAGCCAGTCTGAGTTATCCCAGCTCACAAAAAACAATAAAACAAAAGAATGACGTACATGAAGTGACCAAACTGACATAGGAGTGTACATAACGCTGCTGAACTCCTTTGCTCTGTACAGAAGTACAGCTTCACTTCCCAGAATTCTCGTATGAAGCTGAACATCGGACAGTGAACAGAAAGACACTGTACTTCCTTAATTAAATCCTGTGTTACCAGGAAGTAAACAAGAAACCGTCAAGTCGTGACTCCCTGTGCTTTGTAACAACTCATGTTACGAATGCAGACGTCAGGTGCTGGCCATAAATAGAACCAAGCGGAAAACACTTGGAACAATGTCACATTAACACTTGCACTCTGTTACCATTGCAATTAACGTGGCAGAACCACGGCTATGTAGACATTTTGTTATACGAGGTATAGTGTCCACACAATAATCAACATTATGCACCAGCAAAGTACGACTTTTGATTCCATATGCGGTGAATTCGAACAGCTAACGTAAGTTGTATTTTAACGCCTTTCCTTCCATCTCATATAATACCTGTTTTATAGTCTATTCACTGCTTCCCTTTCCACAGACTTTCTCTAACATTTTGTACATATATATGCGTTCTTCTGGGATATGACGCCGCGTCATTGCGTAACTGGTTCCGGACATTTCGAAACAACGTAGTGGTTCGTTTTTCAGGGTCGTAAGGTCCACAAGAAGCTTCAGTTTCAAGAAAAGATCAGCACGCAGAGGAATGTACTATATCTCAAGGAAAAAACTATTCTGACGCTGATGCATTGCGACGGTAAATTACAGGGAAAACACGAACACTGAATCAGCATTAGATAAGGGAAAATTTACTTTATCACACAGTTCATTGGATCATGCCCGGAAACATTTTAACACGTCAGAACTTGGCATATTTAAACGGATTAGAAAAACAACAACTAACAGAAAAGTCGCACAAACTTCAACCACACGAGTGTCCAAGATATTAATACCTGCTAACCAACAAACAAAAACAGAAAAGAGAAACACACAACAACAACAACAACACTGGAGAATTGCACTCAGTACCAGAGTTCACACATGAATTGTTTCTGCATCACATCATTCTTCATTCCCAGCCCAGTGTACGTACAATACATTTCAGTAATAAAAAAATCGTTACGATTACTTCCGTTACAAGTGTGGATCAACGGACGGGTTATCTGTGAAAAACTGAAGCCAAGGACTGCATTTGTATTTTTTCCCCCGTGCAACCAAACTGCAGCAATAAGGATATTGAAGGGCCGGTTTAAGACATTTCTGAATTAACATTGCAGATAGAGCAATGTAAGAACTTACATAGAAAATCTGTTTGACACAAAATCTGAAATACAACCAGGTTTTTCAGGGCTCCACTATTCTATTTTTCTTTCCACGGAGTGTTGTTATTCCTATGGTCTGGTGTCCTATGGTATGTGCTGGTTACTGACCACTTTGGTGATATTGCACGGTATGGTGATGTAGGGCCTAAGTACTGTCTTGAGCGGACGACTGACTGGATGTAGAGTTCCCGGTTACTACGCCTATCTCGAGGACCAAACTTGTCTTTCACAAAATACCGCTGTACGTTCCTGTCTTTCCTTCAATTAAAGAAAACTCCCACTAAGGCCAAAGCACTGCACAGGCATACGTACGTGTTCCTTACCCTGTGGGCATTCGTAGTTCTATCACCAGCGCTCACACTGCAATTATTGTGCGGTAACATCAAAGCTCGCCGATCACAGAGACCGCGCGGTTTAAGATGTGTGTCTTCAACCGCTCGAACACTGGAATCGCAGGTTCCAAACCTGCTCGGAGCATGGACGTATGTCTACGTTTTTACTGCCTTCGTGTTGCCCTGTGTTAGTAGAGGTCTTAGGACGAACCGATTCCTCATCCAAGCAGTCGTACCAAATATGTATGAACAATAATTGATTATTTCTACCAACAAATGCACCAAGACAAGTTTGTCACTGTTTTCTTTATTGAAAGAGTGCCCCAATACGCATTTCGGCAATTATATTGCCATCATCAGGGGTTTTTTTAAGTGAGCTGTTACATAGACCAATTCTTAAGTTACGTCATAACAGTGAGTCAATATTTGTTATTACCACTTCATAAAATTTTGTATAATTAGTGGTATTGTTAAGTTGCTAAAAGTTATTAAAATTAACAGTAAAATCAATTGGTATATATAAACTACTTTCTGTAGTATACTTTATTAATTAATTAATGGCAGCGTGGTCCTATTTTCCGGTGTGTGTTCCAGTTATCTGTGTGTGTTTTGCTGTTAGGTAGCACAGACCAAGCAGACACGAAGGAAGGAGGTCCTACCTAACAGCAAAACACACACAGATAACTGGAACACACACCGGAAAATAGGACCACGCTGCCATTAATTAATTAATAAAGTATACTACAGCAAGTAGTTTATATATACCAATTGATTTTACTGTTAATTTTAATAACTTTTAGCAACTTAACAATACCACTAATTATACAAAATTTTATGAAGTGGTAATAACAAATATTGACTCACTGTTATGACGTAACTTAAGAATTGGTCTATGTAACAGCTCACTTAAAAAACCCCTTGATGATGGCAATATAATTGCCGAAATGCGTATTGGGGCACTCTTTCAATAAATAAAACAGTGACAAACTTGTCTTGGTGCATTTGTTGGTAGAAATAATCAATTATACAAAGATGCAAGGTGAATATAAAGTGAAGTTCATGTATCAACAATATTCATAAACCTGGAAAACGGGAGTCCCTGGAACTAATTGTCCTGTAGCGACTTAGGTAACTAGCACGATAGACAGATAGGCAGACAGGTAAATAAGCATCTATCAAATCTATCATCCATCCATCCATACTTCCATCCACCCATCCATCCATCTGTCTATTTATCCTTAGCTGGCCAGGTAGGTACAGAGTTAGGCAGACAGATAGATGATTTGATAGATAGATAGATAGACAGACAGACAGTACACAAAAGCTGGAACCAGTACAAGTGACGTTTATGACAGTTCGTATACCTGCGGCGAGAAATATACGTAACATTGAAAATATGCCACAAATAAACTACAGATATACAGCACACAATGCAACACGGAATCCTAGGAACGTGGAGTTACATTGCATTGATATCAGTTACGCTTCATTCGTTCCTGAAATGCTATAACACAAGTCGGAAAGTCGGAAAAATTCAATAAGAGTATCTTGAGACGTACTGTTTTCGGCGAATAGATTTGTTAAGATATTTATCGAGGATTCTTCTGCGGCACAGAGTCTAAAAGAGTCTCTTTTACCGGGAATAAAAACGGACGGAGTGACAAGGCAAAAACTCATTTTGGTGTATGAGTACGTGATAGCTCCCTGCCACGTCCCATACACGCCGTGGCAACTCGTATTATACCTTCCAAGTTACCTGTCGACACTGAATCAGTTACAATACGTACTACATATGGCTGTGACTACTACTCTTGGTGCAGTCAATTACAAACTAAAGGTAGATCATTGCAAAATAATTTAAGTGTTCCACTTCTAACGGATGTGATTAGCATCACACTGGCCACATGATACTCCTCCTATGCATATGCAGACAATAAAATGTATGTCCTCATTGCATACGATGAGCAAACAAACTATAACAGGTCATGTTACGAAAAAAACGTAGAGATTTCCTTTAGTTATTACTGTCATATTAAACAGTCTAACGAACGAACACACCCATCAAAGCTTAGGGTTTATCACTGCAATAAAAATGTATCTAATAAAGCACCTAGCTCTCTGATATTACTGACACAATGGACGTGCAACATTAAGTCAGTTTCTCAGTGTCCATCCTGTCATACAAACTGTATGTTACCACATACGAATATATCTATAGTCTGATAGCTCGCAAACACAACTTCAAAGATTCGCAACTCCATACCTTATTCGTATATTTTAAACTCGGACAAAAGTATACGTTCAAGAAGCACACAGAAATGCACATAGCTGTTCACGAAATAGGGTCGTTAAAATTGACAGGTCTATATGAAAACTGAAATATTTCGACAATTTTTATTTAAATTCTCCAATATCAAATTTTACGAAAATCCGTTCAGCGGTTTTCAAGTTGTCAGACGCGTACAGACAGACAAAGCGACTTTCATAGGCCCTTCGCAGAGTTGCGAACGCGCTGAAAAGAGCTGTCGGTGCACTGCAATGGTGTACACACATACTAAAAATTGTGTGCTTACTATTGCAAAGCTAGTCAGGATACACAATAATGTTTCAGATACATACGCAATCCTGCCCCTTGCGCTGGATTGCTTCCAGAACAGGATACCAGACCATACAATCACTGGCAACAAAAGTGAATAAATAAATAAATAAATAAACAAATACAATTATTTGTCCTTCTAAAACACTCACTTCAACTGAAACTAGTAATACCATTCATCTAAGGTATCACTCAATGCAGATACTTTATAATGTCAACCAGACATTCTCTCTAATTTTACACTGAAATAACTGCTATTAATTTTTAATTCAGTTGGCATAGCAATTCAACAAAATATTCAACCTTACATTGCAATCAAATTAAGTCGACTTTCATTATCTTGAATATTCTCCTGTGTAAATGTTTCAAAAGCAAGTTTTTACCTGCAGAAACAGGTTGCCATAGATACAGGCTTCTTCAATTAGAGGAAGAAGCCAACCCGACTCGTGCGTTCCTCTATTACATTTCCAGCATGCTAATGCCCAACCAGAGAGCACTGTGATGTTAATATGTACTAGCACCTGTTTTCTGGAGCCTACCTACTCTCCCATTCAATGGTACCCGGAGGTAAAGAAGCCAGGGCGTGAAGTTAACCAATCCGATCTTGTGCCAAGTTTTAAGGCTGCGTGTAACAATGCTTTCACAAATACATACGGCTTCATGGAGTGCTGCCTAAAAGCACGGAGGTAAATTCACCTTACCTTAGCCTTACATAGATCTACTTTGTATACGCAAATAAACGCACAGCAAAACAAGTGGATCATATACGTCTATAAATCACCATTAGAACGCATGATAAAATCGTAATACGCATGTAAAAGATTGCTAACAAACCTTTAAAGTGGCCTTTATTCTCCGTGAATATAGTGTTGTGTTGACTGACTGCAGTCTTTATTTGTATTAAAATATTCTGAAGGACAGTAATAACTCAAAATTACACGCACGATGAAGTCACAAGCAGGTTAAATTCGGGGAATGCTTCTTACCATTCAGATTAACATATTTCATGTTGGCGTCTAACACCTAAAAATTGCATCTAAAAAGTAGAATTTCACTCGTGTTATACGGATGTAAAACTTGGTCTCTCTCCCTAACAGAAGACTGAGGGTGTCTGAGAACAAACTGCTGAAGAGAAAGAAAGTAACAGGAGTAGGTAGAAAAATGGGAGTACCTACACACGGAGAAGCTTCATAGTTCGTACTTTTCACCGATACTGTTACGTGATCAAGCCGAGGAGAATGAGACGATCGGCACAGGCATCAGGAACGGAGGAGATACAAATGCATACCAAATTACAGTCTAAAAACTGAAGAGAAGACTGAGAGGCTAAGGCATAGAAGCAACAACGATACTACGAGTAGAAATGCATCTAAAACAAACAAGGTATCGGCTGGATTATTTCAACTGGTGCAGGACACGTTCCAGTGGCGTCTCTCGTGATCACGGGAACATAATTTTGGTTTCCGTAAGCGGCGAAGAATTTCTTAACCAGCTGTGTATCATCTTCTGAAGAACGACTCTGCTTCACAGATTTAGTTCGCTAACTTATAACATATCCAGAAGGGAAGACAGTTAACAACACCGCTGGGCTGCCACGCTGTGTACTGTGCACATTTTAGATTGGTACGGAATAAGACCTGAGAGACTTCACTTCCTTAGACATCAACGCTCTTATCAAAGTCCCAACTGAAATATCCTCTCATTACACTGTTGCTAATGTTTTTATTAAGTAGCTAGCAGATGTAACTGTTCCTCGACCTAACTCACAGGAAAAAAATAGCATACAACTATCTAAAGCCAAAGTGGGCCAGGGATAGCTCAGTCGGTATAGCGACTCGCTAAGGGCTGGATGGTCCGGGGATCAAATCCCGGTGGGGCGAGATTTTTAGCACCCGTCCAGACCGGCCCTGGGGCCCACCCAGCTAGCCTCCTATACAATGAGTACCGGGTCTCTTTCCCGGGGGTTAAGAGGCCGGGGCGTGTAGTTGACCACCCACCCTAACCTAGTGCCAGGGATAAAGAAAAAGTAGAGCTATACCTCTACTCCCCCTCTGAGCCTTCATGGCCTGTTCTAGGGAGAACTTTACCTTTACCTTACTTTGCCTTATCTAAAGCCAAATAGCTAACTTCCTAATTCATTAACCATCCACCCAACCAATGCTAAACATAAGTCTGACATTGGATTATCTGCTTCTGAGCTATCAGTCCACCTAATATTAAACAAAAACTAAACTGTTTTAAGATCCATTCAACAGGTTATGTTCTCGAATTCCAAGCCAGACTCCCAACTAAACGTACGCCGAAGAGTTTCCCCACAAAAATTGAGTATGCATACATTAATCTACCAACACTAAGTAAAAATCACAACCAGGACTGCGTGATTACCTCTAACCTAAGCAAAGTACCTCTTTTGGGATTTGAATGTTCCCGCCAGAATCTGTTTCCAGATGTTTCCAATTAATGATCTTTTCTTAGGGTGAATGGCCACCCTTTGAGCCATGTAAAGTTACAAGCTGTTTTGCGTATAGGTTCTACATATAGGCTTCTATTTACTTTCATCTCGAGCGGTTTAAAAAAGTTGACAATCAACACATGTTTTCCATTTTAACAGATACAGCAAGAATCGGTGATACAACAGAGATCAGCCTTCAAAATAATGACTGAATGAATTTACTACAACGCTATTTTATTGTATAGTTCATGTACTGACGCCTTCAGTGGCTCAGATCATGTAGCAAGAAAAGAAACGAAAAATGATTAATAAATAACTACTTGAAGAGGGAGCGGAAGAAGGCGATAGTTAATTTGAGATACTATGTCCGCATTGACCGGGAGTCGGGAAAATGACGAAAAGCCTTAGGATACGTGGCCTCCAGGCTTATTTGAACTGCGACCTAAATAACACGAATCAAGAGTGCTAACCACTTCACCACAATGTTCGGTCCGTTATTGTGCCAAGCGGAATTCCGTTCTACACGCAAACCTTAAAGCCAACCTGATAAACATAACGTAACCTCACCTGACCTAATCAAGCGTTCTCATTAAATACACTAAGATGAACAAAAACAAGCGAATTAAAAGAGTAAAAACACGCAACTGAAGATAGCGAACTAATTAAGGATATTATTTCACAGGGGATGGCTAAAGAAAGTAAAATGTAATCACATGAGTGCAGACTGTGTATCTTTTGCCCAAAGTACGAGATCATTTCGTACAATAACAGCGTTTTTGGGGACCTATGGCCTTTCAGTTTCCTGGATTACTTTAATGAACGCACTAGTTCAACCCTAGTGTGCTTATTTAATGTTCATAATAACCGTAAATAAAATTCAATTGCAGTCTCTCTGATGATTTTTTGGCGTTAATCAGGAATTTCATATAAATGCCTTCATCCCAGGAAAACATTCTCTTCCTCCCCAAACTGTAAGCACTTCACACTATAATCCATACAATTTAGCTAACGTATTATCGTGTTGGACAGGTGCGTAGATGGTCACAGAAGCGAATCCTACGAGTCAGAATTACTGCTTGCAATTCTAAATATCTTACAGATATTCCCCTTTGTATTAATATGGAACATATTTTGTCCTAGTGGAATGTGTTACATGGAACCTCACAATTTCACGCCGTCGTCATTTTCGTAAATGTTGACTTATAAACAACGTTTCATGCACAATTTTTTAGGAATATTTGTCATCTCTCTTAATGGAAATCTCCCATTTTTCTAGTTCCAACTGTCCTTTGGCTACAGCCGCCATAATGAAATCTAAATTAACATTCTCACACAGCCGCTATGTTGTTAAATTACATGAACAAAGAATTCCTTTGATAAAAGTCGCAAATTTTAAAAATTGTCACCACACTTACATCAGAACCCTGTAAGTTATTACGTGACACGCCTGAAAAGTTCGTGAGCCCACAGTCTTGTTTATTACCCATCACAGAAAACTGAAAAGTACGCCATTTGGATGACATCCAATTATAACATATTCATACCAAATTTCAAAAAATTATTTACTTGGTTCAAAAGTGTCTGTGATCATAGAAGCCTACTATTTGCCTTATAAAATGTAGGCTAAAATTGTGCGTTGCTTTTTTTGTGATGGAATAATCTTTGTCCACGTCATGTCAAGTTTCATGAAAATCAGTTCGCTGGTTTATAAGCTACTAGGGGAAGAGAATCGACTGCACTGTTGCTTCTCTCCCTATTTCTTCAGCCAGTCCAGAGCAAAAAGCACCTACACGTATGGGAGGCCAACAGCGTGTTATTTGTGGGTTTCTTAGCCAATGTTCTACTGATCCTTACAAAAAGTACAGGAACAAAAACAGAAACCACGCTGCATTGTTCAGCTGCATATAAGACGTGACAAAGTTAACAATCTAGGATCGCTAGCGCAACCTCACCTGGATAAAGAAACTTCCCACAAAATTAATGGCCATGCGATACTTTTTTACATTTCTCCCTCCGGTTCTCTCCAATCTCATTTATTTCTCTTGTTTCAAGTTCCTGGTTCCCCATACCTCGAACTGCAGTAAGTCCACTGGGAGACCAAAATTGTATAAATCATTCTTGTAATCACATATACATTGATCCGCTTCTCTGGGTAGCAGTTAGCGGTAATTAGTTTGTTAATTAGTCATTCAGCGGTAAGGTTATGTGGTATAACCCACTTCAGAAAAAATAAAAAAAACTTCCATGGCCATTATTTCCACAGACGTCACAAACAATGGGGCTGTTTCATTGCACAGGGTTTCTCTAGACAGAGCAGGCGTGAAGCGAAGTTTAGCTTATGGTTCGGCCCGACTTACCGCGAAGATCGACCGCCTCCACCTCAGTCTCCGCTTACAGAAGAACTCACTGTGATTTTATTCTACGGCCCCACAATACTTAAAAAAGCATAAAATACACAACGCATGCAATATTTCGGAAGTAATCATGATACCAGACAGAGAGGACAGTTGCTTTACTAGAGTATTCGCAAGTCGATGGTGGTACCATTTCATTGAATTAAAGCTGAAAAAATAAAGTAAAAACGTCAGATTTTACGAGGGAAAACGTGAGGATTCAAGTCTCCCAGAATGTGACGTTGTGTCGTTTTTAAGTGGTTCACGACATTTCGAGGAATCATGGGGGTCTTTATCTTCAACGTTTCATCAGACCAAGAAGATGAAGGAACCAAAATCCTTCGAAAATCGGAACTACCTACCAGAACCTCGCATATCGCTGGAAAAACTTATTACTCAAACGTTTCTTGCTTGGGAAACATAGCTCTAAACTACTGTGAGTAATGAAGATACGATTAACCCCACTATCACACAGTTACAATAATAAACTTCTGGAGCCCAGTGACGGACTTTACACAACTTGCACATCGTTTCAGATCATTAATTTCTAAACAATATAGTGACAACCTGCTACCTAACCAGTTATTCATTACCTCACTGCCACCCTGCACAGGACAAGTGGAAACCTTGCCCCACAGACGGTCGTAAATAAAGCGGCTTAGCAACTAAACAACTGTTCATTAAAATGTGACACTTCGTTTACCAAACACGTCGCATTCCTTTCGTCAATCAGACGCAGTTTCCTCAGAACTTCTTATGGCTTGCTTCCTCAAAACAATTCCATTCAAAGAAAGGTTAATGTGTACAGTAAATCAACCCTTTTGTGCCCAGCGGGACAGCTATGTCCCAATTACAACTATTCTTTGTACGTCCGTTGGGACGCCAGGGTCCCACTTCTCCTCCATGCTGCCATCTACCGTGAACTTTCCGTAAAATTAATTCGATCACGAAAGGGTTAATAATTACTTCTCTTTGTCCACTTTTGGCATCCTTTGCACAAAGTTTATAAAAGGAGCGAAACCGCATGTTTCACTTCCAGAATTATTTAACGTATTCCGACGACGTTTCGTACTACAGGTCTATTAACAACTGATGAGAAAATTTATTCTCGCGTGAATGAATTTCAGGGTAACATGACGTTCATACAATATCTCTTGCAAATAGACCAAATTATTTGCGAGCTAATGCGAAGAAACAGACACAGCATACTGTATAAAATAAGTAGAGTAAGCAGAGAACTGAAGTGGGCCTATTCACTGAACACATGCGTCATTTCTCGAAATCGTTCAGGCCGACTCTGGGGCACACCCAGCCTCCTATTTGATGGATACCGCGTCTTTCACGGGAGTAAAGCGGCCAGGGTGTGATGTTGACTATTAATCTCCATCCAGCACCGAGGTTTAGAATGAGTAGAGTTATTCCTCTACTCCCCCGTATACCTTCATGGTGTGGACAGTTAAAGTACAGGTAAAAGGTAAAGTTCACCCTACAACAGGCCACGAAGGCCCAGAGGGGGAGTAGAGGTGTTGCTCTACTCTTTCTTTAAACTCGGCGCTAGATAGGGGGTGGTTAACGCTACGCCTCGGCCGCTTTACACCCGGGAAAGAGACACAGCACCCATTGTACAGGGGGCTGGATGGGCCCCAGAGCTGGTCTGACGGGTGCGGAAAATCTAGCTCCTATAGGGATTCGATCCCCTGACCGTCCAGTGCGTAGCGAGTCGCTATATACCGCCTACGCCATCCCGGCCCACTCATGGAGTGCACAGGGACAACTTTACCTCTTTTACGAAGTCCATTGACTGAAACGCCAAATATAATTTACCTTATCAAATGAAGAGAAGTGAAAAGTTCGGTCCGTGTATAATGCGGAGGCAAAAAGAATTTCAAATTCATCAGATAATGTTTCTTTACGCAATTGTTAAAAGTCAGATTTCGGTGTTATCCACAGAAAACAATTTGGAGACAGACCAATACACAACACGTTTCAGCTGAATGAAACTCCTCACCCGTGGGATGTCCTGTCTCTCTCACTTGTGTACTCATCTCTCTCTGCTTTCAGCTCCAATAAATTACCGGGATGTCTTATAAAGACTAATTGGGACCGAAAAGAGAAGGAAGCACCTAGAATAAAAATAACCATCTAAAAAGCGACAGTAAAGCGAGGCAAAACGTTTGAGAGTAATCGTCACGTAACAGCGTTTTGCTTGTGTTTAGACACATCTGCCTTTGTATTTCAATTTCACCATCCACAACAGCCTAGTCTTTTACGTAATATAAAAGATATGACCCACAACTAAAACAGTCAGTTTAATTAATTTTATGTCCGAAGACAGTGGGTGTCACGCCTGACAAACTTTTAAACGAACCAAATAATAAAACCAACGAATGCACTATATTGACCACTTTTATTATGGCCTATTTCCCCTCACCCTACACGTGTTTCGGAACTTTAAATTTCCATCTTCAGGGGTTGTCGTGTGCTACCAATTATTCACATATTAAAACAAATACACAATATGTACAATAGTCTGTTAAAGTATTAAAACCATAGGTGAATGAAGTTCAAAACTCTTTTAAAATTGTACGATATGTACTGTAGTCTATTAGAATCTTAAAATCTCACGTAAATGTATATTTAAAACAGGTTTTAAATATACATTTACGTGAGATTTAAAACAGGTTTTAAATATACATTTACGTGAGATTTTAATATTCTAATAGACTACAGTACATATCGTACAATTTTAAAAGAGTTTTGAACTTCATTTACCTATGGTGTTAATACTTTAACAGACTATTGTACATATTGTGTATTTGTTTTAATATGTGAATAATTGGTAGCACACGACAACCCCTGAAGATGGAACTTCAAAGTTCCGAAACACGTGTAGGGTGAGGGGAAATAGACCATAATAAAAGTGGTCAATATAGTGCATTCGTTGGTTTTATTATTTGATTAAAAAATGCACGGTGGTAATACTGTGAAATTTTAAACGAACACTAACAAAAATTAATCACACAAAATATTCACTCGAAAGAATCGTAGAGTTGCAGCTGCCAGGTTAATACTTTGAAAACATGAATCCATTTCCTGAAACTCAGTCCAGTCCTGTCCTGTCTTCCGAGATTATTAATTCCAAGTGCCAAAACAACGTGCTGTAGACAATAAGAACAGGGCCTACTTCAATTTGTGGGATCTAACGAGTTACGTTGTTACTGTACATGTACTACAGTTATGACATATTTATGTGCCACATGACACTAATGAACTGCATTTTTGTTGTACCGTACGCGCATAACTAGTTAAGTTGGCAGGCCACAAGAACGGCGAGGCATTCTTTACGCGAACGTAATATTCAAGTACAATTAAGGGCATGGCAAGACTGCCTGTAGCGTTCTCTGTCCCATTTTTATTGGCCTCTGTGTTAAAGGAGCTTGTTAATTTATTGTGATGAAATGTGAATGTGGGCTGTAAGCCTAAGGGCTGATTACTGCTAGCAACTGTGGACTGGACTGACTTTACTGCTTATTTATTTAAATACACAGCACATAAAACATTTAAGATAAAATCATGCGTCACCATTTAAGTTACGTGCAAAGAGGCCGATGGATGCTGCAAACGTGTTTGACCACAGCTCCAGGCACAAATAACGTCACGATGATCTAGGTGGACAAGTTGAAGTGCACTTCAGCAGTCAACCTACTGCAGGTCTAAGGCAAAAAGAAACGAATGGAAATTCGTTATCAAAACCAAATGTAGCTCGCAAAGACAGCATCCAGCAAGACACTCAAATAAAAGGGTAAAATTTGCGAAACCCAAAGACGTACATCGCAAAGACCGCTGTCGAAACAGAACACTGTCCAACTTCAGAACTCCGCTACGTTTGTACTATGGTAGTGGAACAGTATTAGGAATCATGGGAAATTGAAGGGATTCAAAGTCTGATTTCTCCTGAACAGGTTTTCGTAATTTCTAAAGTATCAGTAGTTATATGAATAAATGCTATTAATAAAACTGAGTACCTATTGTTCCTCAAAAGACTGACAGTATTTCGTATATTGGAGCATGTGGCCATTTTCTTAGCCATTCCACACACGCGGCATTACTACATTACTTCGCTTCCCTGACGCCCATCTCAATGCTACCACATCATCTTCTGAACCTTCACAACTTTTCCTTGCAATTACGCTTCCCCAAAATCTGGTACGCGGCTCAGTGTCTATCCGTACGACGTGCTGCTGGCCACCCAATACACCTCAGTTTACAGTTAGGCCTATAAATCACGCAATTCCTCAATGTGTACCATTCTCAATTGTCCACTAATTGAATTATTTTAGCCGCCCACTACTTTATTTAAAACTCTTTCTCCGTTGAGCAAGAGACCAGTCACACAGCATGAAAACACGGAGTGGGAAAGGGTACCAAAAAGTTATACAAACAGATAATTTTCGAAACACGTTCTTTGATAACTTGCCATTTCTCTATGATACTGACGTTGACTGACTGACAGACTAAACTTACTAATTAACTAACTCCATGGAGCAGAGTCCTTCTTGAGAAGCTAACATGTCCTCAGCTAATCAAGAAATTCCCCCATTATATGGAACCCGAAGGTTCATTACCGCATTCATAAGAGCCCGCCACCTGTCCCTATCCTGTGCCATATGAATCCAAGCCATGTCCACATCCCACTTCTTGAAGATCCATTGTAACATTATCCCCCTATCTACGCCTGGGTCTTCCAAGTGGTCTCCTTCCCTCACGTCTCCCAACCAAAATCCTGTATGCACCTCTCCCCTCCCTCATACGTGCTACATGCCCCGCCCACCTCATTCTTCTTGATTTGATCACCCGAATAATATACGGTGATGAGTACAGATCACTAAGTTCCTCGTTATGTAGTCTTCTCCACTCCCGTTACCTCGTCCCTCTTAGGCCCAAATATCCTCCTCAGCACCCTATTCTCGAACACCCTCAGCCTATGTTCCTCCCTCATGTGAGAGACCAAGTTTATGTTGACTGATTGTGATTACAAATTCGCTTCATCGTTTATTTAATCTCAGCTACCTCTGTTGGACTGTTGTAACAGGAATGAGCGCTAAAGATCGTAAGAGCATCATACCGGTACGCTGTTTGAAAAGGTAGATAGGAGCACAGAAACAATTTATTTTCTTTGTACTGTACACAATGTACATCCTACAGTAAAAATGTTTCAAAAAGACGGACCAAAATTTAGAAAATGAACTAATGTTTCGTAAGGAGATAAAGTGTGGTCCAATGTCAATGTCAAGTAGACCGATTCTAATGATATGAAATCTGCATGATATGTTCGGTGCAAACCTTAATACCAAATTTAATGAAAATCTCTTCGCAATTTCAGAGATTATGCGGACGGGCGGACATACAACCTCGCCAGCATGCGCTAATTTGTGTCAAGCATGTAACGAAGAAAATACAGAAGAGTTGTGAACTTTCACAGAAAGAAATGATAGGTTCTAACTGATTATAAAAAATTTATTCAATTTAAACTAGTGTGCTACACCGGGTACATAAATCCTATGACGTTTAAACAGTTCATACAAATCTAATCCAGCAAATGTCAATGACATGTAAACAGTGACCACACAAAGCACTAACATGTAATGCGGGTTACATAACAACAAAATGAGTGATTCAGAGGTCCATACATTTCAACATATTAATCAACATCCAGGTTTTCCTCAGATCATCAGGTACGGATAAGAAGCCCACAGCCTCCATGCTTGTCTCTATGACCACCGTCAAAACAGGGGTGATCACTGACTTAAACTGGTAACAGAATGAAAGACGACTCTGCTAAAAATGTGGCAAAGTAGCACAACTGGTTACAAAGTGCCATGAAATGTATGACTAAAACATAGCATTAAAAACGCCGTACACAAAGCAAAGAGAGAAAAAAGAAGGTAGGATTTAAATTCGTGGTCTTGCGAAGAGCGTCCAAAGACTCCTACCAAACAGCTAAAAAAGATTCCTCCCTAAAGGGTGTATGAGAACAAAGAGGCAAATTCCCACCGCTTAGCTTCAGTAATAGAGTACCTGATGCTTAATTGGGTGTGTCCAGCACCACTCTACATGTGGTGATGCAGAAAGACAGTTCTGATGCCCTCAACAGAATCGTATTCTAGCCATTCAGGTCGCAGTCTCCTACTCTATTGCCTGAATGTTACGGTTAAGGCGAAAACGGGCAGCCTAGTCGCTTTAAGTGACAGGGCTGGGTTCGCTTCCCGATTCCCGTCTCGATTTTAATTAATCTGGTACGAGTTGCTATGAACAAATCGTAAGATGAAAGGAAGACTGTACAGGTACCTTGCTTTGACCGCCTCATCATAATCTTCACACACAATTCATTTTTGTTGTGGCTGTTGAAGGGCCCCGCAGCAGATGCTATGGACGCACCGCAGCCTTGAGGCTTATTGTGCAACCATGTGATGAAGATGATTAGTTTCTTTCGTTTTCCGTGTAATGGAGCACTGGTGGAATGAAACTGACAGGGGAAAATCGAAGTACTCGGGTAAAAACCTGTGCCAGTGCCACTTTGTCTACAACAAATCCCACATGGACTGAACGGGGATCGAACCCGGGCATCCTCGGTGAGAGGCCGGCGACTAACCGCCTGAGCCATGGCACGGCCTCACACAATTCATTATAATTCTTTCCTATTCTTGGACGGCAGCCAAGTTATAACTTACCACTAACACAAACTAACGCTAATGGAAGAAATTTTATGCAGTCGTATTACATTTAACGTTAAGGTGTTATGTTTATTCACATCTAGTTTTCTCCTACACGTTGCGAACTTAAATATCGTCATCAGGGAGAATATTTAATAGCATCAGTAAATGAAACGTTCAAATAAAACTAATGCATAATTTTATAGAGGAAAAGGAAATATATGAATAAGATAGATTGGAGTAAAAAAACCATAGTTCTACCTGTAATTATTACACCGCCATAGGCATTACGTAAATATAGAGTCAAATAAATAATATAATAAAATATACTTAAAACGTTACCTTACAAGTACGTCTTACTACTTAATAACTTACTTATATTACAAATACATTTTTCCAAAGTTCGACTTCATTTGAAGTATTAAATGTATTAAACCCTTCCTTCATTAGTTCTAATTTATTTAATGAAGCTGTCACTAGCCCAGACTATGTAGCTCAGTATCACAAAGCGATTAGTTAATAATGAATTGGAAAGAATGTGGAAGAAAGCGGTGGTGGCCGAGTTTAGGGCACCATCCTGGCAGTTGACTGGACACAGTGGAAAACCACGAAACACTGCAGTCATGATAGCCGGTTTTCGAGCAGATATTTGACCCCGAGATCTGCCGAGTGAGAGGAGGGGGGGGGGGGGGGGGAGGGGAAGGGACTTGCAACGCACTCGACCACGGCGTTCAATTCATTATTTTTGCTGGATTCATGGCAATATCTCTAACGGAAAGATTTTTTCCTAAACCTTCTACGTTAGTAAACAAGTGCCTTAACATCTGACACAAAGCCTATAATTCCAGCACCATAAGAAGTACGTACGATGAAACTAATTCGAACAGCCAAAGTACCTCAACCACACAACACCCACAACCCTTAACACAGGCCCTTTCGCCTCTCGTAGGAATCAGTCGAGCAACTACTAGTCCTGACATTTCACATAATAAAGACCAAAATTAGTCAAGTAAACGGACGTGTGTCAAGTCAGTACAAGTCGCGGTGGAAGCAGGACAGACAGACATCGTTAAACATACAAAACTATGGACTTCGAAGTTACCACATGCGCACTTTCACCTTGGATTCCTCTTTACAATTCATAACATTACCATGATATTGAAATGCGGTGGCCTGATTCACAAATTACAATAATAAAATCGAAATCGCCTTGGTGTCGGTGTACTTTTCGGCCTATCTCCTGAAATGCGGCATAAGAAAATCTACAGCTCTGAAACAGTGGAATAATATAATTGCTGGAACTTGGAAGTAAAATATCTGTCTCTTGCTCTGAACCTCCGCCAGCGGAGTATTCATTTTAAAAAGGGTAATATATTCATACGTATACAATTTAAACTTCTTACTCATCAGTCAGCCAAGCAGGGGTCACAGGTAAAGCAGCCTCCTAATGATTCAGCTATCCCGTCTGATGTGCCCACAGTGCCCAATCAATGGAACAAAATGCCCCACGGACGTCTTGGACGACATAAATCGTTGGTGTTCTCAACCGATTCATCTGGCGAAGAATGAGCACTATACTATTATGTGATGAGACCAGACTGAGCGGCACAGTAAAGGCAATCGCGAGAGCATCTGAGAAAGTTTGTCAGTTATTCGACCTTGAAGTATGTTATGCGAACATTTTCAGAACGCTATTAACTGGAATCAAACCCTCACCATACACAACAGTACAAGCCGCTATAAGACGCCAGGCACTAATTTATAACTAAACGCAACTAACCCTATGTATTATCGGCGTACGTACTCTGAACGTAATCTACAACATGTAAATACAACTGATAAATTTGGTGTATTGAATGCGCAAATAATATCGAGGCCTATAAAATGTCAGAAATATAAATGACATGCACACTTGTAATAAGAGAGCAGTGAACGAAATTTTTTTCTAGAGTTCAGATCCGAATAGGACGGTAAAGAGTATATACAGTAGTGATTAAATTAGAAAAATGTAATAAACACCAAAACCGTGAAGTCTAAAAGAGAATTAAATGATACTGCTAAGACGGATTTTGTCTTATTCTTCTTCTCGTCCTCCTCCTCCTCTTCTTCGTCTCCATAGAAGAGAGAAACGTATTAAGAAACTCAATATGGAAATACATTTGAGCATGCAAGTCGAAGTGTTGCTCGACAACAATGGTGTGTGGCGCACCATGTTGGGTAGCTTACACAGGACTCTACTATCTGTAAACGCTAGCCACAGTTGACGTCCTGATACTCATATAACAATAAACAATACGACAACAATCTGTATAAACATATAACTTCTTAGCTTATTAACTATTAGGCCATACACGTAACGATAACGTACTAACAAATTGGTTTACATTCCACAAGAGGTTGCAGCTTGAATTGCTGTATTTCATTTGAATTACAAAAAAGACGTATTAAAACTGATTAAATGTTGGTATGCAATGCACGAAACACCAGAATAATTACAGACAAATTGTCTATGGCCCAACTGATTGGGTTAGCATCAATACTCGCAGCGTTTTAAATGGTGACTATAACAATGTGATTATTATAAGACAAACGTATCTCCCTTAAATAATGGGCCTGAAAAACTTGATGCCATCGTTCAGGGTACAGCAACAACGGTACAACGCACATTTTGTTGAAAATGTTAAACAAATTCTAGACACATAACGATTAAAACAGGACTTACGGAACTACATGTACAATTTTACCCGCTATCTTCTGTGACACTGAAACTTGGATCTAATCCAACCATAAGGGGAGGACACAGAATGAGGATTACGAACTGCGGTCTTTTGAGATGTGACGTGACACGAAAACAAAAGAATGTAGCGGCTGTGTTTCGATTGCATTAAAAGTATACGAAAACAAAATGGACATAACACAACGAACACGACACAAACGTTAGGCCTGTGGACACTTCTAACTTGTATGTCTCAAGTATCTATTAGTGTCGCAACGCCAAATACGATAATTCCCTTAAAAGCGAAAGACAGGATTACCATATGTTCAGGCCGACTAACAAATACGTAAACAAGTTCACTGCAATATTACTGACATCTTAGACGTAGTTGAAGAAAATTCAATGATAGAACATCTGCCCATCTTCAGGATGGAGAAGTATAGAGATGGAGGCAGCACGTTCCCAAAACAATGTAAATTGCATCAATTGGTGTAAACCCACAAAAGAAATCTCATAGTTACCGCAGGAGGGCGTCAAATCTCGCAGGCTAACAAGATGTGCATATGTAACAATATCTAACACTGGTCAACAAGCTGCACGAACTTGATGCGGCGGAAATGTGAGAGGAGTAGAAACCTGTCATCAGATACCATCAAGTTCCAGTTGCATTGGATCATGTAGAGAGAAAAAATGATAGGAAGTGAAGACTTAAGATAATTAATGCTGAAAAGAGACGACACACGTGACAAGGAAAAGTTAACATATGTTCGAGCACGACTAACAAATATGCGTAAACAGACATTCCACTCAATTTACTGACATCATTAGACGTACTGAAGAAAATTTTTTCAGTTATTGAATTTGCCTCATCTTCAGGAGGAAGAAGTATAGAAGAGAGGCAGCACGTCCCCAAAACATGTAAAGCATACTAATGTGTAATACCTCACAAAAAGAAATCTTCATAGTTCCGCAGAGGCGTCAATCTCGCAGCTGAATCAAGATCGTGCATATGTAACAATATTAACACGGTCAACAAGCTGCACAGAACTTGATGCTGGCGGAAATGTGAGAGGAGTAGAAACCTGTCATCAGAATACACAATTCAAGTTTCAGTTGCATCTGGATCATGTAGAGAGAAAAATGATAAAGGAGAGTAGCAAAAGAACTTAAGATAATTAGATCTGAAAAGAGTATACTGACACACGTGAGTCAAGGTATACAAGTATGAACCTATGCGAAGACCTAGGCAGTTGCGCCACATCAACTAATGCTTTAAAATCATTCAAATCGATAAAAAAAATTTTGTGGTACTAATTTGATATTCTGTGCAAAATATACAGACATGACCGATACATTTGCTGCAGCTGCAGTTGCCGCGGTGGAAACCGCAGACAGAAAATTATCGGTTTTCAGGGTTTTGAATTATTCATATTCGGAGCAGTTACACGCGCTCATCCTGCGACGTTCAAGTCAGACAGCAAACTGCCACACGCAGATATTCGTTTATGCTGAAAATGACTTCGTCCTCAACGAAACCGAAGCACCACAAGCTTCTGGGGAGGGAGGCAGACAGAAGTGGCTCCTGAACACACGCCAAAATAAGCACTCATGTATTTGATTCATCGAAAAACTTATGTTTCAGTCCAAAGTTGTTGTTGGCAAGTGTTAGACGCACAGATGGTCAATTTAAATTTCCTACAACAAAATTACTACTGAGACTTGGTTATAAATTAGAAAGCTAGCGTGCCTATGAATTTAAAAGCTTCTAACTCCTCTCAGCGAGAAAAATTTAATGCCAGCTAAATACAACGTTTATAAGCTCTTCATCAGAACAATATAAAGATACTAATTCATCCGTAATAGTAGTAGTAAAATAAACTACACCAGTCTCACGAAATTCCTGTCTCAGAAGACATCAACATATGCACATAATAAAATTACAAGTTATACATAAACTTGGACCGCCCTGCATGTTTCAGCGATAAATCGCCATCAGGGAGACGTAAATACAAAGGAATACATAATATTAACACATCGATCTCACACGTACGATATTAAATATGTAAACATATATGAAAGAGCAGCTATAAAAAATAATCTGGATACTATTACTAATACGATGTTCAAATATTATTGGTTAAAATTCATTGATATGTCATACTTTATTATGTAGTTGTATGTTATACGAACACCTAATCTTGGCGTTTTCGATCTAGATGGATCAAGTCCCAGTGGCATGTGTAGGGAAGTACAGTATACTACTAGTGTAGTGCAATTTAGTTTAGTGGTTCCCAATCTGAGCTCCGGGGATACTTGTCCTAAAGATACAATTTTAATTTTATAGAATTCTTCAATAAATGAAATTACGTTCTAAAACAAGCAGGAAGTTGCTTTAATTGCGCGATACAACGAAATGTCACAAGCGCAAGTAAATTGTATTTATGAAACCACCCACAGAGCAATGCTTCAAAAGGAGAGTCTAAATACGTCGCTGAAATTACAATTCGCAAAACGCGTGAGTCACAATAGACTTCACTTCACACCAACGAATTCAGTTAAATTACGTTATGCTTCATTGCGCTCGATTAGACTAGCATACACGTGTTCCACAGCATTTGATTTTTAATGGATGCGTTTCACTGGTCTGAAGATCCATCACGTTTTATCGCCATAGAAAGGACTCTTCCGCAAAATGTTTGGTCAACTAATGTAGCATCACTTATTATTCACTGACGTTAGCAAATAACAGCACAGAGAGAAATATAATGTACAGCTCTGAGTGATGAGTGAGTGAGTGAGGTGTTCAATGAACATGAGGAAATGAGTCGAACAGTACAGAATATTCCGATCTTGCACGCCTCCGTGTTAAGATGCAGGTGAGTTATGAGCAGTAAGTTTACCTCATTTCTTCCTAAAGAATGTTGAATGTTTTATTGCAGTTCCAATTAACGCAGCACATATGTACAAGAAGAAATATTGGGTAAAATGAAGCTCATACGGTTGCAGCGATTGCATTTTCTGGATGAGTGATCACTTTTACGCTCCGACTGATTCATCCTACAGAAAAGCTGCGATCCGCATTGATTGGGAGGCCGGGTTGGCATCAGTAAGATTCCGAACAAGTGACGAAGATCCTATCAGGAAACATCGGCAGCAGGTCATTTCATACTAAGTCACTTTACTGGCAAACAACGGGTTCCGTCATGATAGTGACGAGTTAAACCTGTTCAAAAGCTGACAGTCAATGAATCCTACACCTTTATGGAAGAGGAAGGGTTCATCACAGACGTCTGTCACTCTGTCCTTTCCTAAACCAGTTTAATCCAGTCCACATCATCACAGACTAGTTTCCGCAAATCCATTTTAGTATCATCCTCCAATTTACGTCTGGGTCTTCCAAAGTACGTTTTACCTTAAAATTTTCAAAAAAGAACTTCCCGTATTTTCCATTTTTTTCCACGCTCCGCCATCCACGCGCCTTAGATTTAATGACTAACAACAGTTCGTGAAGGGTTAAAAGTATGAAGCTCGTCAAATATGTATTTATTTCCAATTATTCATTACTTCCCCTTTCTTGGGTACATGTTCTCTCCAGAACTTGATTCTTAACACTGCAAAGCCGGAATATCCTAATCGGAATAGTGACTAGGTGACAGGATAGAAGATATAGAAATCGGGGTTTGATTCCCGGGAGGGGTTTTTCTCTTCTCCACAGCGTCCAGAACGGCCTGAAGCTCACCTTCCTATCCAATTCCCCGACAATAAAGCGGCTGGGGCGTGAACCTGATCACTCATATCGAAGTACTACCGAGTTTAAGAACATCTCAATCATGTTATTCAAATTTAACCAACATTTCTGCATATTTTAATTTTTAAGTTCTTGGATAGGCAAAAAGAAGACAAGATTCCGACACCAAGAGTAACAATTTTAGGTTCAAATGTTATCTGCCTCAATATGCGTCTTAGTTCATATGAAATACAAACAGTCACACAGATCCTAATTAATCACGTAAATCTCGAAAACAAGGTCCCTTCTCTCATAATTTCTGAGCTAATATGGTGTCTGTTTCACATATGGATTTCACTTACATTATGCAAGGGTTCCATGCTTCGATTTGTTCAGTAGTTCTGGCGTAGAATGTGCCTTAAACCATTAATGCTCCCCGGAGGTAAGGCAGACTTAGCTATTGTAAGATGAGGTTCCTGCAATGAGAAGTCGGTGAGCCCAAGGCGAGCATCATCATTTTGGTTTTGTGAGCGAGACATCATATTATCCCCCCCACCCCCCACTTCGTACCATCCAATCCCAGGGTCCCAGTCCTATTATGAACACAACGCCAGGCCAAGGCATCCACACCTCACAAGCTAGCTGGGCGGGCATTCTTAGCGTATGGGCACTACAGAGTTGTGTGTACAGTATCAAAAATTCAGTCCCAAATTAAGCAAAATAAAAAACATATATGCACCGGGAGAGTTCATCAGCAAAGCGACTGGCTGCAGAATGGGCGACAAAGATTCAATTCCAGACAGGTGCCGTTATTTTACAAAACTGTCCCATTGATCTCCAGGTCTTATTAAGTGATTTCTTCCTTTCAGGTTTTCCGACTACAATTTAAGAGACGAAACCATAACATACAGAGTCAAATGGAATAAATGTGCAGCTAGAATCAAAATGAACGAAAGTACACGATAGAGGAAGAAGAATCGGATGAACAGACGACCTATAGAAAAACAGGGGGATGTTACAGAGCATTCACTGCACAGCAGCGAAAGAGAAGAAAAAGAAGAAATTAATTAAACAAGGCGCTTCAAAGTGCAAGTCATAAAGAGCAGGCGCGATATTAGTTCCACAGTTCAGGGTAATGAGTATTCAGACAGGCAACATATGCGGGAGAAGGGATGGAGAAAATTTTGTTTCTAGATTACGGGTACGGTGAGAGGGCGTGCACTGGACTCTCTTGGCTCGGGATAAGAACAGGTGGCGGGCCCGTGTGAAAAACTACTGAAATTACGGGTTCCATATAACGCAGCTAATTTATTGACTAGCTGACGAACTATTAGCATTTTAAAACTCTACACAAAGTAGCACTAGTGTTGTTTCGCCTCAGAAGAGAACAGAAGCACAGACATGAAGACACAAAAATATCCGTCCCCGTGCATGCCATAAACGCTTTTAGCGGGAGTAAAGATATAGCTCCTCATTCTTAATCTGAACACTAGACGGAGGAAAGTGGTCAGCTTCAAGCTTCAGACGCTTTACCCAGTGAGTAAAGTCCCAGGTACCCATTGAATACGAGGCTAGGCGGGCCCCAGAGCCAGTCTGTACGTTCTTAGGGGAAGAAACCCCTTGCCCCTGCAGGAATCGAACATCGGATCGTCCGTCCCATAGCCTTGTCGTTATACCGACAACGACAAGAATATACAAGCAGCCAGTTTCTATTTAAAAAATAAGGAAATCAAGCTAAAACGAAATTTGCGGAAATTACTGATTATATAGACAAACAGGCACAAGGCCGAAAATTGTTTCTGAAAATGTTTTTCACAAAGAAAATGAGAATATTAGTATAAGATTCAGTAGTAGAGTCATAAAGGACAATTCGTTGGATCCTTCGGAACATAATAATGTTAACCTACACAGTGATCCTGACTGGCGCACACTTACGTAACCAAGGAGCCGGGATGGGCTGGACAACCAAAAAATCGTGGGCCGATTTCGAACAGGAGCAAGAGATTTATCTCTTCTCCAGAGCATCCAGGCCGGCTCTGGAGGCCCACATAGCTTCACATTCACTGGGTAACTGGGAATGCTGTCAATTACTGGGATTATATTAATGACTACGCCGGAGCATTGGTAGAATGACACTGACACGGGAAAACGTAAGTACTGGGAGAACAACCAGAACTAGTGCCACTCTGTCCACCAAATGTATCTATTATTAACCACAATCGACAATTACCATTTTCCTTTAACTCCGCGGATCAGTGACACTAATGATGATGCTTTTCGTATCGTCACGCGTATGTTAGGGTGAAATAAACAGAATTTCAGATGATCAGTTGAAACGTAAGCAGGTTAATTATTAATTCTGATACCAGTCACCACTCTACCATTCGATGCTACACAGTCCGGGTTGACTTACAGGGCACTTAAATATAAATAAATAAATAAACCTATGTTAAGAGTAGTTCATATTAGTGTGCCGAAGGATTGTGTCATGCCGGTATATAAAAGCTTATAAATTTGCTGTCGGTGGCCGGGCAGACGTGCGTACCTTCCTCGACGGCATGAAAATCGGAATTGTGGGTTCGAATCCCATGAGGCGGAAAATGTATTTTCTCTATGTAGTTCTACGTAGGTAGTCAATTCAAGGTTTTGGTTGTTAATTCTAAATCAGTACAGGTCAGAGAACCCAATTCGTAAATCTGACAATAATTAAACTCTTGTTATGGGTTGCACCACTGTGCATGTGACGCCTTGGGACTCGAATGCGCATGTCAGAATTACGCTGAGTTCAGCGTATTAAATGAATACACAAACACAAAGAACGTACCATGTCAGAACATGTAATTAGAACCGAATATTAGCCACATTTTCTAAATCATTAAACTAACGAAAACCGAATATTTGCAAAGCTCTATTTCCATACGGAACGTCAGCTCCGCCCATACAGTAACTAAGCCACGGGCTGGACAACCAAATACTCAAACTTCCGGCAAAGGTAAGAGTTTTTTCTCTTGCCCAGAACGTCCGAACCGACTCTAGAGCCCACCCAGCTCCTTTCTAAGTCGGTAGCAGGGGTTCTTTACCCGGGGGTAAAGCGTGAAGCTGATCTTTCACCTCCATCTAGAGACGAAGTTGCGAATGCGTGGAGCTGTACCTCTGCTCCCCGTATTCCTCATGGCATGCACAGGGACAACTTTACCTACAGTAAACGGTGACAGCGATGTTACCACCTCACAGCCGCAATGGGCTAGTATCGTTCACACGATCAACATGGGATTATCTCAAGTGGAACTAAGTTTACAGTTTCACTAAAACAGCTCAACAGCTCAATTACCATTGCTTATTTCCGTAATTGGATCACGAGGCTAGCTGTCAGACACAGGCAATTTGTTAATCAAGAATCCCCTCCTCTGGAACCCAAGCTAATGAAATGCATATCACAGGCATAATATGGGAACTGACGTGACAAATCTCTCTTCCAGCCACTGTTCTCTTTCCTAAAAACTGCGGTCATTCAAATAGTTTTAACAAGCATTAGTTTACGGTAGTAAGAACACGCGCAAACAAAGCACAACGTCTTCAAAACAGCAACTTCGCAATTAGTGCACTGTTCTGCAAGGCTTCACAAGTTGCAGCCAGAGTTCTTTTAATTAACAGCCAACCAATCTCAGTGTGTACCCGCGAAAAGAGAAACAACCGAGATGAAATAAACATGTACTTACTAAAGTTACTCACGCTTAGTGCACTGCATTTTATAATTTAGAAGCATTCAATATCGTCCATTTTAATAAAATAGGTAAGCCTATACACCAACCACAAGTTTTGATCACAGTTTTTAATCACGTAAATTCGAAAGGAGACCCTAACTTCTGAATTTGAAATGTCAGCAACAAGAACAGGAAGTGTCACGCCTCCATTGCCTGTGCTTAGGTCGAACGAAGAATAGTGTGAGATAAAAATGATCACATTGTTGCATGGCAAGACTACATGCATCGGAATATTTGCTGTCAGTCTGTGTCAGACACCAAAACACTGACCGAAATTACGAGCAGTTAATCCGTAAAGCGACCCGTCTGAGGAAGAATGATCTCAAGGGTCGACATAGGTTTCAAATTAGAGCTCCGTAAGTTTTCAATTACCGACGAATAAGCACGGTTAAAATATTAAGAACCAAAGAAAGAAAGGCCAGAGGTGTCCCAGGAGATGCACGAAAAGTGCAAACGGAGATCAGACTAACCATCTGAATTACTTATTACGGTATGCGAATCACAATAACATTCTTATCCATTGGACAGTTACTAGAGCAGCATTTTATGTTAATACACACGCAGTAACATGGCATGTGCGGCCAAGTTAGCATCATGTTAATGATGCTACTCGAGTTGGATGAGTTCACGTTCACATGCCACACCCGTGAAATCGCTGAAATGAAATATGGAGTCCCCCAAAACACTAACTGCGATACAAAACCCACTAAGGCTGTCAAATGAAGAAGCAAGAGAACAAGAGCATCTAGAGTACCGTGCCTCAAGAATGCAAACAAAAATGTAAGCAGTGGGACGCGCAGTCTGTGCAGAACTGTAACATGTACTATCGCAATTTATACTGAATAGAAGAGCGACTGCATGCAATGAATTCGAAGTTTCACCCTCAATTGTTCTTCATACGACCGTAAGCACCAAAGTCGGAAAGTCTACACAATTCATGGCATCGCTGCCACAGGTAAAATCTCTTCCGAGCCTGAAATAATATGTTACTTTGCACAGAATTAAGTACCGTACATTTACAAATTATTAGGTCTACTACTAACAAACTTCTGACTCTTCTTTCAATGCGTGCAGGTTCTCGGTAACAGCGCCTGGCTCCGGACTGCAAAACAAGAAGTTTAGTTCTTGGCAGACACGACATCTTGCAAGAACACGACCAGAATGTCTGTGGGATTTACGCAGTCCACTGTACTAGAAGACAAACAAGTGCAGAATTAAACTACCAAATGTTCAAGGAAGATCATGCATCAGGAGTCAGCAGTTCAGGCTAAAATGGGCCACAGCGGAAGGACAACAGGGCCAAGAACGTGTAGGAAAATGAGTTAGATAACTTCGAATCACATATTTCATTAGCAGCAGCCCTACGATAGTAACCTCCGATGACTGAAATGGTAGTGACGACAACCACCATTATCGCCGCCACCAATATTATCATAGTAATAGCTACTGCTACTACTACTACTACATTAGTACTACTACTAGTACTACTATTCCTCCTCCTTATTCCTTTTCTTCTTCTACGATAATTCCCAAGCGTTTCCGTGCTAAAGCAGAATTCTAAAACTTGCGAGTAAGCATAGCCTACCTCAAAGTACCTACGTATATCGTCAAATAATATTTACTGTTCTTTTCTTGCGAAACAGCTTATCGTATCTTACATACAATCGCTAGCAGTTGTAACCAGACTACTTTTCGAAATTTTCACACTGATACGTCCTTCGGCCTGGAACATCATACCGCAAGAACTTTCCAATGAACTTGCTACTTCATCCATCAAGGAAAGTTCCTAAGGCACGCCGAAGGGTTCCTCCGAAACAAGATGAGAAAAAAACTATTAAATTGGTATTGTCTCTATAGAGGTTTAACAGGCCTACAGTTACTCGTATTTCCTACAATGCATGCATGATACATGAGAAACTGATGCCCCAAGTTGCAGCAGCCGAATACTTGGGGAACTACGCAGGTTGCTTGCATATATTTTCAGAATTCAGTAAGCAAATGTCTCCAGCTTTGTTGTGAATAGATCTCCAGATGCGAGTTTCACCTACTAGCTACTCCACGAATCAATATAATGAAAGTGTGAGTCAGGAGTGTGGGTAGACATAAACGTACACTTTGTATCCCGCAACAGGGTTTCCTGTCTTCCGTCACTACAGCCTGTTACACCAAAACTGCCCTCCTCAATTAAGTGATATCACATTATAGAAAGTGAGACCACTATAAAACTATTCCATAAAACGCAACTACTAATCGTTACTCAGGAATAATGATCTGACCTCGACGGCGTTGGTGGGGGAGTGGGGGAGCACAAGCGCATACCTATTTTAACGAGTCTACAAATTTCAATAGACCCTCCAATCAAATTGAATCAAAACCCTTTCAGCGGTGCTCCAGTTAAATTACACTAGGGCACACAAGTGGTGAAGCTAATAGAGTTTGCTACCATTCGATGCGAACGCACCAAATACTGACTAAATAAACGAATTTCAGCTTCCATGGCTCCGCAGCTGTTTTTCACGAGGTTCAAGTGTTTAGGCGAATTTTATTTTTCAACTATAAACAACAAGATTCCATATTGTGGTAAAATACGTTATCTGTGATTTCACATCTTTTGTAATATAAGCCTTTTTGACAAAATGTCCGATATTTGAATTTATCCTTCTTGCAAAGAAGAGGTTTCATGAAACGATATGGCGAAAATGCAATTCGGTAGAGAAGTTTTAGTACAAACATCAGACAACAAATTTCAATGAGATTCGGGAAATACTTTTGGAGGTGAAATATGTAGGCGGATGGACGCTATCTCCACATTACTTTCATTTTCTGACATACCTAGAACACGAAAAACATGAAAAGGATGACAATCGTAAATCTGGTTCGTGATGATTTACAAGCTATTTCCGTCGACATGGTGCAACTTAATACACTCAGAAACTCATGTGCAACGTACAGATGGCTTTTGAGCAGCAGCATGCCTCATTTTAAATGTTGTCTGCATGCATAAAAATGGCGAAATTGCAACTAAGAAAAATAGGGCAAGAGTATTCACGAGACATTCGCAGTTCTGGGGTTTTAACGCAGCGTTGGTTGGTAGATTTTTATTGCCGTTTCGGGACAGTCTATCGGTCCCATCGACAACAGCCAAGCAGTCCAATAAGTCAACTTGTTCTTGGACCGCTTGACCGTTGATTGGACGATGGGCTGTCCCGAAACGTCGTATAAAACCACCAATCAACGTTGCGTAAAAACCCAGAACAGAGAAGACAGGCAAAAGCCTGAAAATCTCGCAGAATATTCATATTCATGTAAAAGAGGCAGAGTTCAGGAATGTACTATCACTTCATAAGTCGATATTATCTTAATAGATAATCATAAGTAGTTTTTTAAAGACAAAGGACACGGATCTAAATCCTGAAGTCATTATCCGCTCAAGCGCAATTTCCAACATGCATGAAGTCCTTCAATGCAGACGGCATCACATTGATGGCCTGTGGACAATGCGAATACGTAGAACCCGGATCATCTTACCGAGGAAACGGATTATTTCCTCTCAAAGCATTTTCAGCGACGGCGTCTTCCTTTTCTTCGTCTCCCTGAGAGTAGCATAGGAAAAGCGAAGAGTAGTAGTGCACCTTTAAGCGCCAGTTTTTCTCTCTCACACCACGTAGAATTTAAAAGCGTTAAACATAAAAGCACATGTCTGACATAAATTTATTAATAAAACAAATTATTTTATTAATAAATCTGTGTCAGACTGATGCACCTTTACACTTGACCCTTACACTGTAAACACAACGGGATGTCTCATATCAAGTCGATGGTATTAACACCGTACGAAACTGCCTCCTATCACGAGATCTAGAATGTAGCTACACACCCAAAGGTCTTCCCAAAACATGCTTCCGTTCAACATAGCAATAAGTCCAAATATCTCACTTGGAGAAAATCAAACTTGAAACATTTTAGTTCGTGCTAAAAATTCATGTGATAGGCCTACTCCAAATGTAAAATTTGTATAGAGCCATCCACCCCTCCCACTCCCCCCCCCCCCCCCCACACACACACCCAAGTGCTCTACATCAACGTACTGCTTACTATACTGTTTCGTCCCCTTTCCAAGGACTATCACGATTTCAGCATTTACTGAACATTTTTAAACCTTAATTTCTCCAAATGATTTATTTGGACTTGTACTGATCTCAAATACGGATATCGATATATTCTTGTATGCATCAATGCGGGTTTGTTCACATAGGCGCAAAATCAAAAACTGCAAATTTCGCTCGGTAGCGTAATGTCTCCTTTACTCGCAACGTCACAGGCGTTATGACAAGCGTTGTCCTCTGTGAGGTCCCTGAGCTGCACAACTAACAACGCGCACTACAACTCAGGATGTTTTGCACATGTCTGATAAAAATAACTATTTTATGCATTACAAACGTCGAATAAAAGTCTGGGCCATACCTTGGAAATATGTCACGGACGTTTGGTCCACGCTGACAGAATGTGATCGATCATCCTTAAATGACTGATGTAGTTCATACGGCATCGTTAAGTAACGTATAATCCATATATCCTAAAACAATGGCAGCGTTTCATTAACCTAAACTCATCCTGAATTACGAGTCCCTGGACACAGACCAGCACAGTGAATTATTGCGTCATTCTGACTGCCAACAGCTTCAAATTCAAATCTCGAGTGTAACGCAGTTAAGTTTCGAATTTTAGAATGTAATGTATCGTCAAAATTGTATAAAACAAATCTGCACAAACCTTAAAAGTAGTGATTAATAAAGTGAGGCCTAATTAAGGTAAATGAAGTTGAACTTGAATTTTCCACTTACACGAAGCTATACCTTGATAATGAAACGCCCAAAACCTGACCATTCCAGATCATCTGGTAAGAATTTTCGAAATGTACAACTTTCCCCGTTTCTGAAACGTGACTAATAAATATGGCGATTTCATTGCACCTCATGGTATATCGCGTTCATATTCAGCGGAGAGTATGCGGCTTTCAGTCTGCTAGGCGCTTCCCTGCATTACCCAGGACCTGTCAGAACAGTGTGCTTCGGAACATGCCTTGTGGGCGTGTATCCTTGTTAATCGTACTGCTATGCCATGCACACGCAAAGCACACAGACGTCTGCACACAAACAGATGCGGCAATACAACAAATGTAGTTATATATACATACGTTATACAAATACATACATACATGCATTTATTTATTTATTTCATATTTAAGTTTCCATCGTTTGTTATGACACTTGTACGAAGTTGCCGCCAGTTTCGGCACATTCAAGGAAGTCAAAGGCCACCGACCAGCGGTATATTCCGTCCGTAATTTCATCACACAATGAACTAGATCGTTACGTAGTCATTAGCAAGTTCCTTGATTCTATAAACATACCGTCGGTATTTCTTTTAAGTGTGTTGTTTATCGACGTCAATTGCTGATATACTGTATATCGTCGGTGATATATGAATAAGTATGGAGGGCCGATAGAATGATAATGCCGGAGGAAAACTGACCTACTCGGAGAAAAACTTGTCCCCGTGCCATTTTGTCAACCAAATATCCCACATGGACTAGCCTGGGATTTAACCTGGGCCTCCGCGACGATAAGGTGGCTATTAACCGCCTGAGTGATGGCACAGCCCCTTTCGGTATTCAAACACCGGTGGAAAATTCAGACACACTAGGTTAATACTTCAGTAGCAATTACTTCCCACCTTGTAACTTTCCTGCTTCCTGAATTCCCACGAGGCACCAGTACAACGGCTGGCCATGGGCGGGCATGTTACTGCCACTATAACAGGGGAAGGAAAAGTCATATGAACGAAGTATATCCGCCAGAAATTAACACAACAGACTGTATCACTTGGTATATCATCCCTTATTCCATATGCCACGCGTGTTTTAGGCGTGTTTGCACAGTTGCAAAAAGCGACTATTACCTTCGTCATGTCTGTTCGTTTGTTCGTCTGTCAGTCTGTCCGCCCACACGGAACAACTCGGCTACCGCTTGATGGATTTTCGCGGAATTTTGATTTGGTGGGTTTTATGAAATCCTTTGGGAAGTTCAAGATTGGTTAAAACCAGACAAAAATAACAGGCACATCACATAAAGACTTACATGCATTTCTAACTACTTTGGTTATAGCGTTACGATGTTGACGTCGATAGTAATCGATAGATTGTAATCGACGCTAACCTCCATTTCTTCAAGCGACTTACATGATGCATAATTATCGTAAATAAAAACAAGCAATAATGATATTCAATAGTATTAATTGCGTTCATAAATACGAAATTTGGTACGTAAATAATTAACATGTACAAAATCATAGCAGACACATAAATAACAAGCTCTTCAAAGAAATACGTGTAATAACAGAACTTAACAACAGTAATAACATTCTGTAAGACGTGCACAAATGTGAACAACAACAAAAAGTGTCACCACAGTCGATTAAATAGTGTGACCATCTGGGATGGGTCCAGGAAGCAAAGATCCGAACGCACCTCAACGTTACGTTACGAACGTACGTACATTTCCCATCCTGTTTGAAGCTACTATAGGCCTAATAATACTGCCACTAATAGTAATAAATACTGCTTTTCTTGAACTTAATACGTCCCGGAACAAATATGAGGAACTATTCAGTCTTTTCTTACACACGAAACCTTCTTTCTTCTCCTGCATCTCTCAAGACATCGACTATTTTGGCTCAAGGATATGCTGACTACAACTTTCCGTTCCATTCACCTTCTTCTCGTTATCGACCCCAAATCCAATCTTTCAGCTGTCTTTGAGGGCAGAAACATATGACGCCACATGTAGGTAACACATCAGTAAGTGTGCTAAATGATTGTCTATCAAATGGTGAGTAACGCGGAACAAATTATTCAGAGCCGAATTCTCTCGTTTGTAGTGACAGCAATAAACGACAGAGCGTATTAACAACTGTCCTCTGCGCAGATATAGTGCGCGACTGAACCCACCACTTGTACTACACTCCCTAAAAGTATCGTTTCTGATTCAAAGCAAGAGAAAACTTGTTCATTTACCTTACACAGGTAAAATTAAGGTCGTCCCTATCCACGTCGTGAAAACACATAGAGGGAGTGCAGGTATAGCTCCACTCATTCTTAACCTCGGCACTAGGTGGAGGTGAGTAATTAATATCACGCCTCAGCCGCTTTACCCCCAGGAAACAATCCCGGTACCCATTGAATAACAGACTAAGTGAGATCCAGGGCCGGTCCGGACGTTTCGGAGAAGAAAAAATCTCTTGACCTTATGGGGATTCTAACTCCGGACCGTCAAGCACGAAGCCTAGTCACTTTACCGACTACGCTACACCGGTTCTCTTACCTTACATAGAGACGTCCAAAATGGACTCCCTCGTTTTAAGATATACTGTCTAGTTGAATGAGACATGATTACCGCGGTTCTTACGAAACATTCAACAGTTCACCAAATTTTAATTCACGCAGGCAGGAAGTGGAGAAGTTCTACGGCAGTCCATAAGACGACGACGTCTGCTAGAAAATTAACGCTTGGAATATAAGACATAACACAGTAATTAGCGGCAGCAAATTTGGAAAAACTCTAGTGCTTTTAAAAAACGCCGTACTGTGAGCATTGCATTCCAAGTACGATGAAGGATCCGGAGGGGCCGTTCCTACAGCTGAGACGATTCTCTCGCACGTACTTGGTACCTGAAACCACAATTTTCTTGGCATAGACAATATTTTCATACATCTCTACAAGAACATACCAAATGGCGTGACGTACTGACTGCTTGGAAACTCATACATCGATCGGGAAACAGAGTACTCAAGACGGGGTAAGAAAACAAAAGGTTGGGAAATGTACGAAGAGCCTAACAGTTCCGCCGCGTTCGCTGTCGCTGCTTCTAGAGTTCCATTTCGCAGTTGTTACCTTTCGATCGTTTCAAGCAAGACAGTGATAAATGCCAGTACTTTAAATGACTCTTTCCCACGTTTTACACAACACACAACACCGATCACGCACGACTGTACAGCTGTTGTTACATGACGGAGAAAACTTACAGAGAGAGTGTGTGTGTGTGTGTAATAACACTGAACAGCAGATATAGGCCTACTTAATGTTTCACAAAGTCTGTGCAGTTGCCTTACACATACAAGTTTTATTTCCAACCACTGCACAAAAGTAATTTTTACGCTCCGACATGTTTCGGCTACGTATTGTACAATTTGAGCACTACTATATAGCGACTAACTGTTGTGTAAAAAGCTAATGTGTGAATAGTACCACTTACCGACGTACAACACGCTGCTTATGTCTTTGTAATATTGTCTCCCTGATGATAGCTACAATACGTAGCCGAAACATTTAGGAGCGTAAAAATTACTTCTGTGCAATGGTTGGAAAGAAAGCTTGTAACTGAAGAACAGAGTTTTAAAATCACATCTTAATAAAGCATTACAGTAAAGGAGGGCAACAACCCTCTTTTCAATGCTATACAATTGAAATCAAAGCTTTTTTTTGTGATGGTGGGTAAACCTGTGAACAGAAGTGCATGTAGACCTTGACGTAAACGGTGCAGTGTGTGTGTGTCTGATGATAAACATCATCGACATGGCTCTACAAAGACTCCACTCCCCCACAATTTCAGATTTCATGAATATCAATTTAGCGGTTCTGTAGTTGTTGTACAACGCAGACACGGGCGGTGAAATTTTAATAGACGATCGGCACGGATAGGAATGCGCTTAAAAGTGTGGTGTGGCCCCCTGCTGTAAAGCAATTGCAGTTGCCTTTCTTGTTAACCACAACAAATGTGGTAAAACGAAATAATTAGTGGAAAGCTATGTAATATTTCATAACAAATCTTTTGAATGTATGTGTCAAATTGGACATATCAAACATTAAACAATCATGGGACTACTTGCAATGTGCCGGTGCAATAGTAATGTAAACTTATTTTACTATATCAACTTTAAGTCAAACCAACTAAAGCACAAGAATTATTAACAAAGTAAGGTATATTTGTAACCCCTACATACGTTTCGGCAACCAAGTTGCCATCCTCAGGGGGCGCATATAAAAATTTATTTTACTAGTGTTAACTAACTAACTCCATGGAGCAGAGTCCTTCTTGAGAAGCTAACAGGTCGTCAGCTAGTCAAGAAATTCCCCGCATTTTATGGAACCTGAAGGTTCATCACCGCACTCACAAGAGCCCGCCACCTGTCCCTATCCTGAGCCATATCAATCCAGTCCATGCCCCCCCATCCCACTTCTTGAAGATCCATTTTAATATTATCCTCCCATCTACGCCTGGGTCTTCCAAGCGGTCTCCTTCCCTCAGGTCTCCCCACCAAAACCCTGTATGCACCTCTCCCCTCACCCATACGAGCTACATGCCCCGCCCACCTCATTCTTCTCGATTTGATCACCCGAACAATATGTGGTGATGAGTACAGATCATTAAGTTCCTCGTTATGCAATCTTCTCCACTCCCCTGTTACCTCGTCCCTCTTAGGCCCAAATATCCTCCTCAGCACCCTATTCTCGAACACCCTCAGCCTATGTTCCTCCCTCAGTGTGAGAGACCAAGTCTCACACCCATACACAACAACAGGCAAAATTATAGTTCTGTATATCTTAATCTTTGTATTTTTGGATAGCAAATTGGAAGACAGAAGATCCTGCACCGAATGATAACAAGCATTCCCCGACTTCAATCTGCTCTTAATTTCTTCCTGAATGGAATTTTGATTTGTTAGGGTTGTTCCCAAATATTTGAACTATTCCAACCTTTCAAAGGATTTACTATCCAACTTTATGTTGTGATTTTGTCCTGCATTCTGATTGCGAGACATGACCATGTACTTAGTTTTCTCAGCATTTTACTAGTGTTACTTTCAATAAAACGAAGTCGTGCCTTTTGGAAGCTAGTAACGACACATCAAGATGATCGAAAGTGCTACCAGAAATTGTCTGTTAGCATGAACGCATGCAAACAAACTAAAGATTCATTCCAGCACACATACAGATATATCAGTATACGTTCCCGTACATACACATACATACCTAGCACGTACAGAGCACGTATAAACATAAATCAGTACAAACATGCACCGAACTTCATTGCCTACACTTCCCACCGCGTATGATGTTCTTAACGCCTTGCTTATTCGGCAGACCCTCCGACAGATGTGCAGGGAATGAAGTCTGCAGAAACGCACGGAGGAGTTACAGGCATAAACGGTAGTACGTCGGAACGTGGATCGACAAGCGCCTGTTCCTGCTTGCTTACACGGTCGGCCCAAGGGCCGTCAACGCTGCCAGTCAGTCTCGCGATAACATAACAGAACGGGCCATAATCTGGTTCACGCTTCAGAGCCGCTTTGAATTGCACTGGCAAAAGCAATTCTACAAATACATTGGTGTTGCCGTGGTTCTTACGTCCAAATCGAATAAAGGAATAAAACTTGTTTTGTTTTAAAGCAGGGGCGTAAAATGTTACGACTCTGCAATACAAAAACATGCCAACATCCCGAAAATGTGAAAGTTGTATGTATGGCTAGGCAGTATAATAGTTAGTATACATAACTATACAAAGCAGATATAAAGCGCAACCCGTATCTTCTAATAGCAAATGAGGCCTACGAAGGAACCCACAAATTTTGAAACAAATCTAGAAGTCGCCTCAAAATTCTAGGCGCCAGAAGGGTGACATGAAGTAAGTTCCATACTGAGGACCCATACATATTAGGCGCCATAGTAAAACAATTAGTCGCCCGGGATTTGTGCAACTTTTAACAACAACCTGTTACTTGAAAAATATACATTAAATGGATCATTGATCGAAATCGAAGTGAATCATAAAAACAGAAGAGGATAATGCTGTGGTATTAATTTGTAGTGGTAATGAATAAAATTTATATGGCTCAGGATAGGGACAGGTGGCGGGCTCTTGTGAGTGCGGTAATGAACCTTCGGGTTCCACACAACGCGGGGAATTTCTTCACTAGCTGACGACCTGTTAGCTTCTCAAGAAGGACTCTACTCCATGGAGTTAGTTAGTTAGTTAGTTAGTTAGTTAATGAATAAAATTTAGTGCAGTAGGAAATCTAGGCATTTTCCATTAAATTCACCTCATTATCATTACCTATAAATGAATACGTCGTATGCAACAAAATATCCACCTCATTGGGTGATCAAAGCTTCTATCCGGTCATTTTTAGATCTACTCTGTCTTTACTTAAAAGATACCTACATGATTTAGAGCTTCAATGAAGGAGGCCGTCCGTATTTTCCAACCTCCAGTTTCACCAACAAGACCCGGAATGTACCTATTTCACGTAGGCATACGGACAATAAATGCGTCCGCGTGTTTGGGGAACAAATCTGTTGCTGTGATGCTAAATAGTGATCATACAGCTTACACGAGAACCGGTGTGTTATTAACACATTGTTAAAGTCGTGTCACAGCTCCGGCGATTAGTGTCCGGCTTCTCACCGCAGAGGCTCGTGTTCGTTCTCAGGGCAGCCCATGTAGGATGTGAGGCACAGGAAGTAGCCATTAGGACAAGACTTTCGGGAGGACTTCGCTTCCCCGTCAGTCCTCATTATACCTATGCTCCATATCCGAGGGATGGAGAATAAGCACATTAGAGACTGCAGTTCCTAAAAAATGTCTCACTTCACCCTAAGAATAAAATAATAACAAAGACAAACTTACAATCACGGTCGTCACACACACACACACACGTGTCCCGGGATATGTAGGGTACACCAGACGGCTTGATTCCATGCACTAAAATGTAACCACTAACTAACTTCAGGCTAATTATAGGGGGCACCGGCATTAACTGACCACTCACCTCCACCCAGTGCCGAGGCTAAGAATGAGTGGTGCTATGCCTCTACTCACCCATACGCCATCACGGCGACCATAGAAACAAATTTTACTCTAGAACGAATAAGTGACAGTGACTGACTAAGTGGTCACCTTTACACTCAGGCAGCTTTACCCCCAAGGAAAGAGTTGCCAGGAAGACAGGCCCCAGAGCATATCTGAATGCGGCTAGCGGACAGACGAAGCCCTACCTTGTCGGAAATCAAAATCAAATCCCTGTCTTCTATCCCGCAGCACAGTCAAGCACCTTGAGTGAAAAGTCTTCGTCACTAAACTGGCTGTTCGATACACACGCGCTTTGCTTTACACTGAATCCCCACTTCCAATGAAAACAAGTGTGGGGTAAGATTTAGTTTGGTCAAATTAACGGCTGTAGAAAGAGTTAGGAGTTGATCAAATAGAAAAACACAGAACTCAGGAGAGTGCTACGGTTCCACCGTCCTCAAACTGCCGTGTCGCAGAGAAGAGTGTGGCTAAAATATGTGAAAAGTAGCTACTGAAAAATCCAATTTAGGTTAAAATCTCTTAGTTCCAGGAAAAAGTCGTGACTTTCCAGAATTTAGTTATAAAGTTTTTACTTTGTGATTTGTTTTGATGAAATATCGACTTCCCGAAAGCCGAAGACTGAAGTGTCTATGAATCGGGCTCTTTGTAACAAAATTAGATGCATCCGACAAGACAACAACATTTCATCCATTTTAGCAGGTAACGCTCGGATTATCTCACGCTGTTACATTCGATGCACAGGATTACAGTTTTGTGCTTCTGCCCTCTAAGAATTAAACATACAACATTTACCCTGTTGCAGCATCCTGCACACTGCAACTGTATGTACAGTAAAATGGTTATTAGTATACTTTTAAATATTTAAAATATATTCATCATTGTATTTTCATTTAATCTTACGATAACACTAACCCCTTTTCTCACTGTAAACGTTTCAGCTGAGATTAGCAACCTCCAGGGGCATACACAGGGGCGAAAGCTTTTAACATTTAAGTTACTGCATATATTTTTGGTATTTGATACATTTAAAATTACCTGAAGTTATGCACGTCACAAACTTGAAATACAATGAATTTTTTCCTTTCGTTCTTCTTCCTTATGTTCCTTCTAGCCGTTGTTTCAGTATAACCGTTGTCAGGTTTGCTGTTCGTTTTCGAGTCTGTCTACTCCAACAGAAGGGGTTCAGACCTGAAAAATAAAATGAGAAATAACACTAATCCCCAACCCGCGGAGCCGAGAAAATCTAAAAACCATAAAGGGAACTTTAACACGGCCGTGTCATAGCTCAGACGGCTAGTCGCCGGTTTCTCACCGCAGAGGCCCGCGTTCAGTTCCAGGACAGTCCAGGTGGGATTTGTGGACAACAAGGTGGCGGTGGGAAAGGTTTTTCTCCGAGTACTTCTGATTTTTCCCTATCAATACAATTACACCAAAGCTCCATCGATGCTATATAACCTTAATATTAGACAGCGTCATTATATAAGACACAAAACTAACGACGGTACGAAAAATCGAAATGTACCCGATATATTCAAAACATATGAGTATGTAATAGCGTACATTTTTTTACAGTTCCCACTCAAAAACAGGCCCATGAAGACACTATTTTAATATTGTTTAAAAACGCGTCTTTTTTTTAAAATAATCATCTGCAGATATTCCGTTTCAGTTCTTAGTAGTCTTACACGGAACAAAGTAACGTGAACAAAACTAAAAACAAATTCATGCAATACTCTCCCATATATAACATTTAATACGCATGGTTTGTGAGTGAGTCACACCCGGCTTACTTTCACCAGTGTACGATAGAAAAGCATTAATCGTTAATGACCTCTACATGAATATGCTTTCCTCTGCGTTCAGACTGATAGAAAACATAAATCAAAGGCGAAACATAATATCAGATCGATATGATTGGTAGAGTTGTGTTAGGTAACTGTTTATAAGTAGACACATATCAGTGAAGCACTAACATTTACATACGGACGTAAACAAAGCGTAACGCTGAGACGCTTTGTGGTTCATGATTGACACTGACCGTGGAAGTAAACGTATGTAAGGAGAAGATTAACATTTTCACGGTGGAAGATTAATGAATAAACAGGAATTAAACAAAACAAGTCAGTTACAATAATACGTAAAATGATGACAGAAGAATGGAAGAGAGAGAGAAGCAGATGTTTCACCAGAGAAAGGAAATGCTAAACAAAGACAGCACGACGGGATTCAGCTATGTTTACAAGAAAATAATTTAATGACCAGTATTATAATTTCATCAATCATCAAAATTGACCCGTCATATCAAAGGTCCATTATTCGTCACAGACAAAAACGCGAGACCTGTAATTCTGTCGCTGCGTAGTAATCGAAGTGGTGAACGGGACCGAAAAGTGGTGGTAATAAATGGAAAATCTTCAGTCTCAACACTACATAGCGTACATATTCAGTTAACTCGTAATTTACAGCGGCCTTCTAATGCTATGACGTACAGTATTGGATCAGGGGAAGAGTTATTTGTGGAAATTGTAGCTAGAGGTGCAAGTGTCCAGATTTCCAGCAGAATTTTCAATGGCTGTATACTAAAATAGTAACACCTTAGGCAAACTAGAAAGTTTGGAATGCTAAGATACCCCTTTATAAGGACAAAAAACTTTTCCTTCTGCAATTTATATACGTTTAGATAACAACATTAGCGTAACAATAAAAACACGTAAAACAATTTTACTTTCGCTTCTCTGCACACACTCGTTACTCGAGTCACAGATAATAATATAGGATCGCATTCCCTAAGGTCACCTCAAAACAAACTTATGGACAGAAACAAAAACAGCACAACTTATTACACATAGGCGTATCTTGTCACAAGAACAAAAGCAACTGATACAAATGTGGAACTTCTCTACACACAACAAGCTGATAACAGTAGGTAATTACTGCTCCTACGAGCACCAAAGGGGGAGAGAAAGTGTATGAAAAGGCTTTATTTTCGTGTACTGTAGATAAGGTAGTACATTATCACAAGAACGTCCATTAGAGTGTCTGGCAAAATCCAGTAACCCAATTGGAAATTAGCATATCGGTGTCAGCTCTTTAGAATACGCAAAGGAACTCTGTGCCATTCCCTTTAAACGCGTTTTAGAACTCCTTGCATTGTCTATCAGCGTCTTCGAACCAAATCCAACGTAACGCTACTCACTTGCCTTCGGAAAGTACTCTTTTTCGAATTCCGACTGGTCTGACTGAGCTTTCAGTAGTTTTCCTCAGTCAGAACAAGCGGCAGTCAAGGTCTCGATTCTTTATCCTCCTTCCCCTCGCCGATTCATCGTTCACAATAACTGATAATACGTGACACCCGACATCAATTCATCGTTGTGAAATAATCGTACATGTAAACAAGCGAGGTCACTGTGGCAGCTATTTCTTGATTTACTTGAAACCCCTAGACATGTGTTAAACAATGCTGAATAGCAGGACGGCTGTGACTGATCAACTGGGATGAATGCCGAAGGAAGCGGTCCTTTTCAAAGTACCACGCACACGCACACACCCCGCACCCCGCACGCGCGCGCACCACACACACACACACCACCACGCACACACTCTGCTCGGGAGAAAAGAGTAACAGCAACAAACCCCGCACTCAGGGTAATCGAAGTCATTACCTCCCGGAAGCGAATCAGGTGTGCTAACTATTCAACCACGACGTTCGGTATTGATGCCTATACCTTCAGGATTCCCTGAAGTTTGAAGCATCCTGAAGATGGAGGCAATACGTTCTTCCGAAAGTTCGTAGATTTCTACAAGACCACACGGCATCACATCCCAGAAGACATTACAGCTACAGCCATGGGGCCTCAAATCGTACGCTGCACATAGTTTAAAACTTTTTCCAGCTGTGGGCACAGACGAAATCAAAATCAGTTCGATAAAATGGTGATTGTTATGGACGCCTCTTGGCAATGCTCAGGTCAACAAGTGATCTATTGCAGGCCGTAAGGCAAACTGCAGAAGGGAACTCCTGTGTGACATTAGAGAAAATGTGGGTTTCTACTCGGATTTCTTTCCATCGCTTATCTTCTTTTGAGTATTTTTTTGCAGTTCAATCAATAATATATGACTGCAAACCCAAACGACTATAACGCACTCCACATCACTGGAACACAAAACTACGGATAAGTAGAGCAATAAGTCAGGCGCCACCTCCGCTTTTCGTTTCAATTTCGGTATTTTCACTTCGTAGAGGTACACAAAACCAAGTCACGAAGCTAAAATCCGCAAGGAAGACTTCGCACACCACCAGTAACAACAACTAATTGCTTTCAAAATACGTCGCAGTTCGTATACTTGTAGTTCCTGTATTTGCGGTGCTGAAATCTCAGGTCCTGTTACAGATCAAGGAGACTTACAGATTTGGATTTCTGGAAGTCAAGAGCGCTCGGATTTCGAACTACATGGGAAAACCAAGGCACCAACGCATGGAATTGTAACTTACACATGGTAGACTCAAAAAGAAATAATAAAGAAATGCAAAAGAAGAGGGATAATACCAAGCAGTGTGTGTAGTGAAGCAGAAAATTTACTACTCTGAAGGTTCCCACGCTGTGCCCGCTCGTCCTGGTAAAAATGGTTGGAGGAAAGGTATGGCTTTGGGAAGTGAAAAGGTAAGGTGATAGGAAGAACTGTCAGGGTATGCAGCAGAACAAAGAAGTTGAGCTTTGGGTTTCATTTTGTGTTTAGAAGGACTGCCTGATGACATTTTGATAAAGCCGAAAAAGCTTCGTTTGGGTCAAAATCTTGAAGTTAGTGTTGGAAGGGCTCCAAGACAAGTATGCAGTGCAAATTGGATTTTGGGGACCAACCAATTCCCATTTCTGATCACCATGATACAAGAACTTGGACTGCTTATACCCTGAATATGTAGAAAGCAAGATCCTCCACAACGCCGGTAACAATTCTCCAACCGACACAACGTCATATCCCAGAAGACTTGGATCTTTATCACCGCTGTGAGAACCTGACATCAAGAAATCTACCCACTTATTTAATTATCAGACCTGGTATAGGCATCCCTCGACTCGACCGAATTTCCCGTTCTCACGACTTCATCTGTACTTGTGAATTCAACTTATTACTGAAGCAATAAAAATATATTTGTCTGAAACAAAAGAAAATTAGCATTTGTAAACGACTAGACTGATTACAGTTAATTAAAATGGTGCGTTTTCAGTGAAAATTACAAGGCAATGAAACAAAAGAAATGATAAATACACGTACAAGTCAGTAACATTTCGAATTACGACTCTCCTAGGCATTAAACTGTCGCGTGAGTCAGAGGCAACCCGTCTGCGTAGTACCTGCTGGACTTGCGGCACAATATCGACAAAGATTCGAGGTATTTTAAGGTTTTTCTATGGGACGAAGCGTACCCGCTACATTTACTCACTAAACAATCAGCCCTCCCATGCCACCAGAGGTGAGATAAAACAAAGTGATGGGCTTAGCGTTTCCACGGATACTGTTCGTCACATGAGGTGTCTTCTTTGCTGAAAACTCATATTTCAAAATAAAATAAAAAATCAATAAAAAGGGGTAATTGAGACTACGCAGACATACAAAAATATACGAGATTTTTTTTATGGTCAGAAATTTGGTTCGAATGTTGTTGCTGAAGATACAAATCTTCTGGAATATTAAGCCGTGTAGACTGACAAACAGTTACAGACGCCTCGAAGGATCACAGTGCCTTCATCTTCAAGGTCACGCAATCCAAGCTGAGGGGATTTCTTGACGCTGAAGACGATGGCACTACGAACTTTCAAAACCGTTGGTACACATTTATCAGTAGATACGCCGTAACATCCCAGAAGACACAGTCTTTGATGACTAAGCACTGAAATATTTTAAGTCACTGATTTGTTCTTGCGGTATTTAACGACACTTAAACGCAGAGGTTATTTGGCGTCGAATGAGATGAGACGGTGATCAGGTACGCTTACTGTGAACTGGAAACAGCTAGGCTGTTAGTCTCATTTATTTTAAGGCAGTGTCCAAATTCTGAATCCAGAAAATATAAAACTCCTCAAAAATCTACTGCGTAAGAAAGGAAGTTTTAGAAGAGGGTTTCCGAAGTAGTTCTGTTTTGTAAACAAGATCTTTGCTCACACATTCTAACCTCCGTACTTTACACAGAACTTAACTTCCTCGAAACCCTGTCGGGTAGCGACAACCCTCACCCAGCCTTCCATCATTTCCTCGAGACCCTCCAGACAAGTTAGGATCATATCTTACCGCAACCTACGACTGCTTTCCAGCCTTCACCCACAACAGGCGCTGTATGTCAACCAACAAATGTCAAAAAATAATTTCAACTTCGACACTCACCTTACATCTGTACACGAATTCAAACATGTTAGAAACTGGAAAAGAGGCCCTTTTGTTCAATCCAATACTTTTATAATTCCTAAACAGAAAGATGACAATAATGTGGTACTCCAGTCACGACAGTAATCCTGAAATTACGTAGTTTCTCAAATATCTCTAACAACCTAAGATGTGGTCGATTTCTTAAAGATAATAAGAAGACTATAATGCATTATTCCGGAGGATTGTGCCTTATCACGCAATGAGAAATCGGACGTCATAAAGCAGTTACAATTCTGAAAGAAGCGTAAGTGGCGATTAATCTCGGCTGTGGAGATTAAATAGGACTGTTGTTTAGTGCCACAGTGCCTGTTACGAGTACAGACATCGCAGAAGTTCCTATTCCCAGATGGCAGGGCAATCATAGACTGTTTATCTATTTTCCAGTCCTTTTCGTATATGCTCCGTATTTGTCCTCGTTTCAGTTTCCCATCTATTTCATTTTTCCTGCTTTAGTTTAGTTACCAGCACTTTATGTTAAAGATAACTAGTCTGCACTGTTTGTAAATCTGTAAAAAAATTAAGGCGCAGGAAACAATATTTAGTTTTACAGGGATAAACACAGGCCTTTCACAAAATACGTATTCAGTATCTCGAAACTCACCTCGTGAAACAAAAAAAAATGTTAGAGATGACAAGATGCTTCACACTTCGCTCCCGAGACTTTAGCAATGGATGGTACCGGGTTCGATACACGAGTAAAAGCTAATAAATATTTCTGCAGTAGGTGAAAATAAAAACTACGGTTTCTCTCTCCCTGTCTAACTAACTAACTAAGTAACTCCATGGAGCAGAGTCCTTCCTGAGAAGCTAACATATTCTCAGCTAGTAAAGATAGTAAAGAAATTTCCCGCATTTTATGGAACCCGAGGGTTCATTGCCGCATGCACAAGAACCCGCCACCTGTCCCTATCTTGAGCCAAATCAATCCAGTCCATGCCCCATCTCACTTCTTGAAGATCCATTTTAATATTATCCTTCCATCTACGCCTAGATCTTCCAAGTGGTCTCTTTCCCTCAGGTCTCTCCACCAAAACCCTGTATGCACCTCTCCTGTCTCCATACATGCCACGTGCCCTGCCCATCTCATTCTTCTTGATTTGATCATCCGAGTAATATTTGGTGAGGAATACAGATCATAAAGCTTCTCCACTCCCCTGTTACGGTTTCTCTCGGATACTAAAATTCAACAAAATTTTAAATTACATTAATCACAATGTGTCCTAAATTTTTGTAAAAATCTCTAAGTGCCGTATAATTCACTCAGTACTATAGTATTGAGTGCACTTATATTGGAGGATAAAACAAAACTCAGTCGAAAACTACAAAATGTTTTGGATGGAGGAGAGTCAAGGAAAAGCATGGGGAAAGACAAATTCTAGAATATAAAGCTAGAATTAAAAACTGCGTAAATGTTATCATTCTGAATATAAAGGTGCAGATAAAGTGCTCAACAAACACGCTTTCGCAAAACAGAAGAGGTCGGATTCATTTGAATATGAAAAAAGGAGGATAAAATTAATAGCGCAACACCTACGCAATGCTGAGAATCTTTCCACCAGTGCTCCGTACTGATATTTTATTCATCTACCACCGACTCTATATAACCACGGCAATTGACGGTGTGGTTAAAACACTTCTCTCTGTCCCTCTCTCGGTCTCTCATAACACAGCGTCATCAAAAACTTCTTAAAATAACTGAGTCCCTGAAAAAAGTCCTATCAAAGGCAGAAATAATTTCAACAACGGCGACGCTTCAAATCCCGACGCTTCCCACAGGGCGAAGCAAATTAAATTATAAACGAAAAAAAAAAGTTAGAAACCGAAGCCTCTACGAAAGCTTCAGTAACTAACCAGCAAAACTACCCGTTCTTCGCCCGGGGTTTTCTTACAAGAAACTGTAATGACATAATTAAATTGTTTACGCCACTTTTTACGACAGAAATTCCAGACGACCACAAATAATTTACCGAAAGTGCGTATTTCTTCGTGTGGGATTTTCTTCAAATCAGCTGTAATGAAAAGTAAAATTACATACTCCATTACAAAACAACCAAATTTATACCAGTTTTTGACAACATAATGCACAGCATTTCTCCCCAGTAGCGGCCATTCATCTTACGTATTTGGTTTCTTAGTAAAAACAATCGTTTTAAACAAACAATTGCCTACTTTTGCAAATGGAACTAGACTGCATAATCTGGTATTATACGTTTACAAAACACCACACTCATTACTGGCATGCACTAATCCACTACATATATAGGGTGTGGCAAAAGAAAACTATAAAGTGACATTAAAAATTATTATACAAACTCATAATAACTCCCAATCTAACACAAATTATGTCTTACGTCTAAACATTTCTTAACGCGAAATGTCGTATTAACAAACACGGTTTGCAGCTGTTGCGCTACAATAGCTACGAGTGCTTCTGATGACTTTCACTTCAAAGTTTCTTTTAAAACATACCCACCCTCCCTCCCCCCTTCGCATGTGCGTGTGATTAGAATAGTATGCATAGCGTAGTACTATGGCGCCTTCGCTCTCTTGTGTTTAACACGTTTACTGCTATAATATATCAGTAAAATAATAAATAGTCTCCACAATTCACTATTACACACATTAAAACAAAATTAAATATGTACGTAACTTGTTTAAAATCATATATGCTTGAAAGTAGTATTGTAATACAGCACTAAATTGAAGAAAACATCAATATTACAAAGCAGTTTAAAATCAATTAAGAATCTTTTGCTTTACGTAGTAGAATACCGTACCATGGTTAAGTCCACCACTCCCTTGTGCCAAGCATCAATTGACGGTCTGGTAGGCGGGTTCAACCCAAGACTATCTTCGACAACGTGTCTGAACTGCCGTGACCGACTTACTTTCGTGGAATCTACATATTGCGCTTTCTGCATTTCCGTCGTTTTCTCTACCACGATTACAGAGCACGTGGCAGCTGCCGATGCAAAAAAAAAAAAGTGCGAATTTAAAACTTCGCATGATGTTCTGAATGCCACACAAATTTCATGATCGTGCGGAGTTTAAACCACATTTATTAAAGTACAAAAATCATTTATAATTGCTTTGTATTCCACAAAACATTATATTCACTGCGACAACATTACTCAACAGGTCGCTGGGAGCATATCCAGCTACGTACTAAAGTCCAACCTTGAGTCAAGGTCTTAGATCTTATTCTATCATTTCTCTTAACGGCACAGTGTTCAGTGTAGTACATAACAACTCGTCCTCATGTTACGTTCCACCGTTTGATTTGTATGTTTCCCTCACGTTTTAAGTCCATTTATGTTGCAGATATAATAATAATAATAATAAATAATATAATAATAATAATAATAATATACTTAACATCCAGCTCGTGAAAATAAGTTTCACGGAACATAACGATAACTCCAGTTTTGCAACTAATAATTAACTTATCATAGTCCCGAATCTGTAACCGATATCAGGTATGCGTTCACAGCTTTCTGTAGCAGCTCACAGTTACACGCATATTTAAAAGTAACGTTTATTTTGCAAAGGGAAATCTAGCCACATATAGCGAACAATATTTAAATAATAAGCGCAAAATTGCAAAGTCAGTTTGTCCAGTATCCTTTAAGAAGCAACACTATGTTCGTATCTGTAAGCTGACAGGACTTGTCTTCAAGACGACAGAAATAACGTCTGCTTCATGTCACAGCATTTTGTGCTGTAGCACAGTCGCACTGATATAAAATATGTTAATAACTGAAACGTATAATTATGTAAATTTGATTGTTAAAGAAACACAAACCTCCAGCGTTACATCAATTATACATGAATAGGGGCGTATCCGCTTCATTTGAGAGTTTTCCCATTACGTTCTCATCACTCCGTGACAAATACGGCTATCTAACAAATCACTGACCATCTGCACAAATGCTTCAGCAATGAATTTCTTGCCAGCAGAAAAACAGCCTGAACTTTCAATTGAGGTAAAGCGGTCCCATACAGGCCTTGGCAGGCCCTTAGGGCTCCAGGAGGTCGAGGCTCCCAGGTTTTTAGACAATCAGCACATGAAGATGGTAAGGTTGTCAGCCCTATGCACCAGCCGCCTTTACCCCCCAGGAAAGATTCTTGGTACTCATTTCTGTTAGAGGCTGAGTCGACCCCAGGGCCATAGTGCGACCGAAAGGATTATGTCAATGAAAAATTCCAGTGACACCATAGGGAATCGAACCCGCGACGTTCCGGTTTGTAGCGTAGTGCCTCCTGAACTTTCAATTACACAGAAAACACTTATCAACCAACAATTGCACTATTAAAGTTTATTATCACTTAAAATTACCCTACATATTTTTCGGTCATCAGGTGACCATCATCAGGGGCAATCACACGTACATGCGAATGCCCCTGATGATGGTCACATGATGACCGAAACATATGTAGGGTAATTTTAAGTGATAATAAACTTTAATAGTGCAATTGTTGGTTGATAAGTGTTTTCTATTACCATAATGCACAGTGAACAAAAAGTTAAGTTTCAATTACACAGTTAAAATCAAAACATAAATAAAAAATGAAACATTGAAAACCGACAGAGAATAATAGTAATACTGCAATAGCTCGGTATACTAGCAATCGACGAGTTTTCGCTTAAATGAGCTATTTCCACTCACAAACTGATCGTTGTTGCTTGCGTCTCTTCGCGGCTGTAGTCGGTTCCCGAACCTTTCGAATGCGCAGTACATCACATCACCCGTGAGCGGTCTGAGCAGAAGAATCAGCATCACAGCCTCGGAAATTATTCTAGTTACCAGAACCATAAACTTCAAAAAAAGCACTAAAACCTAGCAGAACCTAGTAGCTTTGTTGTAAAGTTAATTCTCTCGGTATTAATCGTTCTTTTCATCGAATACATCCTAAACAGCTTTGTGACTCCTAATACAGAAGGTACGCAATTTTTTGCAGTTTCCATACAACTTTAACTACTGTTCATGTATAGATTAATGGCTAAAAATGTGATTTAAATATAGTAATTTGACCCTTTATGTTTTTTCATACTTCGGCACCATCCTGAGTTGCATTAAGGTGAACTTCATTTTGGGTGAACTTTTCTGACACGGAACCAATTATAATTGAAAACAACGAACGTAATGGGAAAGTAATTTTCGTTTTAGGAGTTTCTGTCTTAAGGGCAGTTTCCAAGAAATGAATTAAGCTCGTCATCCGACGGATTGCTGTAGTTGTCCAGTAATAATAAAGCAGAATCGCCAGAAGCGCCTGCGGTGGCGTAAGGAGACCGTCTCAGTCGTGGGAAGAGAGGAAAATATTTGTATTATGTATGAATGTCATTCAATAGAATAACCTCAAAGTACCTAAATGTTGTCTACAGAGTTTAAAACTGCAAGCATGCCTTAATAGAGCATAGGTTGAAGGCGTTCGAGAATAGAACGCTGAGGAAGATATTTGGGGCTATGAGGTAGGAAGTAACATGAAAAGACAATTGCATAAGAAGAAGCTTCAGGTGTTTAATCCCAGCCAGAAATAATTAGCATAATAAAATGAAGAAGTGTGAAACAAGCAGGGTATTTGGCACATATGGGGACGAAAAAAAATGCATACAAAATTTTGGTGAAAAACTGTAAAGGAAAGAGAGTTCCAGTTTCCTGTACCCACTGCAGGTATGACAAAGCCAAGAACAGCCAAATGCACAAGAAGATGACGTCAGTGTCATACACACACACACACACACACACAAAGCCTCACGCTATGTGCTGATATGAGCCGCTTCCAGCACGACTGCCGTTACAATTACCTATTGTAATGTGTGTGACGTCCACAAGCAATTAACTTTCAACCCAGTGCTAACATTACAATCCCGTTACTATGGGCTGGCTGTATCATCAGGTGGCACATTACATTTCTAGAACGGCTGTATGCTGCCTGACGAAGTGAAAACGCAATTCGTGAACTTAGTACCTTAGTGGTCTTTTCACCACCGAAGGTATTCCTACTTTGACGTAGTGGTGGATTTTAGTGGTCAAATGATCCTGAGAGCTACGCTACTGGTAGGGTAGCTATTGGTAGGGCTTCCCATGCCAGACAGGTCAAAGGTGATGACCCAGACAAAGAGGGATACCCTGGTCTTCCAGGCTGGGGGTTGGGCTTGGGGCTGACAACCAGACCCTTAGAAATGTTTTGTTCAGAAGCTTCTAAAATTCGAAACCGGATGGAAACAACGAAGACAACCCAGCATAAGAACATAGGCGTAAGGAATTGGAGACGTAAGTCGCAGGATCGAGAACAGTGGAGGACAATTTTGGAAGAGGCTAAGGTCCACCAAAGATTGTAATGCCAGAAGAAGGAGAAGTGGTCATTTTAACAGATGTGACACTCGTTGCATTCAACGGTTCTGAGTTTTCCAATTATTCTAATAAGAAGAAACATTTTCGATCCGACTTTATTACTGATCGTATTACAATTTTCTCTCAGACTGAAATCTCGTCTATGCTTACAAAACGTACCTAGCTGCATTTCGTCCGTTTTACGTACTTCACAAATAAGCACATACTATGAATACAGGCAAACAAAATCTACAGTTAAATAAAACCAGGCAAAATAGCATACATCATAAAAGTAAATATAAAAACTAGAAAAAGTGACAAAACAATAATTTCGTAGAGATGACAACGATAAATCGAGAAAATATAAAAATTACATAGACAGTACGTAACTACTAAGAAGCCATAATAAGAACGGTGTATATGTAGTAGCCAAATTTGATTACATTTAATCCATTCTTAGTCTGATTAAACAAAAAATAATTTCTAACAGATTATGAACACAACTTGAAAAACAAGCATTACACAGACGTCACCCAAAAAGCTATATGAAGAGAATAACAAACAAGTAAGTTTGATGAGTTTTAATCAATACTTAATAAAGTTATAATTGTTTCAGTTATATACAAAACACTTCTAGTATGAACATTAAACATTTTAACCTGTTTTCATAATACTCGTATAAATATTATAACGTTACATCACTTCTCTTTCTTTGATTGTGGTCAAAATATGATTTTGCCGTGGTCCTAGGACGGAATTTGTCGGGAAAGCTTTATTTGTATAATATGACGGTACGAGTACAAATGCACTGTTAGTGCGCGGTACTTTGCCATATTGTTTAAACCAGTGCTTTTCAACCTTAATTTCCTCGCGTACCACTCTCACGAACAAAACATCTACGCGTACCACCAGGTACCGACAATATTAATAACATACACTTTGTACTTCCCTAGTTTAACTTTATAAATACTTTGTGTTTTTCTTTTCGTTTAAATACATGCAAACAATTTTAGTAATGCGAGTAACAAATTTAAAATTGAATTATGAAAACCATTTTAATTCCCACACAACGTCGCGTACCAACAGGCGACGCTTCGCTTATCACCAGTGGTACGGGTACCACCGATTGAAAAACACTGGTTTAAACAACACAGTACAAATTTCAAGCAACTCCATATTCGTGAGATCTGAGGTTCTCTTGGCGGTATCACGATTACGATCTGCGACGTAACGCCGTGTAGCTAGCACCTACAGACGAAAGGACATGAGGTCACATCCCAGAAGACCGTCATCATGATACGCTTTATTCAGTCACCCTTTGAAACCCACTAAACATTACCAACTTATGAGTTGCAACTGCAGTACGATTCTGAAACCGTATGTTAAAACAGAGCTTAGAAAAATGTTTCAACTTCATTAATGTATGCCTATCTTTTAATGAAAAAATAAAGGAAACGGATTTCAGGCTTCCACCGCGGTGTAAATGAGATCTTCGCATTTCTGGGATGTTATGCAGCATACATTGTTAGTTAGCTACTGAGGTTTCGGGACAACGTATCGGTCCCATCTTCAAGGGTCAAGCCGAATAGTTTTAAATTTTACCGCAGACTAATCTGTAATTATCACAGCACTACTTGCAGACTATCAGACTGTATATTTTGAGTCCAAACATGATGTATTTTTGCAGTGTTCATAGTGTGTTCTCTTCGCTGACATTATTAAGACAATACTGCAATGCAAGTCTCCCACGTTTCGATTTACTGTCCCGTCGGAAACTATGTTACTGGTTCTCTGTTATACCAATCGATAGACCATGGTACACAACAGAATCTTGTACGAGGTCTTGCCTCTGCGATCAACGGTAGTGTTTCTGTTACTGGTTACAATGGAGTATGACTTTGACCTTGGTAGTGGTTTCCCAGGGGGCAGTCAGATCGTCAGATGTTTATGAGCAGTATCCGAAGTATTCCAGTGAAAAATAATTGGGCTCAAGTGTAGTCGTGCCTTGTGAGGGGGAGTTAATTCAACTGCGCGAGACACAATGTTCTGTTGTGTTTATCTGGTTAAAGCTCTTCGTATATTTGACTCTAGGCTCGTTATGAACCGAACACCCAACAAATGGCAATCAATGAAAAGTGATTAAGGCTCATATTTTAGACAGGATTTGTATGTTTTCTCTACAAGCTTCGACCGGAGATAAGGGACCCCCAACCACGCTGTTAAGGACAACGCCTTTCTTCTGAGTAACGATTAGTACCATCTTATGAGAAATACACGTTTCTCTTATCAAGGGAAGCCAAAAACTGCTCTCTGTTACTTAACTGATACAAATTACACCAGTGTTTGTTGACTGCCTCGGCTTCCCAGGGCCAACATGTGCGCTAGTTCACAGCAGACGTATCCAATATAACGTCAACAGGGCACTTTATTTACTTGACCCAACGACCTCAAGCACTGCCAACAGATGCAGAAGGAAACAAGATAATCGAAGTGGCCACAAATTGAAAATACTTCGACAGTGAAGATGAAGCACAATGTTCCCCCCACAAGCCGATAACCACCTATCAGAATATATAATGTAACAACCCAGAAGACCACAACTAAATTCTCACGGCCAGAAAAGGCCACAGCCTACCTCAAAAGGTATCTTAATCAGGAAGCCTCTTGCCATTCCCTTTCATCAAGACAGAGACGTCGAAATGTACATTTTCATAATTTCATTTTTACAGTGGATAATACCCAAGAAGAATCCCGGCAGCAGGCAGTCGTCTCTCTGAATCCATTACTCTAACAAACTATTGGAAGGCAGGATAGCCGACTTCGCGTGTCATACATGTCTTCAGAAGCAAGCGTACCACTGAAAATATTTAAGTTGGAAGCATTACAAGGGGTGCGTGCGCCTTCTGCGTTCTTGCAGTTTATATACGATCTGTAGCTAAGTCTGCCCTAATGAGATCATTTGTAGATTCCACCAGTCCCTGTACGCGAATACCAAGTTAGAAGTCACCACCGCTTCATCTCCTGCCATTGCCACTTCAGCATAATCTCGTTGTATGGTAGCCATCTTCTAAAAGTGACAACACGTAATTACATAACCCGAAAAAATTACATAAGGACGTCCCTGTCCCTAAGCACTGAGCCACTAGGGGCAGCTAGGGGACACTGTGGTACGGATCCCCGCATTTTGTATCTCTGTACCACATGAAGATGAATGGTGCCAGGTCGATTTATTCCCCTTGCACCCATTCGACAGGTGACTGGTTTGGCTTACAGCCTCTAAGACACAGTTGCGAAAATAAAGCCCCGTCTGTGACTGGAACGGATTTCCGATCGTTTCAGTCAGTACCCAGTCACTTTACTGACAGACCAACTGGACACATATAGGTTCTTCTCTAACAATATACGTACAATGATGCGGGTGGACAGAATCCATACAAAGGTCACATATACCTCTGACGAAAGAATGGAACATGTTCCTCTCGAAGGTAAACTGTCCGTTTGTCGTATCACTCGTACACAAGAACGAAAAGCCCAGGATCGCTATTGTTCAAACATGTTTGCTGAGAAACAGACCGCTGTCTGTGTCACGTTAACATTCGAACAAACAGCTACTTTAATTAAATGTCACTACACTTCAGTTTTGTGATGGTAATATTACTAACATGAGACGGAGATCGAGCGGAGGAATGAATTCTGTCAGTTTTACGAGCACTATTTGAAAACGGTAGACCCAACTATGGCAGTGATTATTGTCAGTCAGACAAAATACAGCAATATTAACCGTTTAAGGCCCTGTGGTAACTACATGTATCAGCATGTGTAATAAAGAAAACTCTACATTTTGCCACACATTGTGTTTATATGTTCCCCATGATTCTCACAATCAACACCTATTATTTTCTTGTACAACATTAACAAATTCATCTTCAAATGGGGATTGTCTGTGTTATCTGTGAGCTTGGAACTGAAGATTCACAAACAATTTAGGCGAATGTCAGTCTCCAAAAGGTTATATTATTATTATTATTAACCGCTAATATTTTAGAGAACAAGGTACTTGATAGTTAGATAACGTTTGTATCCATTCAGAAGCATAGGCCCCATGTTCCAGAACAGACAGCGTGTGTTCACAACATATAACGCATGGCATAACTCTTACACTTCAACTGGTTTTAAGTCTGAAATGGTTTTAACATTGTATATGTATAATATATTAGTTTTAACTGTAATTATGATCTTGATATAAAACGGCGGCAGCTAGTGGTGTTTATATGGCGCCCTTGAGTATGATCAAAGGACTGACGTGGGGCTAAGTAATAACAGCTGAGTAATGTGTGATGGCTGCTTATTGATTAATCTACTGTTTAATGACAATGCAATGGTTCAGGTGGCTAATTGCCGGTTCCCAGGGCGAGCCATTTGAAATTTGTGGCAGAGAAAGTGGCATTGACACAGGTGTCTTGGTTTTCCCCTGTCAATCATCATTCCGCCAATGCTATATACTCATTCACCTGTCACCCGAAGAATAGGCAATGGGCCCATTAGAGGATGCAGTTCCGCAGATAAAGTTTCACACTCCCCAAGGAAAGTAAGACTACCTTCCTGTTTTTACTATCAATATGTCGTACACAATCATAGCTTATCGCATGTCTTTCGGAAATCAGCCGTATTTCGCTTTTCAATAATGAATTACGAGACATGACACACGTCTGGAACCTTCTGACAAAATATATTTACTGTAGACATATTACACTATATTTGCTGTAGTTGTAATACAGTACATTTTTTGCAAATTCTCCTATAGCCACCATTTCAAAAGTACAAATTTAGAACCTGCACTATATAAATGGAGCTCATCACAAAACCATTGAATAAGGCTTCGTTAATATAAATTTAGTTCGTTATTATATTTTCTTCAAAGCGTAGTCACAAAATCTACCCAATGCTTCTTCTCTGTCTCCATGGTATTCTCATTTTGTAGGCAGTAGCTGTCAGAACTTATTCTGACGCTAAAAAGAATGCAAATAAAAGAATCTGAGAAAATAATTATTTTCGCAATCGATTCTTTCCAATTTCATTTGATTTATTTGCAACCCACAAACACACCCACATCAAGCTTCAAACACAAACAACAGTCATAAATTATTTAACACATTTCATCACCATAATAAGAAAATAAAAGCCTGATGATGTGATTTATGTGCAATAGAGGATTTGTAAATCAGAAGTAACGCTGTAAAGACAACTTATTTTTCACAAACGACAAATGCTTGCAACAGTGGCACATGCACACACTGCGCAACATTGTAGACATACACAGCATTCCGTACGTTCGAAACAAATTTTACAGACTGCCATGGCCTATCTCATAAAAACATGTATACGATATCAAATGTGCCTCCCATGGAAGTACAGGCCCTACATATAAATTTATTTTAAGAATATTTTGAAATTCCGTAGACCTACACTTAAATGACCATTAAGGAAAGCCAAGCCATGTTCTCTTTTAAGGCAGGGTTTCAAACAAACGAATAGAATGCGTCATTTTGGGTTCTGACAGCACTGTTGATGAAGATTCAAGTCCTCCAGGATGTTAAACCGTGTCGTGTGGTAAAGTTACCGACGTTTCGGAAGGTAAACTCCAAAAAGCCGCAACAGTTTACAACACGCAACATCGCAGAAAACATGAATCTTCAGACCATACCAACTTCTACTGCAGACTTCGTCAAAGGACGAGATGCATTCACATTCACCACCGTCATATTATTTAAAAAATAACATACTCCAAGCCTATATTCTGTTGTTCACAGGAGTGCCTTTCGTAAATTAACTTCAAGCATTTTTATGAAAAAGGGGAGGTACGGCAATACAGACACCATACCCCGGGGAGCCGCCCTTACGTTTTGGAAGAGTATCAGGTTCGCGTAAAACTTCTGAAACCCCCATTATGTGAAGCTCAACTTCTAAAATAGCCTGCAATAATTCAGCCTGACAAAGTCCCTCTTGTGTATGTGTGTGTGTGGGGGGGGGGGGGGGGGGGGGGGGGTAAGTTAGTTCCTTCGCAAAGAACTCTTTTCATTGAAGCCCTGTGTGCTGAAACGAAAGCAGACATTTGAAATCGTTTTCAAAGTCGAAGCGCTCCTTCAGTTTCATAACTGCATGTGAAAATCTTAACACAGGTATTTCGCACACACAATATCTTGTATCCCAGCAGCTCCTTATTTTTTTTCTAAAAGCCTGCCACCTGACGCTGTGACCCGTGCACTGAACTCAGAAACCCTCCGGGTGACGGGGGCTACTACGTCATCAGCCTGATGTGTTGCGCTTGAATTACATTAATTCACGTTACAACAAGCTGGTCCCGAATTTGCCGTTTATGATATTGAAGGAGTTTCGTGCAGAACCCGAAGCCCACGTTCCGACTGCATAGATTATTGACACCAAATTACAATTAGTATTGTCGCCTTACTTTAGTTTTGTGCACAACTTTTTCCTGAAGTATAGACTCCGCATAAGTTAAATAACCTCAACGATTCGCAAAAGCCTCATATTCGTAACTGTTGGCTTATAATAATATTTCATATATGGTCTACAATGCTTCAGTATGTTTATGATCTGTTACTATAATATAACAGGACATAAAACATTTATGAGAATAAGCAACAACAGGTCAATGTATTTTTATTGTACTAACTAGTGCACATTATTAGTTACATATGTGTTAAACATTGCAAGTACAAGTTGTAACTTTTATACATAAATGACATCAACAAAGGAGCCTACTACAGACTCTGGAACCTTGTAAATAACAGCTTATCACTGGCAAATGGTTTTAAACCCGCTACGTTGTGCTCCCTGAAGATGGTAAGCTTGTACCGAAACATGTCGGAGCTACGTGTTTAACACTCACATGTAACTAATAATGTGCATTTAGTTGGTACAATAAATTGAATACATTGATCTAAAAAATGCAAAGAATTAACTTTAAAATAAGCAATAACAGGGTTAAACAAACGTAAGCTCTGGCGTATTGAAAATCACACTTCGCTGATATTGGCATGATCTGCAGTGTAAACGGCGATGATAGCAAGTGTCGTGTCCAGCATTACGGACTGCGGGAAAATAAACACCATCGATAAGAAACTACTACAATACTTGTCTCAAGAGTAGAAGCTATGGACAAAGGTATGAAAAAACTGGAAAACATTCACAAAATGCCTGGCTAAAAGCAATTTAGAGTACATGCCGAAGAGTGGACACCGGTTGTTGTCGTGAATTATATAAATCAACTCTATTTAAGGCGTAGTCCACTCTTCGTTCCAGTTTGGGATTTCCTTCATAACGAACGCGATGCTGGTACTTTAATATTGTTAGAACAGCCAACGAACGTAATGTTACCAGGGCGAACCTTGATTTCAGACTTCCGCCGCGATGTTGATGAGATCTGCGCTCTTTCTTGACCGGTGAAGATGGGACCCATACGTTGTCTCGAAACGTCGGTAAACAATTACCACACACGACGCCGCGTAATATCCCAGAAGAGTGCAGATTTTACCTGGGCGAATCTCCGTTCTCCAGCCACAGTTGATCGCGTCACATATACTTTAAAAGAGCTAAAACGGCAGCATATTTCAGCGCAACTTTGCAGGTCAAAATCTCGCACACGCAATAATAATATGAAGCCAATTAACATTTTCAAGCAATGCCCTTAATGGCTTGACATATTCGCTTCAACATCAAGCAGACTACTCAGCCTTATACACCATTTCGTCACTCACTCCTATAAAGAAAAGCTTGACACTCGCCATACAAGTTCTTGGCTGCAGTAATGTCATTTTAAAAATGTATAAACTTGCCGTGAGAAAAGTTTAACTCGCCGAAATAAGACCCTTAAAATTGTATGCCTTAACAATTCCAAACACTCTTCTTTTCATCCTGTGCTCCCACTCCGAATCCTACAAACACTTCGCGAAACTCTCTGGAAACATCCACCAGATGCAATGTAGTAGCAACACTTACAGACAAAACCACGAAACTACGACACATCAAGGTGCTACATCTGTTACATTAAAAGATTTTAGTTCAAAATAACATTCCTTGACAAATCCATTCATTATGCGTGGCACTTCCGCATCGACTGGAATTGAAGGCCGATTTCTGATATACCATCGACTAATCATCGCAAGAAAAATGGCCTGATTTAACTATAGAAACAATAATTTGCATATACGTGTTAAATAAATGTCATCGTTACAAATGTGCGTTGCCTGCATTGCGGGTAGTAAATCTCCAAGGCTTCGTGACAACGACTGATATTTCATTCCATCCTATGTTGGACAATGTCCATTGTTCGATACATATTTCACGTAATCAAGTAAGTTACGTCAAGCACACACCGAACAATGGACTTGTCCAATATACAGTAATTTTCGTAAGAATACGCTTTTATTGTATTTTAAAAGAAAGTAAAACCTCGAGTGTCTTCGAATAATATCTAAAAGTAGTCTCACTGAAGATGGCCAAGGAGGCCGAAACATGTAGGACTTAGGTAACAGACGTATTGGTGATCCATAATTTGTGAACTTTGTTGCTTGTATTTGTCAACTGAAACCGGGGTACATGGCTAAAAATGCATTACAAAAAACAGATTACAAATATTCCTTGAATCTCCATGAAATTAGTTCCATGTCTTGACAACCGCGAATAATATTTAAATAAGACTGAGTTAATAATTTGAAATACAAACTGAATTCCTATCTCACAGCGAATACTGAGAGTCTCCATTATCAAGACCAAATCGCTTACTTGATCAATTCCGTAAGATTCTGGCGATGGTAGTATACACTACATTTAAGATCATTACCTTCATAAACTTGTCCATCATCTGGAGTTTTAAAAGTGATAAAAATAATAACAAAACTTTTAGAACACCAGACGATAGACAGAGTCCATGAAGCTGACGATATTAAAAGAAACGATCACTGGTTACTAAGTAAATCACGTGAACCGCATAAATACATTATGTGGACACAATACACAGTTTTTAAATATTGAAGCAGGTGGTATACACAAACAAACCTGTCCTTTAAATGGTTCAACCTAACGGTTTGCCAATATGTTTAATGCTCGACGGTGATCAGTGGCGGTCTCTTGTAAATACGGTCATAAACTTTCGGATTGCTTCACAAAAGTCGGAGCCAATGTGAAAAAAGGTAGAAGTGGTGAATTCATTCGAATGCGAGCACTGCATGCGTCCAGGGACGTACTGTCAGTTAAGTACAACAATAAAAATCTACTGATATTTCAGTCGCCTTAAGACTCAGATGCAAACTTCAATCTTTTTCAGTACCGGCTGGAGTACCTCATTCCGTTCATTCAGATTCAGATTCACCGTATGATAATATGAATATTAGATGTATAGCGGAACTCGTTGGACGGGGGGACCAAGTCATCGCAAGGTATATACACACACAACACAACACAGGATCACATGGATATACAACAATTCCAGTGTCCCTGCAGTCCAAGGAACGCGCTGCCATTGATATCGCCGTTTAAGTTATGAGATCAATATAACACTCTCTTATTGAAAATAAGTAGCTAATTTACTATCATGAAGTAAACGTACGTTAAAATAGCTAAACCCCTTCACATGTTTGTATTTATTTTCTTTAAACGATATCTTCAGTTAAGATCCTGCATCTATAACGCCTAATCATCAATACACTTCTGGTTACCGTACTATCAATCACTGAATATTTAGGATACCAGGCTTGTGCTACAAGACACAGTATCTAGAACTGCAATAAGGATACATGTCTATAAAAATGTACCTAGAAGTGAAGGAGCATACATTTCTGTCCTACACTTAACGACCGGCCGTCTACGAAATGCGTCACTAACACAGATTCAATTTACTTCCTCCTTAAATTTTCAATTTCAAGAAGTCAAATAATCAATACTGTTAGCTCACAAAGAAAAGAGGACAGACATCAACTAACCCGTTAGATCTGCGACACCCTCAACTTCCCCAACTTATAATTGAACTACAGTCCTGATATATGCTCACGGAATCCGATATGGGTAACGTGTTACGAAGGCAGTGATTTTATCGATCCCTCAGTGACTAAGTAAGTCATTCACGGCTTCAGATATCGTTACAGACTATCGCCGCATGTGCGTTCCGGTCCAGGTACAATAGGTCTATGGCAGTTTCCTTGTGACAGATTTTAACAACGGCAAGCGGACCCACCATCACAACAACAACAACAAATTATCCCTGTGCGTAGAATTGGAAAATTTCTTAAAGAATCAATAGGGCAGACACACACACACACACACACACACACACATATATATATATATATATATATATATAACAAAGCATGCAGCCATAGGTATCCAGAATTACAAAAAGCTAATTGTTCGTATGAAATAAGGAAAGAGAAATTCCTCCGCTAATGACATTTCAATTGCACACAATTACATGAGATGTAATTATATTGATTTGGTGCTGTCGTGCTATACCTTACTCAGTATAAAACGAGACTACATTTGGGGAGCTGTAAATACCGAAACAATCTTTATTACGATTGCTGGGAAGCAGAACAACAAGCACTTTACTACAATTCCGTTGGATAGATGGTGTTAAAAATGAAGAAGTATTACATACAGTAAAGAAAGAAAGAAATATCTTACATACAATAAAACGAAGGAAGACTAACTGGATTGGTCACATCTTGCGTAGTAACTGCCTTCTAAAACACGTTATTGAAGAAAAAATAGAATGAAAGATAAGGCGAGGACGAAGACGTAAGCAGCTGCTGGATGACGTTAGGAAAAGAGAAGGTACTGGTATTTGAAAGAGGAAGCACTATATCGCACTCTCCGGGGAACTGGCTTTGGAAGAGGCTATGCATCTGTCGCAAGACAGACTGCACAGTGAATGACTACACATGTCTGGTCTTTCGTTCGCAGAAGTATCCAGTTAAGATGCTGGCCGAGAAACGGGCTATCCAGATTGGTTTCTTGCAGCTGTCTTAAATCTCTTCGGGCCGGCACACAGCCTTAAAATATGCCGCGATAATTAACATTTATACGGGATCAAATTCAAAAAGCTCAAAACCCAGTCCATGCAGCAATCGATATCTGACGGATACCTCTTCCATGTTACTGAATAGGTTGTTTCAAACCAACAAAAACCATTAGTAACATGATTCGCACCAATAAGAAAATATAACAATGACTATTCTTAAGACCACACGTTTGTTCGGCGGATTAGGAAATTCTTTGAACAGTACTGATATTGTGGTCTACAGGTAAGTCTTCATGGTCTACCCTGAAGACTGAGACAGCAGGTTCCTCCGAATTGTTTTTCAGTGCTTTAAACAGTCCGGTTCTCTGCTGTGACATGTTTGTATCACTGTGCTACACAGTGTCCTACCTACCACTCACAGTTACCACATCACATTCGATGTTATATAATCTCTGTGATTCAAATATCGTTAGATTAGCTATAAATATGAACCCACCCTATGCCAACTACAATAGATATACAGACGTGGGCAAGCGGTGAATTTCTATTCAACGCAATCTGATGCGTATTCCCGAAGTTTTCTCAAATGTAAGGGTTACGACGGTCTGGTCAACAGCTTACGAACATTGTTGCTGTTGTGGTGATACGCAGGTTCAGCTGACTCAGATACGATAGGTAGCACGGTAAACATGACGCTAATTCACCAACCAATAGCATTATTTGCACATCACTATTCGTATAATCCGTGCTTCTATCAAGCCACTTTGGCACAAGCCAAAGTAAAGTCTCGACTTCTACGAACGGTTTAAGTCGGCACATAATGGCACAGCCGTAGGTCCTTATACCAGCACATTAAAGAGTGAGCTGCCAGGTTGTAATATCCTGACGACCCTGTTTCATAAATCTATCACATACAAAACCCCTCTACCAACGCGGGGCAAAACCGCGTTGTGCAAACTTCAAATGGAAAAAATAAGGCTACTTTTACACAGGTTCTTATTGACCTCCCCCCCCATAACCCTTGAAATACATACATTTTTGGACATTAAACCTTTATACAGTGCTTGGGTAGCTGATGCTGCCGGCTCCCGCGATGGTTCAGTGACAGCGCACATTTAGCCGCGCGTATTTCAATTTTTCAGCATTCGGCAATTTCTTCCCCATACACTAGATTATTTTCAACCATGTACTGTCAAAACTGCGTTAGAAAAGGGTTACTGTATTTGTGCTTGTGTGTAACTTCTGAACAAATGAACAAATATTCCTGAACTACAGAGTTTGCATTCAGAGAGCGCACTTTATATCTGATCTTCATTAGGACACTGCCCGGATTATTTAGCTACCATTTGGACAGACACATAAGAAGGGGTGGATGCGGAGAAACTATGGCAAAGCGCACATTGTTTTAATGGTCGTCTGTAGGAAAGGGGAGAAAATTAATTTTGCAGTAAACGGACAAATTATATGTGCACCGGTTCAAATGCAAAACACATCAGCAGCCGGTCATGATATGGCCTAAGGTATGACTGACAGTAATGTGAGTTTGTGGAAGAATTTCCGGATGTTGATAAATGGAATTATGTCCAGGAGAACTTACACACGTTAGACAATAAGGGAATACAGACACAAGCGAGGAACTCGGGGGCAATAATAGGGTCGATGAAATTACAACATACAGAAACAAATGTGAAAAGAGTGTACAGGCCCACAGGAAAAAACAAGGTCAGGACAGTCGTGTCTTGGCTGAGATTCCAACCGGCACTGAACGAAAGCACGTCCGAAGTGTTGCAAACTTGCTCGGCGAAATGGTCAAATATATTTAGTGGGATAAATACATTATAAAAAGGCAATTTATTTCTTCAACTGAATGGCTGGTCAAGGCCAGAGGACGTAGGCCGAATTACCAGCATTATGTCCCTTATAGGGTCCGTGATATCAAACCTCAAGATCTTAGCGAGTTCAAGAATTTGAAATGTATCATGCACTACATGTCTTCCTTCGCTTGGAACTACTATCAGTGAGTATTAAAACATTCGCCACTTTTATGTGCTTCAGGGTTTCTGGAGTTTTCATCTTTTGCGTTTAACGCCAAGGCATAAAAGTGCTCATTATATACAACGTAACTAGACTTATAGATGTGTTTATAAAATGTCATCGTACAAACTTAACATTCCAAGTTAAAATCAGTTGTGAATGGTAACCACCAAACTAAATTACTCCGTGTGGTCTAATATTATACACCATTTGTTGTAAAAGAGACAGTGATATTAAACGCTGGATAATTTGTAAAGCTTCATTTGTAACGCCAAGAACGATTTTCTTTTAATTTTAAATGATCCATAACCGTGCACTGAGCAATTAGATATGGTAGCTAAAACCAACAAATGCACATAAGTGTCTGAAAGTATATTATAAACATAGTACGTTACGTTTATAATATACTTTCATACATTTATGTGCATTTGTTGGTTTTAGCTACCATAGCCAAGAATGAGGTTAGTCCCACAAACATCAGCGAAAAAAAAATTATATTTATATCGGTCTCAAACGGTCTGTACAGAACTGGACACAATGTTGGTTATGCAGCAGTCAGGTTTGTGACGGTTAGTATCGTACTGTGACAGGCCATATGGTCGTTCAGTTTTTACACATGCTTTAATTTCAGTATATATAATCTTAGGTTACGGTTAAAGACTTAACTTTCCAGAACTTGCGTAAGACCCGGACAGTCCTGGCGATAAAAAGAGACCTCCTGACGTGTAGCCGCAGGTGAGAATTAAGGCAATGAACTGCCCGCACTATTTCGTTTATCTGCATTATATATGCAGTCAGCAGGAGGCGATCAATCTGCTGTATATCATTACACAGCCCCCATTGCTGTATCACGAGATTAATGGCATTCGTTTCTATTCACGTCAACATAGGTTATGCTCTAAAGTGGGTACTGAGCGTCACTGCCAATCTCATTCTTCAAACACAACAGACGGCCACATCCAACTGGGAAACACAAAACACAACTACCTACGTTGTAGTGAAACTCGATGGTACATCTTTATCAGAAACGCCCGTCATCAGAACTAACTACAACGTATTCCTTTTAGATCCATTTTAATAGCATCCTTCAACCTCCTCCTTGACCTCCAGAAGTGTCTGTTACCAAGAGTTTCACCATCATAATTGAGCATGTCTGCTCTTTGCCCACTTCAACCAACATGTTCAGCCCGTAGTAACCTGCAGATAAGGCCATGTCGCAGTTAACTTGAAATAGCGAGGTACACAACTCGGTTCCTATCTCGGCCGGGTTAAGAATATAATAAAATCTAACACGACTATCCTAAATCTTTCCAGACGAATACCGGGATATTACTGTGAATACGCGACGACTGTTCAATTTAAATGAAACACACTTATACAGTACGTCTTTCAATCGCTACTATGTTGGAAAGCAAAAAAGCCAAAAATTCTCGCCCTGAAGGTAGATTTCACAGCCCAGTGTAATTTGTGCTTAAACATAGAAATAAATCAGAGTAAGACGTGGTCAATGCGTGAATTACACGCCATTCGCAATTCCTACGCCTGCTGCATATTCCCTTACTGCAGAGCTTCTACATCACTGCATCACAGTGCAGTGGATTCCTTCAGTGCATTACTGTCATTCATTGGAAAACACTCCTTAGGATTCGGTGCATAAAGTGGTCTAGGAACATTCTAAATTCAAAAGTGGGAGAAAAGTGTGGTTTTTTAATTTTCTCCAAATTATATAAATGTTTATAGTTTCATGCAATCTGTCCGAGTAAAAGCGCACAACCTACCTATTTTTACTTGCAATCACATCCGCTCCCTTCACCATTTCCTAATATTTATAATCACTTATCATCATCATTCATCAGCACCACCACTACAATCATTCAAACATATTCCATGAAATGAAGTTAAAGGCAAAAAAAGGTAAACTTCTCCCTAGAACAGGCCATGAAGGCCCAGAGGGGGGGGGGGGGTAGAGTAATAGCTCTACTCTTTCTTTAACCCTGGCACTAGAGGGGGTGGGTGGTCAACTCCACGCCCCGGCCGCTTTACCCCCCGGAAAGAGACCCGGTACTCATTTTATAGGAGGCTGGGTGGGCCCCAGGATCGATCTGGACGGCTGAGAAAAATCTTGCCCCCACCGGGATTCGATCTCCGGACCGTCCAGCTCGTAGCGAGTCGCTATACTGACTACGCTATCCCGGCCCACCCATAAAATGAAGGAGCGTCGTTAAATAACAAAGGAATCAAATGCCAGTACTGAGTATGAACTAGGAACGCAAATTATATTTTGATGTTTTGAGGTTTGATCCCTGCATGGTACAAACATTATTTGCATTGCATTGTGCACAGAGGTACTAACTAAAGCAACAGTCCGAGATGCATGGCGTGCCCACATGTCGTTTGATTAGGTATTAGTCAGGCGATAATTAACGGCACATGCTGCGGGCAGGTCCGAATGACAGGGAAAAATGTGAATGTCACTCAGAACGGAGCTAAGGTGACATAGTGCTTGAAGACGTTTTGTCAGTCTAACGCAATGAACACAGTTATGTTACAAAAATGAAGTGTAGCCGTTCTCAGACGATTCAAAATTCGCGAACCGTCAATATCCGTAATGAAATGCGACGGACTAATATGGAAGTACAATCACACTCGATTACAACGTCATCAAAGGGACCGAATAAATTGTGTCGTTACAAATGAGTGTCGCTGTAAACTGGGTGTACGGTACAGGTGAAGGAAAAATATTTCAAGACAAAATACAAGCCTGTAGGCACATTACTTACAAATTTTACACTATATTCTCCGTGCATTCTGATAACAAATCATAAATTAAAAACCAACAAATGCACTGTATTTCCACATGTATAGTCTAATGTCCCTACATATGGTTCAGCTCTACATATGTAGAGGCATTAGACTATACATGTGTAAATTCAGTGCATTTGTTGGTTTTTAATTTATGATACATTATTTACAGTTCTACGCTATCTTTTCGCAATTCTGCGAAAGCGCCTAAAAGTAGAGGGCAACTGTACGCACAAAGTGAATTAACGTTACTACTGTCATTTTTCAGGCCTGGAATTTACATAGCTGCCTGAAAGAGTGGGGGCTCGCGTTAAGGATATAATGGCTGACTTCTCGAAATAGCCTACTTCTAGGAAAACAGTATTGGAACCGATGACTTGCAATATCATTATATCCGAGGTAGATGCTTTTATGTACGTCGCACGGAGCAAGGCAGAAAAACGCGTGCCTTCTTAGGAATTAGTTGATACCACAAAACGTTTAACGCTATAACAGAGGTGTCGCACAAACCGACGTCATTATAAACGAGTACAACTGTATATGACGTCAATCAGCATTATTTACCAGAGAGTCAGTGCAGGTTAACTCAACGGTTAAGTGTCGGACTCACACAGGACGTATCCGATTCGAATCCCGGCAGAAGCCACACTTCTTAGTGAAAGGTGCAGCTCATTTATCTGCAAAATAGGCAGGGAGAGTGTACTGAAATAAACACCGAGCGCCTCTCCTCAGTTTTCGTTTTACCCCATTCGGCGTTGCAGTTTCAGGCATACAAATCCTTACTGAAAAGTTCACAGCAATCAACATCATTACAAACTTCCCAGTTGTTAGCAGCTTGAAAAAGTCACCACAATCATCGTGAAAGTCCACAACTGAATTCTACTCTGTCAGTTCCATTCTGTTCAAACCTTCACAACCTACTTCCCGAAGAACCATGTAAATATGATCCTCTTACAACACGTACCCAACATGGTTTCTTCTAATGAGGTTTCACACGCAGAATTTTACATACATTTCTTAATTCTCCCACGAGTGCGATATATTATTCCTGTCATCCTAATGAAAATAGGACGGCGTAAGAATACAAACACGGAAGACAGAAGGCCTCAAAAACACTGCGGCCTAAGTCTGAAATCTTGCATAGTAAAAACAAGCTCCGTCAAAGGCGTAATTAACCAACTCCGTGGAGCAAACTCCTTCCTGAGAACCGGACAGTCGCTCAGCTGGTCAAGAAACGTCCCGCCTTTTATGAAATCCGTGTTCAAAATAGACCGCTATTGGACTCTGAGCCAGATGAGTCCAGACCACGTTCTCTTCTGTGTCCTTACTAACTGTAAAATAACCTGTCCAAGCCGTTTCCCAAATGGCCCATATTTGTAAACACATGAAAAAATATTCTTTAGTAGTTTAACTGCTGAAGGTCGTGTCTCGGCATAAGTTATGGTGTTTTAATTCAGTTACGTTGTTTAAAATTTGAGTGAATTTGGATACACTCACAAAATTTTGTGATTAAAGAAAATGTGATGGGATAAATCGTGAGAAATCACTAGAAAACAAGACCTGTATAGTTCTGACTGCAAAGCCACGTGGGAAGTTACTGCTTGGGGAACAGCGACAGAATATTATTAAAATGGACCTTTTCAAAGAAAAGGTTTCAGAATTATAATCTAAATAAACTGAATCAGAATTCAATTAAAACTGCAGGCGTGAAGGATAACAGCTCCACTAATAAATTGCTAGCCATGCATCATGGAGTTCATCATTGCTTCTAATTTCCAAAAGCAGCTGAGCAGAGTAATTTTCCCTTGTCGCGACGAACTTCAGTGTTAAGCAAAAGTTACCTAATTGCATCAATTTAATCCCATCAAGCTGAGCTGGGAGAGAGGTTAACGTGTGCCAACAAATCCAGCGATATAAGAACGTAATTAATTAGCATTCGGAGTCCATTTTCAAATACTGCCTTATTCGGCATCCCTCGTATATCTTTCAATAAATGCCTCGTTTCTAACTCTACTACTGTAATGCTAACACATATAGCAGATATAACTGAATCAGTACGAAATATCAGTGTTAATTAATACATTTGGTCTGTGTCTGAACACGAAGTTTGGCTTTGCTGACCGCAGAGCTATAGTGGTTTCCTGCTGTACTTAGACCTATGTGCAGGTCACAGCCTTTTTACCTTCTCACAAGTTTCTTCCATTCATTTCCTTCTACGGAAAAGTGAGATGTTCACTAAGAAAGAATATTAAAGTCCACGTCTCTCATACCTCTTATTTCACCCTAACGAAAAAAAACTATACTCAACATTAACACGTTGTTAACAATAACAAGAACTTCTGGAAAGAACTTGCGAGGTCGGCCTTCCAGTCTGTATCGTGAAACTACCATGACTTTAGGTTATGCAATTCAGTGACCATTTTAGGTTTACAATTTATGCTAGTACAGAGTACCGTTACGTTAAATTTGTCACACGTAACATACAAATATCACTGTCTCCGTGTCCGTAGCCGTCATCTCTTCACAAATATTTCAGGCATATTTATACGACTTATCCATACAAAATTTCACATTTCTAGCTCCAAGGGCCCGCCAGTTTTCACTAACAAACAGAAAGCTAAATAAAGATTTTGTGCGGAAAAAACTACCGCAGTTTAAGAAAAGTTGTGGACATGTATCTTGCGAGCATTATTTAAAAAAAAAATCCCAGAAGACAGAAATCTTCAGCAAGGCCGCTATAAGAACCTGACTCTTGCAGGAAAATGGTCCAAATTATTCACATCTCGATAAGAAATAAACCTTCACATATTAGTGAAGGTAAGTTACTTAGTCGATTCTCAGAAACGCTGACAGTTGTGAATATACGTAGTTAATCATGCACATTATGTATATATACACACACATATATATATATATATATATATATATATATAAAGAGTCTAAACTAACATTAACAATGAATTACACTACTCATCCAATTACATTACTTTAGATTTTACTCGAAAAATGTGAGCTGCAGACAATACAGGACAAAAGCTAATTTTTTGCCTGCATGTATATTGTATTTTAACTGCCCAATAACTAATAATTAAGTAAGTCTTCCTTGTGCAGTGCCGGTTGAGAGGGCAAATTCATGTTAAACGAAAACAAGCGTAATTAACAGTGCATGGCAATGTGTATTCTGTCCTGTCCAACGTGAACCAAAGATATCTTCAGTTTTTTCAGTTTCAGCTATAGTTGGGTTGTTTCAAATAAACAGGCAGAATGATCGTAACAACGAAAAATAAAATTGCTGACACGCTCGACACAGTGTAAGGCAATAATACGATGATGATTTGGGTAGAGACCGGTTTGCCAGGTACTCTGTTGCGCATTGCTTAATAAGACCGAGCTGTCTGTAATTACACCGGCAGGCAAGATATGAATATTGGAGCTGGTGGCATGCCGTAAGAGAGAACTTCACCGTCACAGGCTAAAACGCCTGCAGACGGCTTAAAACCCGTCCGCACAATAGTAGAGTCGGAGAAGTTGCCTAAACACATCCAACTCTGACAACCGGAGTGGAACTCGTCATGTACAACAGCAGGGACATGTTAATACAAGAGATTTCTCATTCGTATCTCTGACAGATCTGTGATAGACATTTTTAGTCATTCTATTTTAAAGAACCTATGCAAGCTGTTCCGCCAGCTTTGCAACCCAACAAAAGAACCCGCCGCTGGCCTGGTGCACTTACTGTTTCGAATGACATCACGTAATTTCAATAGTTGAAATAATCTGTCCAAAATGTACTCGATAAGATTAACATTTGTAATCAGAAACTTTTTTGAATGAACATTCAGGTTCCACAAAAGAGGCAAAATTTCTTGACTAGCTGAGTCACTATTAGCTTCTCAATAACTTTTTTTACATACGTTACCAACTATAGCCTAAGCTCATGCCACTCCGTCCTTCAAAATTCAATATTCATAAAAAAAGCGCAAAATAATTTTACTACTCATTCCACTTCTTTATATTACCACATTCTGTGTTCAGTATTGCACATCCGTCATCATATTCCCCTCCCATACTGGTCTAATACACATTCGAATCAAGGATAAAAAGACTGTGAGCCTGAAATGCCAAAATATGGCAGATATCGGGACATGAGAGTAGCGACTATAACATCAGCAACAACATACGAACCTCCCAACGCATCATCGGCGGCATTCTCTCTCATTCTGGTTCCCACAGCTTACGGTAGTATATATTGCATATAGCCGCCTAATAGCCCCATGCATGGCCCAGTCGCCCATAAGCTTCTTACTAAACACGTTTCCAGCTCATCACGTTTTAGACACACACACAAAACATGACGCCTGCACGTAACATGGCAGTTGCGGTCACATATCACAGTCGAAGCAACAGTTTGAGTTTCGTAGTACGAGTGTCACATGCAGCTTCCCTATCCTCTGTTACCCTAAGGTACACTAAGTCGGCACGAAAACAAATTCACCATTCATATATTTTGTGTCCTCTTTTGTCAACTGCAACAACACTTCAGATGTAACAGTTATGCTGTCCCACTGCTTTTGCACATAGTTCCCGCCAAATCCGAGGAATTTGTCTTATCGTGAAATGAGCTTTTATAATCCATTCCGACAAAAGTACGTGTCCTGTATCATCGGCCATCGTGTCACAGCTGTTTCCACCTCACGGTCGTCTTTATACCTGTGACCGCCAAGATTCTGTCTCAGACCTAGAAACAGACGACAATCGCTCAGAGACGAATTTTTTCCTTCATGTAATCACAATTCGCAATCATTATGAGTTACTTAAGGACGAATATAGGGTCTACGCCAAGCAAACTTATTTCCTGACCTTTCTGATTACGAATCGAGATAGCTAGAAGTAAAGGAAAGCGATACGGTACGAACGGAAGCCGTGTGGTTCCAGCCAAGTACAGGATCAGAGGTTCACCCACCCTCCTACCCACAATGTCGTGGTGGCTCTTTCTCAGGAGCTGAATAATTTTCTGTCATCACCACAACAAACATTGGTGCAGGAAACATGACCTCGTAAGCAACGAGTATGGGGCATTATTTCAAAGGCGTAAAGACGGCCAGGGCTTTAACTACACTCATCGCCTATCCTATGCCAATATTAAGATGCATAGGGTTGTTCATCCACAACTTTATAAGACTTCAAAAAAAGTGCGGAACACAAGTTTTGCTTTAGCTGTGCCTTTACAACGTTCCTTGTCGTCGATTTGCATCCAAGACAATACTAAACCTTAGTTCACAATTAAACTGCGGCCCGCACAAAGAGGCATTATCAGCGAGTTCACCAATTGATTTCAACGGTGATGACAATGTGGCTCACAATGGAACAGGCCACACTTGACGTGTTCCTAGTAGCGACAGACTGTACGTGTATAATCGATGGATCCAGTTACGAGGACCTGTTTTCCCAGTGAGTAATGTTATTTTAGAAGATAATATATCATGAAATATTAATTGAACAGGTAACAAACATCTGGACTTGCGGACCACTTTAAATGGCGGTAGCAAGTAACGAAATAACACGTTTCTTGAATTCTCATTATTTCTCTCTCAAGCCACAGTTTAACGAAATTGCGGTTTCATTCTGTCAGGCGTTTCAAGTCCGAGCGGAAAGAAGGAACGAAGAGAGATGGCAAATATGCCTATCTGGAATGGTGGAGGAGAGAAAAATATCTGAACCTGAGAAAGAAAAGGCAACTAAAAATAAAAAAATACCGTCTCCTGTTGAGAAGTTAAATACAGGAGACAAAGCAGACATGTTGTACCTTGCGAGAAACAAATTCATTAATAATTAAAGAGGAAAAACTCGCAGAATCTAACCACTTGGCAGTAGGAGACGTAGGTGCTAAATTAAACGTACACAAAAGCGGTTACCCCTGTGTCACACCTTGAAGTTAAAAAGAGGGTATGGAGGTAAAGTTCCATGCATTCTACATATCGGCATTACATAAACACTGAGTGACCGGTCGGTCATCTTTACGCTCCGTCCATTTCACTGTCAGAGCTGGAGCACCAGGCGCGCACTGCATAAGAAGTTATGTCCCAGGTCCGGTGCAGACATGGTAGCAAAAAGAATAGTCTGTAGACCTGCCGAGAATCGAATGTTGGTCGTTCATGAAGCAATGTAAACGTCACTGCCCGAGTTATTTCAGCCCACCATAGAAAATATGACAACATGAATATTCGGTGAAAAATGTAGGGAAGGAGTGGCACAGGTTAGGATACCAAATGTGTTATCTTGTGGATATGTGTGAAGTACGTCAATCGTATTTAAGGTGCGGTTATTAAATCTTATACAAGATAGCAGTAGGACCTCAGGGCTGTGGACACAAGCCGACGTTTAAATCAGAGTACTAACATTACGCTATTTATTCAGCTCTCACACTTCTTTTGCACGCACACCTGAGGGATGATGGCAATACCTGCCTAGACTAATTCGAGGTAACAAAAAGTTAATTTTAAAAGAGAAAGAATTAATCCATAGTCCTTATTTTGTGAATCTAATGTTTTTCATGAGCGGATCCCAGTGGCCGCGCAGTCTAAGGTGTGGATCTACGGCCGTTCGCTTGCTGGGGATTGTGGGTTCGAATCCCGCCGGGGGCAGGGATGTCTGTCTCCTGTGAGTGTTGTGTGCTGTCAGGTAGAGGTCTCTGTGGCGGGCCGATCGCTCGTCCAGAGGAGTCCTAAGGAGTGTGGCGTGTCTTGAGTGTAATCGAGGAACATCACGGAGGAGGCCTAGGCCCAATAGGGTTGTCGAGCCATGAAAAAGAATGTTTTCATGAACCCGTGTGAGCACAAGCACGTACCGGCAGTAGTCTGTGGAGCAGTGAGGGAGCGTGTCCGTGAGAACATGGATGTAAGTAAAGCGCCAGACTCAAAATAGGCAACATACAGAGGGGACCAAGCAGCTGCGCCTTTGCTGTAGAGCAGTGGTCTTCATTCTCTTTTAATATCTGTGGAACTCTTGTGACTATATCTGGATTTTCGTGAACCCATTGTAAAGTTAAAGTGTGCTTCCTGGATGCAAAAGTGAAATACAACACGACTGGCAAAACATGATCACTGAGTACAGGAAGAACTGAAACTTATTAAACATACGTATTTGCCTACTTCCCGGACGTTAATTACGCACCTGCTATTGTAATTATCAAACAAACATGTAGACGTGCCGCAGTCTTTATAAATACGCAACTCAAAAACTTACGAGAAGCAACACGACCCAAGGAACACACAGTGTAGTCTGGTAGGTAATTACCAATATTTCGGAAGATAAGCTGCCACCATCTTCAAGGTATCCTATACCCTGGACATGGAGGTGACGTATTCCTCCGAGACGGTGGTAAACAGCTACAAAACGTCATGGTATCAGGATTCAGAAGACCACACCTTAAACTTCATCGCCATGAAAACTTCAAACCTCATAAAACTGTTGAACAACACGAGGGCGGAAGTAACAGGAGGATGGAGAAAATTGCATAATGAGGAGCTGCATAATTTTTACTCCTCGACAGATATTATCAAGATGATAAAATCGCGGAGTATTAAACAGGCGGGGAAACCAGGCAGAAATAGACCATTTGGACCATCTAGCGTAGATGAGATAATAATATTAAAATCGATTGGAGGAAGGTAAGATGGGAGGACGGGGACTAGACTCATCTGATTCTGGTTAGGGACAAGTGGCCGGCTTTTGTGGACGCGGTAATGAGCCTTAGCCTTCTTCTATAACGTTCGGAGAATTTCACGAATAGCTGAAGAACTAGTGGCTTTTCAAGATGGACTCTGTGCTTCATAGTGTTAAGTCAGCCACGTATATCTACAGAGCAGCTGTCAACTTGTAACAGAATAGAACATTCCAGTCAACTTTGTAAAACACAAATCATCTCCAAGTTAAATCAGAACTTAACCTCCGAGCCGGCAGTACGGAAGCATGCTTCGTTGCATCACGCCATAAAGCCATAACGCAAGTTACTTCCAACCATGAAGTCATTCAATTGTCCACTGCATTTACAAACACGACCAATACCAGGACAGCTGTCACATTACATTTATCACATTCAGTTCTGTTCAGCAACTTATATCACGAGAGAAGAGTGAAGCTACTGCTACTGTTAAGGGAAGTTTTACTGCCCTACACGAGGAAGTTTGTTCCCTGCTTCAAACATTTATTAGCTTTCCCTGCAAGACAGGGAGGGTATAACTGCGGCATTTTTATTTCTACTGTAAAGAGCTTTAGTTAACTGAAGTGTCTGTTGCAATAAAAATGAAGTAAATTTCTTACAACAAATATGGGAGCGTTTAAACAGCGCTGAAGTGTACAACAAGAAGCAGGCAGTCTTGTTCGGCATGACAACCAACTGCTTCATAAATTCAGAGCCTGGCTAAAGAAACAATACGATAATTCACAGTAGATGTCAAAATTCGTACCCGTATAATCAAATACTTGCTGCAAGCAAGTCGCTACAGAGAAAAACAAACACCAAACTTCGTCAAAAATATAATGAAAAATATAACTTTATTTGTTAATATAACAACAAAAGTGATGTAATTAACTCAGTCGTTAGATTTCGAAATTTGCTTTACGATGGGTTTACAATGTAAAAATTTAAATACCACTTCTTCAATAATTAGTAACATAAAATTGAAACAAATACGGTATATTTTGAAAATTACGAAGTGGTTGAGGTCGCTTCTAAAAATGAAACGTAGTTAGTTACAATAAAATGAAGCATTAGTTAGCAAAAATATAAACATGTGCGAAACCTGTACCGCAATTTATTGTACTGCAAGCTAACTGCAACTGCATAAAATTGTGACGCAAACATACTAACTATGCAAACATGGAAATCGTTGGTTTAGCTGAACGAAAATTGATATTACATCATCGACCCGTTATAATTACACTGGTTGCATGGTTTGACACATCACCGACAAATGACAAAGTGATGCAGGAAGCAGTTCATGTGTATGACTTGACTGTCGCTCTTTCAAAACACGCTTAACTGAGTCCCGTAACAATTTCTAACACAAAATATTGTAAAAATGTGTCTGAAACATGTTTCAGTCTGTAGATACTTAACGGGGAATTCTTAACAGTATCAATTCTTAGAATGAATTCCCACGTGTGAGTACCCGACATACTCAAGTACCAACATCAGAATTCATCCAAATCTCGGATATTTGCCTGCTTAAAGTGAAAAGGCAAGCTGCATTCCCGTGTCCTCTATGCGATCGAAGTCTGTCACATTTGTTTCCATTTCCATTTCATCACCTTTAAAATAAACAACGGAATCAATCCTATCCTGAAGGCTTGAGGACATTTTTCAAGTATCCGTCAGACACGAACTACAAACCGGAATAACATTAGCGTATGTGAGATGAGGTTTCCACAGCGTTGACGCTGGGAATTCTGGTCTCCTGGGATGGTACGCTGTGTAGTGGATAATTTAACATTTCCTGAAATTTCGAAGGTACGTAGGTGGGGTTCGTAGGTCGTAAAAAAAATCTTTCACGACCTACCAGCCTTTGAAGATGAAGGCGCATCATTCCATCGAAACATCGCGGTGTTAAATTATTCACTACACAGAGTAGCATCCCAGAATACCAGCATCCTTAAAATTAACTTACGTACATCGCGAAAGGCCGGTTTGCACAGCCCGTTCTTTCAGCTCACATTGCAGAAACGCCGAAATTCCTGTCGTGTACACTGACCTGTATGATTCTGTCCGTTTTCATTTAAGATGCTCTTTGTTTTCTTCACTTCCTTCACGCGAATGATGGAACATCACAGGCCAGGGTACAGTTCTTTTTACGCTGACTGCATTCCAACTGAATATGCCAGTCTGCTGGACTATGACACACAGTACATTGTTATACAAGTACCAACCTTTCGGAAAAACTTGCTGCTTCCATCTTCTAGGACCACCCTGAAGATGGTGGCAGCAGGTTCCTCCCAAGAGTTGGCACCTATGTACCAATTACAAAGCGTCACGTCACATAATACTGGAATCTTCATCAACACTGTTGTGAGCTCAAATTTTCCACATAAGTCCTGTCTTCGCGGTAAACTACAAACTCCAACTAGCCGCATTAAATGTGGAGTCATAATTCACCACGCTTCTCGCGTGGACATGATACACATGTAATGCCTCTGGCATCAGATTCAGGTTCTTAAAACACTCAGCACATGTACACAGCACGATGTGAGTTGTTACAGAATGGGTAGTCTACATACAAATGTCTCATCAAAATGTGTACCAACATGCCATCAGGAGTCAACAAACACATGAACATGAACGCGAACACCCAATGCTTTCACCAGTTTGCACTTGGAAGTGGACTCATATCGACTGAGATTTTTCGAGGTCTTCCTCGCACCATCCTGGCGCCTCACACTTCATAGTTAACAATTTTTTTTATATCGCAGTAGGCGCCACAACATGCGTTTCACATCTTCCCATACGAGAAAGAAAAGAAAAAGTGTTGAAATAATTGTTCTTTATTTCTGGTGATTTATTTTACGGCGATGTCAATATAATCTTAACTTTATTCATCCCATTGTGATAATAAACAATCAATGAGTGGAAGACCGTCAATCACAACTAAAAATGTTTATTTACGCGCGTGCGTGTGAACTAAAGTAAAACATTTACGAGCGTGCGTGTGAACTAAAGTAAAACATGTCACTAAGTTGTCGCTAAAAATTATTAACGAAAATTGCGGTTAAGAGTAAAACACGTTCCGATTTCTGTAAAAAAAAAAAAAAGTGTTCATCTAAAACGTTCTGCAGAAATCTTCAATAAACCTGGCGCTGCAGAGAAGCAAAGTTGGGCTTATTTCATACTTCAGTGACTGCAGCCTGTCAATTCAACGAACAAATACATTATGTGTGGGGACGACGAATTAAGGCAGAATAGGAAAGTGATTGATGATCACTTTCAATTTTAAGGCCTATTATGGCTTCCGTCGTATCAATTTTACAGGTCATGTAGCATCGAATGACACCGGCTGTATTCAATGAACGTGGCAGGAAATGATTACACCTGATTAAAGAGATACTCAGCTGGAACACAGAGGGCCTTGGAAGAAATTAAAAATTAAGCAGGAGAAGAATTAACAAAACGCAATGCATACAGAAGAAGTGGGGGACAAGGAAGGAGCCTCCACGTGTGCAATGATACTGTGACCGTGCCATCTGGAAAGTATCATTGACGGCATCCCCTGGAAACGTCTATTAATAGACCGCTAATCCTTCCAACACCGGACAGTAAAGAAAATGCACCCTCGAGCATTTATGGCTTGCAAATAAAAAAGGATTTGACGAAGCCGATACTGGGCAAAAAATCTTTAATTTAATGGTCCGGACACGATAAAGAGAGAAAGAAACAAGAAGAAGGCAATGTACAACAAGAGCCACTGCAATATGCGAGTTTAGACTCCATTTTCCAAGCAAATCAGGAGGGTTTGAAACTGACTGGTACACATCAGTTTCTGGTTCCTGCCGACGACGGTAATTTACTGGGTGAAGACACACTATAAAGAAAAACACAGAAGGAGACTGGTCTTAGAAGTGCTGAGAAAACTGAGCCACTCTGTAATGCATGGTTTCCAAATCGACAAATAAATTAACTGAAAAAAAAATTATTTCTGGAAAATTAAGAATAGCTGACAAATTTGTTTTCCTACTGAACGGTAGCCAGGATACTGCAGTCAGTCCAGAGACTAGGCTGGACAACCAACAAATCACTGTCCGATTCCCGGCAGAGGGCAAAAGACTTTCCTCTTGTCCAAAGTGTCAAGAGCGACTCTGGGGCCCCAGCCTCCCATTCAACGGGTAGTCGGTGCTCCCTCCCTGGGAGATACAGCGCCCAGGGTGTGACGCTGACCGCTCTCTTCCATCTAGTGCCGAGGTTAAGAATGAGTGGCGCTACACCACTATTCCCCATACGCCTTCATGGCGTGCACATGGACAACTTTGCGTGTACTCAAACAAATGCCATGGACTGATTGTGTGTTCCGTTCTGTGTACATACCGTTAGTGTTCAATACTGATTTCGGTGTTGTTGCAGAGAAACGTGATCATAGCCAATTAAGACGCCTTTGGAAAATACACCACCTAACCGTTTTTGAGTTGCATGCGACAAAGCAATCAGCCACAGGCGAAATTCCCTCCCATGCATGTACAAGGGAGGTCCATTAAATTTAATCCGCACAGCCGTTGTCCTTTCTCTCTGTATGCAAATACAGTAACAAAGCTCTTCGAAAAAATCGTTGTTTTACACATGTAGATACTGTGTGTATCACCTCTTTATGTAAAGCTGAACTTAGGCACTGGATATTATGCACTGATAGCGATTGGAATGAGCGTTGTATTTTCACTTCAAAGAAATAAAAATGTGTCACAAAATAAAAGATTTCCCAGCCCAGATATTAAAATTATTTAAAAACAATGGTTTAATTAAATAAGTGATATTAAGGTTCAAGTTAATAACTCTAAATACTGCTAAAATGTTAACCATTTGTTTGTCCCTAGTCCCATTCCAAAGGTAGAAAACCATACATTCTCTGCTGTCAGCAGGTCATCCCTTAAGCGCTGCCCTCACTGAAGTCAAGTTGACGGAACATTGCATTCATGTCCCCCGCCCAAATCCTCGATGTGTTTTTTTTATCACTGGAGCATTCCTACGAAACCTTAAAATGAATCTCTGAATTTTGTTCACTAATCGCAATGCCTTATATTGCTCACACACTACGTTCCACCGATTGGCCAGTGTATTGGACAGGACATTGCTATTTGGATAGCAGACAGGTGATACAGGAAAGGGGAGTTTCGAAAAAAAAATTCTCCAACAGGGCCTTGGTTTATCACATATCGAAACGTGTTACGTTTTGAAGTGTCTCCTCGGGCCTATATAAATCAATATACTATCCAAATACGAATCGCTGCAGTGGCATGTTCCCTGTATGAATTGATACACTGGTAAACTTTGTTAAAAGAAAGCGCAACAAAAATGTATTCAACAAAAAACGTAAATCTTGTCTTGAAATTCGGACAGAATAGTGAGCTTCCAAATATCCACCCTCGTGCAGAAAACAGTGAAATGCTGCTTACAGTCGTGGAGTACTCGTAAATATGCAAACCGCAACACATTTTAGCATACTGATTATCCACAAACAGCAAGAAAACCTCGTTCATTCAGAGCACACAAAAGCGACTAGCCGTTTGTGTTGGTGATTTATTCTCATCTCGTATAGACAGTGAGTGTGTTTAGAACGCGATGGAAAAGAAATACAATACTTAGCAGATGACAGTGTCGGCTAATATAGCAGCAGCCCGGCTGAACAATCTGAAGGAAAGATTCAGCTTCACACGCTGTTGTTTAAGGGCTTAAAGAGTGAAGCCAAGCTGAACCTCAAACAGACTTGCTGATTATAAACGCTGCAATTAAAAAGAAGAAAGAAACCTCTCACTCTGCACTAGGTTTTTTCTTTCGACTTTCTTTCACTATAATCCAACATAAATATCCTTTACTTACAAAATGATTCACCATTAATGCGAAATAAAATTTGCAGTAAGTCAGCTGCACCTTACTACAAAGGGAAGTAACTATGTTAATATTCGCTCGTGGATATGAACTCTTTAAACAGAAACCTGAAACACAGAATTTGAATCAAACACAGAAATGCTCAGATAAATCGATTCTCATAATCACTTACGGCACTACCTTATCAAACGCCTGCAGCTGGAACAATTATCTTGATACAACCGATGATCGTTTCCTCCCAATTCCCTTCCGATTCGCCATTCGTATCACCGAAAAATTTCTAATCCGAAACTGTGTAATTTCGCACACTAGCTGAAGAAAGAACGACCATCCGCACTGTTACATCTAAGCATAAATTTGTCACTTCCATATAATATGTGTGGGACACAAAACACGACCATCCGCACTGTTACATCTAAGCATAAATTTGTCACTTCCATATAATATGTGTGGGACACAAAACACGACCATCCGCACTGTTACATCTAAGCATAAATTTGTCACTTCCATATAATATGTGTGGGACACAAAACACGACCATCCGCACTGTTACATCTAAGCATAAATTTGTCACTTCCATATAATATGTGTGGGACACAAAACACGACCATCCGCACTGTTACATCTAAGCATAAATTTGTTACTTCCATATAATATGATGTGTGGGACACAAAACACGATCCTTTTCACCAACGTGGAATACTGAAGTTTAGTCGGAAAAAAAATGAACCACTCGGAAGATCTATAGCACACTGGAAGATGATATTAAAATTGATATAAAAGAGGGCGTGGACTAGATCTACATGGATATGGAAAGTGACCAGTGGCGGTCTCATGTGAGCATGGTAATGACACTTCGGGATGCACAAAAGATGCAGAATTGCTTGACCACCTACGCGACCATCACCGTCTCAATATGGCTTTGCTCCACGGTCAATTAATCGAAAGCACCTGCATCCTAATACCTCATGACTGTAGACATGTAATATCGTAAGCTGCCCGGGGCAATGGCAGTAGACGTAATACAGAGTAATTTCTTGTTCACAATTCAGTGGAACGTCGCTAATCAAACATCACAGCCCAGTGTTCGCGCAGTTAATTTATGTATATCGTAATTCGGATTTTCCCATTTAAATACATCACTCATTATAAGTGCATATTTGATGCAGTTAAGGCATAAAAAACTTAGGTACGTCGCATGTGAAAAAGTGCGTCCCTGGTTCACTTTTAGCCACAAATATTACAGTAATATCACCGTCTGTGGAGGACAGATAGAGGGGGATTCATTTTAAAAATGTAATGTGATGTGAAGTTGTATTGGTACAAGGCAAAGTTTCCCTGACCATGTCAAGAAGGCATACAGAGTGAGTACAAGTATAGCTCTACTCATTCTTAACCTTGGCGCTAGATGGAAGTGGTGAATATCACGCCCCGGCCGCTTTACCTCCGGAAAAGAAGTCCGTTACCCATTGAATAGGCGGCCGGGTGGACCCCAGAGCCGTTCTAGACGTTTTGGAGAAAAGAAAAATCTCTTGTCCCTGTCGGGATTCGAACCCCGCCCCGTTCAGCCCGCAGCCTAGTCGCTATACCGGCTCACGTGAATTTTTATTGTGTGAATTGATTTGTTTTGCAAACGAGAGGTTAGGTTCCACTCAGAAATGTCATTTCAAAGCTCAGTGTTCACAACTCATCCCATACATTTTTAGTTTATTCCTCTCTGCACACAAATTGGGCAAATTCACCTTCGATAACTGCAACAGTGTCCCCACTCTCAAGCAGATAAAAAATATCAACCTGTCTTTCTATAGCCGAACAGTCAAGAGCTATACGCGGAAGTATCTATCGTGTAACCAAACATAATAAATCGGTGCAAAGAGAAACATCATTGTATATTGCCAATTGCTGCCATGTGAAATCAACGAGATGTGTCCACTAGAAATGTCGGTTATCGGTATACTAGTACCTCTATTCACTATTCCGCTAGCAGAATTTCAAAACACTGCTCCGAATCCACAACGTTAATACAAACCACAACTCGCGTTGACCGAAGTATTGGTAAGGAAAATAAAGCGTGTTATGGTAGCGAGAAAGAGCCGTCTGACACAGAAAATGATTTCAGAAACGGGATAGACCCGAAGCATACCAACTGCGAAACGACATTTATGTCGAACTTCTGTGATTCCTTCAAACACTATGAGTCATTACGACTCTGTTAATTTGGACATTGTCCACTCTCTCATGTACGCTATGTTTTACACAGGAGTTGCAATTTAAAAGGCGCATCCCTGAAACAGGCCTATGAAATGAATTTTCAAAGAGGTTGACTTACATACATGGCATAGAAACATTATTTTGAACACACAAGCTCGACATGAACATGGCATTGTTCCTCAGTTTGGTATCTATAGTTTAAACAGAAAATGCTGTGTACCTTCCTCCACATTACCGTGAGAGATGCTGCATACATACTTATAAAATAACTGAATTGCTCGGGCGAAAAACAAAATCAAAGCGAGCATATACACGCATACAAGCAATAAAAAATAACGGAACACAATTTGGAATTACGATATCCGTGTGACGTAACCGACATGCTCTGGGGTGATCGTGACAAACAGCGGATACAACTGCACAAACACTGACAGCGTGCACCGGTGAATCGTAGCTTAAGGTGGTTCGGGTCGAGGTAACTGAGGAACAGGATAATGCACTGTCTTTATATTCTTATTTCTCCTACACTTTCACGTACAGTGAAGGACTATTGCAGGAAATCATCGATATAATGACGGCTCAGGCCATTCAGCCTGCACCGTCTCGAGCTGCAAGATTGGTCCTTTCATCGTTTCTTGGGTCTTCTTCCTGTCGGCGTATATTGTAGCAATTTATGCGCGATTCGGTTCATTCATCCTTGGGACGTGTTGCAAGCAGCTGCTTCAGCTGCCAATATCCATACTCTAATTTGTGAGATAAAGTACAGGAAATATAAAATCATATCAAGAAAAACGCGCTTCAAGTAACGAGCATGAGACATATAGTTTGGCAAATAGGTAACAACATTTTGGATGAACATACTGGCTCCATCTTCAGAGATAAGGAATACCTACCTACCAGACTGCACGGCGTCATGTCCCAGAAAACAGTAACCGGCACAAAACCGCCGTAACCTCCAATTTCAAATAATAAATTCCCCTTCATATCACACGTTAACGGCACAGTTTATAAATTGTAATTCCATACTTATACACACAGGCACACGTGAAAGTAATTGGTGACAATACGCTTATCACCACCAAAGCTGTCAAAAATTGATATGAACAATAAACGTGCTCGCGACCAACATAGATCGGTTTGGGGCGTTCTAATGCAACTGCCGTTTTGAAACAAGTAATTAAAATTCCTTAATTAACGCAACTGTTCGACTACTGCCATAATGAAATTTCAATAGCTGCCTGTGCCTTTAATCTAGTAATTTTGTTTAGGGCATAGGCTCTCATGAAACATTATGATAAACGATTTAAAACGGGCGTCAATGCGTGCTGTCTATACTTCGAACATCAACTGTTAAAATAACAAAGGAATGCGATCAGTGAACAAAAAACAGAAACACACTCATGTAAATTTCAGTCAATAATGGAGGAAATATCAATAGAACAAATGGACAATAACCGTTCAAATTAACTGCTTTTAAAGCACCATTCCTGATACGTTCCGAGTAGCCTGTGTTATTCATTTCTTTACCATACTACGCGTAATTTTAATAATGGTAACTACGTAGCAATGAGACAGCGACAAACATTTTATTTTTTGCTTGCGTAATAAAAAAAACTGGTGCTCCTTTGGCTAAGTGGTCTTATAAAAAAAAGTATGCAAAAGTTAAGAAGTTTCTGAGAAATATTACTTATAAAATGTTTAGTGTAGCTGTATTTGTCCCTCTGTGCTGTACACCGGTGACGTCAAACGTGGAAACTTTCAACGGTATCGGTGCTGAGATGCCCTTAACGAAAGAGAATTAATGGAACTCTCAAGCGACTAGGGGCCGTGATGCGGGAAAAATCTTGACACGCAAGTTTGACCCTGCAAGGTATACGTGCATTTTACAAACAACATTACACACGCGAAGTACTACAGAAGAAAATATATTTTTATTTTAATGGGTAGTCAATTATATACTCTTTTCTCCTTCATATTTCAGTTTTATTGAAACCGGATATAAAGCACATGCCTAAATAATTCAAAACAATAAAATAATTATTACATTTACAATTCTACGTACACTCAGTCTGTAATTGGCACATAACATTTTTGCAAAGTCTGACAAAATCTCCAAAACTCTCGTGATTACGTTTGAGCCACAAAATGTCTATCGGCCAATATAAAGCAGGAAGTGAAATATATACGTATACTTTTGTTTACTGGAAGTTATCACCAACAAATATTACGTCTGAAACAACAGCACGGATAAAGGGACGTAAAGCTGTTGCACTAATTTCAGATTACACAGAAGTACGACACGTACGCACTGCTACATATTTAGTACCAACCACAAATAATGGCACTTGTGTGCTGTAGCACCCTATATGCATTACTGACGTACATCGACAACACAGAATTACATACATTTTCAGATAATTATACATCTTAAGGTGACAGGAGATCGTGAATCTAGAATCGATCAGTCAAAAAAAAATAGGCGATTAAATAATAATCGATTAATAGCAACGGCAGGGTATTAAGATAAATTTCGTAAAAGTGCAGATCATTAAGTTACGATCTTGAATTGTTGCGTTACTCATCGTATACTTTTTACCAACTTCACATTTCATACACTGTTATTTACTTGAAATTCTGCTCTCTGATCAAGAAATATTATACACCATTATATCATCATACTTTCGGCACAGAATAAGCACAATGGGGACTGGGAATATTGGAAAGTTTTATATAGATTCTGGCAGTATAATAATGCATACATATACAAAGTAATAGATTAGCTAGCTTAAGGCAATAGTTTCCAATGTAACACTTAACTAACTTGTACTTTGTGTTTTACATGTTGTCTCTGACGGTGGCCCAGCCTGGCTGAAACATGTAGAAGGAACATTAAATTCACGTTTGTTCATATCATACTGTGTACTGGGTTGGTCCGTGTTGCAGAATTAAGTTACGACACTTGGTTGCCTCTCCTATGCAGAAAGAAGCACTTCGGGAAAGGCACTGAAGACATTTTCTTTTTCCTAATGTCTTCTTCACCATACGTTAATCACTCCTGTCTGTTTAGTATTCGCACAGTTAAACACAGGAGTGCAATTTGCAACTGCACACGAACCACAAGGAATAGGAGGTAATACGATCCATGTGCATGAAATAGTTGCCATCTCAATAGGACAATTCGCGACTGTTCCCTAAGCATACCCGGCTTCATACCGGGTTCAAATTCGTGACGTTAGATTTACAAATAAAGCAGCGACAAACGTTTACCAAGCTATTTGACTGGCTCTCAATATTCCCCCTGCCCGACGGAGAGAGATTCTTAACGAATTCATACTCAGCCCCTGATCGAGGAGGAAGGAGAACCAGTTCTCCTAATCTGATGCAGAAAGGGACTTCCATTATCGTACTCCAAATCCACCCTCGATCTCCTTGTTCGTATAAGAGGTTTCTTTCGTCACCAGTTGATACCGCCTCAACGCTGTTCACCCTTCCACTGTGTAATCGAAATGCGTTAACTAGCAAACCAAACCTATGTACTTATCATATATAGACAATGAGATACACGGGCTACGCTCTCGTACACGTCTAATGAATTCATTCGCCTATCTCAATAACGCTTGACAAATTTTACACAGTGACATGCGGCACAGCCACGCTGAACTATGCCGGATCGAACCCCAAGGCTCTGCTTGCCCACTGACCATTCCAAATCATGGGCCAATTGAAGTTATAACATGCGTACAGTGTATGAAAACATTGAGCGTGTAATGAGGCTTACAGGAATGAAAACGTTCAGACACGTAAATGGCACAGCGTACGCATGTTGCAGAACGCATTTCAAACTGCATGTCATCAACGTGACACACTAATCTATATACAAATCTGTAATTCCGTAGAGGCACAAGTGCGCTATGGAGACTAGCGCTCTCACATCTTTGGCTCGAGGTTTGTGAGTGACTTAAAGGAAGAGTTGGTCGGACGAAGGTCATACTTAACTGTTACAAGGGTAAGGAACTATTTGAAGCATCCACATATGCAAGAACAGGAGTTCTTTACAGGAATTTGAAACACGGGCAAAAAAGTCAAAAGCAATTCTCACCATCACCAATTTTTCCCCCTGTTCTCTTATTCCACGCTGTCAACTCAATACATACACTTCTGTTGTCTTTCCCAAAGATTTAACTAGGCCTGCGTAACAGACTGAACGTGATCACAACAGTGATCTGTCCCCAGCGGCAACATCACGAAGCACGGAAGAATAAGAACAGCGTATGTTTGAATGTTTTAAAACAAGAATGATGTTATTTAAGTGAAGCGGGCATTTCTTGTAAAATACATGTGCATGAAAGCTCCAAGAAGGTCTGCCTTAAACCGATTAGTTAACACTTTTGACAGACTGGGTCGAGGTATACAATCAGAATAGTATTTTTGGTAAAAAGAAGACAGCCAAGCTAGAATACCAGAAAAGATTGAACATGTTCAGCAAACACGGGTACCCGCAGAGAATCTCTTAAGATGCTTTCTCAACAATTTCACTCAGCACTTTTGGTCGTTTCTTTTCCATGCTTTCAGGAACATATTTTCTTTTTCAACAGGACGAGGCTCAAAGGCACACAGTAAATGCAATGCTGTATGGTCTCGAGCATTATCGCAGCTGAGTTAATTTTCAAATGCCAGCACATCGTACATGGCAGTTCCCAGTCACCATACTCTCCAAATCCGAACCCATGTGATTGCGTTTTATTGGGGTTTCTGAAGGATACCGTATGCAGAAACAATACATACACAGTTACAGAATTTAAACAAGATATTTAAGCATCCGTGATAAATGTCAATGAGCAAACACTGCCTAGAGTAGTGCACTATTTCCATAGTTGCTGACTGCACACTTTGACTCTGCTCAAACAGCTATGCTCACTAACATCCAACACAATAATACTCGTATTTGTTATGCGTTTTAGAAAATGAATGCTTATAATCAAAACTGACGTCCTTCCTAAAAACAGCTTTTATCAAGGTTTAAATCTTCTGGGATATTACGGCCTTTCGACTCGTAAATAGTTACCGACGTTTCGAAGGATCTCAGTGACTACAGCTTCAGGCTCAGTCAGTCAAGGAAAAGTACTTGTCCCTCAAGACGAAGGCACTACAAGCCTTCGAGACGTCGGTAACTACTTACCAGATGACACGGCGTCAACTCAGAATACTTGTATCTTCAGCATGACCGCTGTGAGAACCTCAACCTGTAAACACTTTGGATCAAAACGTGCACACACTAGGAAACACTAATCCCTGGAACTTATTTTAACTTTTTCTAAAATCTTCCTCGAAAAGGCCTATATTTACGGACACAAATACGCAGCACATTTAGGCCTTCACGTAAGGAAGCAATGCTCGTACGCCGAAAGGAATTCTAAAAATACGACTTTCTTACGCATAATTTAATTAAATACAGAGTGACGCTGGCATAATTTGTCCAGCGTATACCAGGCATCATCTTTCGGATATGCGAATTATGTGTAAAGTTAATTTCTGACAACCAATTAAATTAAAATCCTTTCACGTGTAGAAACTGACTGAATTAATCGAGATAATACAGCCCACTCGCCTAATACACACTCAATTACATTAAGAAAATAGAAATAGAAATTACCATCACGTTCTGTGTGCGTTTGTAAGTTCTGGCACCTACGTCTACGTTTTTGGAATTCTGACCATCCAGTCTGAGAAAACATACCGAACGGTGATTTAGGTCACGTGCGTACTGCTTGATGTGTAAGCCAAGGCATATTGCTGCTGCAATAGTCACGTCTCACACTGTCCGCTTTCTATTAATTAACAAATACAAATCTACGTACAGCCAACTTCGCAGCATAAGCTAACAGTTCCAATTTAAACCCATATATGTCTCGAAATAAAGTTGAATCAAAAAGTAATGCAGCAATATAACAGTCAGAATGAAGAATGCAGCACAGAAAGGTTATTCTACATTTAAAACGGAACTAAATGAAACTCGGAAAAATAGAAATATAAGTTACCGGAGGCAAATATAAAAAGAAAAGTCTTTTCAATAACCTGCCTGAGAAAATTGCTTTCCGCTCTTATTCTTGATAAGTTTACATACGGGCAGTCACAACTAAGGCCCCAGATACCAAATGAACTCGTCAGTCACTGTTGTATCGATGCTGCAGGCTACCTGCACGCTCATGCATGAAGAGTGACTTCAAAACTACCATCTCTTATTGTCGGCATTGACAAAACGTATATGTGAAGACAGAAAAGCGTTAAGCCCATAGAATATAAGGAGATAATTTGGCGGCGAAGTGTTGAGAACCATTCAGAAGGTCCCTACATCGAATCCCAATATGTTTTTGTTTTGTGCTTTTCTAACACAGAACGTTAAGGCGACATTTTATTCGAACATTTGTTTCGAATATTCAAATAAACACACCCTTATAATAATTACTTCGACAGTAGCATATGGTAAACTGCACATGGCTCTGAATTGTGAAAAGATGAAGAATTATGTAGCGTTACAGAAAAGTATTTCATCCATCGTTGGTCACCATTTGAATTTTCAGTGAGCACACTCTGGTAATCATTCCTTCAGTGGAAAACGCAATACGACATAAGGTAAAATGAGTTCTGAAAACCGGTACAAACTGCTACTGCGACTATTGTTAGCGCCAACTGCTATTACTTTCTCACAATAACCTGCAGGGTTATAATTACGGATTCAGGTTTACAAGGGCCACTAAGATATCTCCATATGATAATATGATAATGATTTAAGTGCATGATGCACTCAAATCATTATGAACTACAAGCACAATCGCTAGGTGATTTAGGATCGAAGGAGTGCCAGCGACCAAAATACGCTCTTTGATACCTAAACTCAACATGGCAAAAGCTCGGCAAAAGCTCAAGCAAATTCGTAAAAGTCACATTTTCGAGCTACAGTCGCATACATCAGCCTCCTCTCTACTTAGTATTCAGTACTCTGTTCCTTATGCCTCCGCCCAGCGAATTTATCTCTGACAACGAGACATGACTGATACGGTCTGTCGGCACAAGCTGAGAAACAAAATCAAGATCCGCATTAGACTTCTACAATGTGGGTTTATTTTCTGGACCATCTTATCTTGTTTCGTTTGTGCTACGTGTACGTGTGTTCTACGATTCGGAGAAGAGCGATAATGCTTTCTTTTCAGATCCACACTACCGACTCAGTTATCCTGTTGGCAAAGTTACAGTATTTCTCTTTCAAAGATTACGTTAATGCCGCTTCGCTAACCCTATACATCTGAACCAAGCAGCCCATCCCTTCTAAACGTTCAACATCTACGGGCTAAGATAACCGATACAACCAACCTATAGAGTGATAAAAAGTGGTAAAAAAGAGTGAGGGAAGCCTCCCACACGATCTTCCACTTTCAGATATCAATACTGAATACGTCTTATAAATGTTTAGGTAAAGTGCTAACCTAGAAAGTTGCTCGAACCACTGTCGGGCTTGAGAGTGGGAAATACGCTATTTCATGACAATTTATTTTACGTTCCATAGACTTTCGAAAGAGCTGGGATAGCGTGGTCTGTATACTGATTAGGTTACGTGCTAGAAGTTCGAGAAATTTTGGTTCAGTTCACGGTAGGGGCTAAATTGTCTTCTCCTAAGCGTTCAGACAGGCTACAGGGACTCAACAAGCCTCCTGGTCAATGGGCACGGAGGGCTTCTCCCCCAGGGGTAAAGCGACCGAAGCGTGAGGCAACCACCTTCACATAGTGCCGAAGTTAAGAATCAGTACAGCTACACATATACTCTCCTATACGCCTTCGTGGTGTGCACAGGAAAACATTTACACATGTACTTCCACGTACTTTAAAAATCATGACAGAGCACACAGGTTAAAACGAATTACATGAAAAATTATTTCTGGCCAGCATCGTGTTGTAATTTATTGAATACATCTCACGGCACCGACGGCTCCTACCCAAAGTTTCGGTCACTGTCACTGATATCTTCATAAAGTGCACCATAAACTGGTTTCTTGAAAAATTCTAGACACCATTTAGACAATAAACCATCTCAGCTAGAGCCCTCGTTAACGGGGATAATAAGCTTTGAGATTTCATAAAACTCTGGGCATTTCTTTACCAACTGAACGACTATCAGTTTATCAAGAAGAAATCTGCTCTATGGAGTCTGTCTCCGTTGTAGTCACAAACTTTGTCATAGCTGATACAGACAGGCATAGCCTAAGTTCCATATTTTGTTACTGAAATTATGGAAAATAGAACAAAGCCATGAAGCAAGAGTTCAGTACTGGCCTATGAGAACTCGATACAAACAGAACAAATGTATGATGCATTAACGTCAGACTGATCCATGAGGGATTGATTACAAACAGTACAACGCTCAGAAACAAAAACGTCAAGTTGACGCTATATAGTCGGACACAAACGGCGTCGTAAAGCAAACACAAAATATATTGTTAGTCTGCCTTATGTGAAATTCGCTAGAAAGACTACAAAGCTCTAAAAGAAAAAAAAGAATGGCACATGATAGATTGGCACAAATACAGATAATGATGGCTGGCATACATCAGAACTAGAAAGGCCTCATTCGCCTCTTGAAATGTAAGAAGCAACTTCGGAACAAAATGTCAGACTTTTATCTAAATATAAACACAAAATTGTTAGCGTATTTCTTTCCATCATTGTGAATGAATCATTTTCGGTGCAGATTAGAGCGGCAGATATTCTTTTTGTCAGCTACACTTACAGACTCCAAATTGAGAAACCTCATGTTCGACTACAAACGACGAAATAAATTTGTTGGATCCAACTTAAATGAAAAGTTTGCATAATACTCCGTCCTTCTTGACACTCGGCTCTCCTCATGAATAAAACAAAAAAGGACTTTGTGTAGGAGTTCTGAAGCATACTAATTTTGAAATTCTCAATTCATCTCTGAAAGAAAATAAATGGAAACAGAAAAATAAAGTATTTATGACAGTAATGAATATGCAAGCATATATGTCTTGTAGTTACATTCGACTTAACATTTCTTTTTCACTTATAAAGACTCGAGTTTATTTCATGTTTAGTTCAGAGGCACGAACTAGCAGTTGTTGGATAGCGCTGCCACATATAGTCCAACCCCGATATAGCGCCACCTTCACTTAGCGCCCATAAAAGTCTATCAACAGAAATAACCTACTGTGTCGTATGTCGACATACCGCCACCAGCTGCGGTGACAAAACAGTGGCCTTATATCTGGGTTTGGCTGTATATACTATATATTACATATTATATATTACATACACGTTACAATTAATACGTCGCGTGTACATTTTCGAAATTACGACACTAGCATAATTACGACAAATAGCACTCTTTCAGTGAACACAACGCTGCACTATATTGACTAGTAACAAAAAAAAGTTATATAGGCCTATCGTCCCCCATTCTTGTTCATTTCGTGACAACTAAACTTCGCTTGTTCCCATTCATACCAATCACGATTCTAACTGATGTCTGCCTTTCACTACTCTTTTCTTCAAACACAATCATCAACCTGGCTAGGTATGGGACTATAGGTATATATACGAAGTAACATCAAACGGCAGACAAATAAAAACACAGTTACAGAAAACAAAGCCCAAAGACTGCACAGTGTTACCAAACAGGCTTACTGATACCTCCCAAAAAGAGATCGACCTGCTGCAAAGTAACACGCGTGTAACTCAAACTCGTCCCACTGCACCACGTAGCTCATTTCCAGTAACAAGAATGGATACAAAAAGAGAGCAGAAAGTTCTCGCCGTAGCACCTTGACTTTTCGCTCCTACAGACGGTCTGTCGTCACTCACAGGACCGTAAATCGCTCCCTTTAAAAATTCTAATAATAAAAGTAGACCCTACGGCAGGGCAAAAATTGCACAACAGAAAATTAGTAAACACTCTATCAATAAAGTAAAGCGAAAAACAAATGAAGTTTTCTGATCGTTCGACACATCTCTCTTCATTGTTTTACCATGAAAAGAACAAGTTAGTTTCTTCCAAACCGATGGATATCTCTTCCCAGACCAGATAGTGCTATAAATCAAATAACTAATCCACACGTTACGTGAAACTATGTAATCTAAATATGTGTCAATGTCACAGAACATTATACGTAAAGCAGTGAGAACATTCTGCCGCTACACGCGACGGAAGCACGAGCTCTATCATGGTGTCACTTACGTGGGGAATTACCCGACAAGAACGGAAACCTCCAGCCAGTATCACGAACGAACACGGCCTTTGTTCCCAGTTAAATGAAGCAATACGTGATGAGTGCGCTCATAAGGAAACAGGTTTCTAATAGGTCTATTTTATTTTAAGGCACTGTACGTGCGTCTAGTATACAACAGCTGAACACGAAATTTCGAGAAATTAAACGTGTACCTCCCTTTAAGATTTCCCCTACATGTAGCGGGAAAAATAACGAAAATCGAGTCGTGATGGATATTTGTACGATTTCTAAAAGTCGATACAATAGTGATTCGAGCATTCTCGGCAAACTGTGACTGGCACCTTACTTGAAGGTTTAAATTAACTACAGCACGTGTCGGAAACATTTACAAAACACACAAATCTTTAAAATGCCGATCCCAGTGGCCATGCGGTCTAAGGCGTGGGTCTGCGGCCGCTCGCTTACTAGGATCGTGGGTTCGAATCCCACCGGGGGCATGGATGTCTGTCTCTTGTGAGTGTTGTGTGTTGTCAGGTAGAGGTCTCTGCGACGAGCTGGTCCCTCGTCCAGAGGAGTCCTACCGAACGTGGTGTGTCTATCAGTGTGATCGTGAAGCGTCGTAAAATGACGAGGCCTAAGCCCCCTAAGGGCTTTCGAGCCATAAAAAAAAACAAATCTTTAAAATAAAGATTACGTCTCCAATTTTGAGAAATATGATCAAATTAATTTTGACTTCTATATGGCGCTCATTAAAACGTTCACCACACACAAAACTTGTAACAAATGGACACTGCATGCAATGCGCATTTTCTTTCTTTTCACAAGCTCCCTCTTAGAACAAAAACAAAAGAAAGCACATGTACAGCAAGGACTTCCTTTACGACCGAGCAGTAACTACTTACAATCATAAAAATCCAGCAGCCATTTTCATTTATGTCGTTGCATTTTAGCAAGAGCAGTGCTTGTGTAAGTAAAGGAGATTGCACAACGTGAACTCGTGACCTGCTCCAGAAAATACCTGGAAGGACCACAAAAACTCCCCGAAATAGCAGGGATTCTATAAGGGATCGTCCCGAATACAAATTAAACAAAGCTAAATCCGCCTGGAGGAAATCGGACAGTCAAACAAGATGATTAGTTTAGAAGAATCTGAAGTAATATAATCACGTCATAAAACATTGCCTTTGCTGTTTGTATAAATGTCTCCTTGCAGCTTAACGGCCCAATTTATTTTGCCCAACGGTGAACATGTTAAGAAGATTAATTGTTAAAACATTCCGTCCGGAGAAAAAGCGATCAAGAGACGGTCCGGAGCGGTACACGCGGTGCAGGTGTACGTCACTAATCATTACTAGATAGTTAAAAACAAAGCAGAATTAATTTTTTACGAAAGCATGCAGTGTGTTACAATCTTGCATTACGTTCTGCAATTTTAATGCACCCTCGTGCTAGCAACACCTGCCGCATGTATGAACTATAAATAAAACACATCTGAGAACTGCACTTCGAAGAACGGTAAGACCGCTGAGCACGACGTTCCACGGCAATGAACGTACAGCCTACGTAATAAGGCGGCGCTTGCTGTCTTAGTTCCTGAAGTTGCTGGCTGAAATTCTAATTCGTCACGATTAACTATCGACAGCCCTAAGACAGTACGCTAAGGTGGCCTGAACGGTAAAGGATTAGACAATTAGGTTAATCCAAACTGGATTTACACAATATCGAAATTGCTGAAACAACGATACATTTTACGTTAGTTGTCAACAATTAACAAAGTTCCAAACGTTCTCGTCACAAGGCAATAACTACCCAAACACCAGACATCCACGTCACATGTCAATAATCAAAACACCGAACATCCACGTGAGATGAGATCTGCGCTCTTCTGGCATATTACGCGGCGCAGAGTGGTAATTCTGTCTTGACGTTCCGGCACAACCTATCGGTCAACGTCTTGGTCCTTGAAGATGGGACCGATAGGATGTCCCGAAACGTCGGTACAGAATTACCACTCTACGCTGCGTAATATCCCAAAGGAGCGCAGATCTCATCTTCACGGCGGCGGAAGCCTGAAATCACGCATCCACGTGAGATGCCAATAATTGACAAAACGCCAAACGTGGTGGCCGAGTACAGTACTCCTGCTTTGAATTCGAAATGTCCCGCGTTCAAAACTGGGCCCGGTGACCGCCTACTGTAACTGAGCGTTTTCGTGGTTTTCCTCACTTTCTCCAGGCAAATTTTGAGAAAGTACCCTAAAATCGGGCAGCGACTGCTTCTATCCACAACCTCCCAATTCTTATATCACTTATCAACCTATCACTCCATGCTATATTATCTTAAAAATTGGAAGCGTCGCTAAATAAGCAAATAACAAGAAATGAATGCCGAACTACATACTCTGACACGGAAAGGGCAAATAAAGCCTTCAATTAATGTCACACTTTTTCTCTATAAATAATAGCAAAATATTCTTTTTATACCATCAAAGCAGACTGAATTCTTTGTTGTATGTTTGTTTATTCACACTTATTTACACACACAGCTATCTCTCTTGAGAACGATCGTTAAAGACTGAAACGTGCTGCAGGAAAATGTATTGTAAATAAATACAACATGCCACAAAAGTTGCGTGTACTTTGATGCTACAACATTTTCTCAACCTGAACACCAGCGCATGATACGAAAGTTAACTAATTTTAGAATAGCAAGACGATTACGTTTCGTGCAAGGACTTGAAACTGGAAACTAACAGCAAGTACACATGCAAAATAACGTGTGTCAGTGTTATAAAAATTCGCAAGAAATGGTGCAAGGTTTTCTCTTCATCAGTGTTGATTCTGCTCTTACTTATTTACTGCGATAAAAATTAAACAGCGGTGAAGAACAATAAGTAGTACAATTGTTAACCACAAACACTGCAATAAACTGTCACACACAAATACACCTACATTCCTGTGATGAAAAATGGGGCTTCCTGCCCTGTACTATAATTTCTCAGTTTTTTAATTGGCACCTCTCTGTGTTAGTCAATACTAATCATGCTTACTATGATATAAATAACACCTACATGCATGGTAAGGCGTTCTTCATTCCATGTGAACGCACCTCGTGGTGTTACCAGGTTTTCAATTAACATGACATCAGATTACATTCGTCCCTCTAGATCGCCTACAGATGACACCTTCTAGATATATGGAGCGCCGGACTACGTGAACCATCTCCCCTTCGTTATTAATCTCACACTAATTAGTCTTATGTATGTGACTAGAGTTTAACAACCGAGTTTCAGGGACATTCAAAACATACACAGAAAGAATGAAAGTGGAGTAACGCTACCAATTTACTTCACAGAGCTAAAGTCAACACTTTTAGATAGCGTCATATCCGTCAGCATTACATTTAACGGCTAGCAAAACTAGCCAGACTTCATCCAATAATATAGCCAAATCAGAAAGACCAGACGAAAGAAAGCTCATATTTAATACAGCGGTGGCAGTTCATTACTTGGGTGCGTAGCGAAAACTACTCGTACATTATGCAGATCAAGTCAGAAAAAATGTCAATTTTATGAGCAAAATACACCTTACACAACGTGAGAAATGTATGATGTTTCCTCACAGGACATACTGTAATTCAGCGAATACGTACTAATGGACTAACGCCTCGCGTGACAGTTCTAATGTGAATGTGTTCGATTTGTGCATGTGCGCTGTTATTTCCGAGTTTGCTTTTTTTTTTTTTACTCACTACTGCAGAAGAAATAAGACGGTGCTAAATTCCTTACCTTCATAAATCAACATTTTTGCCAACAACCACACAAAGTCTGCTGACAGCCCTTGCAACTCAGTACTCTCCAATTAACTTCCTTTATTTACGCCCGTTAGGTAATATTTAGGAACATTTTGGTGAAAACACTACAGTAAATGAATCTTTCATCAACTTATGAAACTACTTAATGTTACACACATACTTAAATGTCTTTTCTATATTCCCATAACTTTATTTCCATTTTAAAGTCAAAAACATGAGAGTCACTGAATTTAACATTGAAAAACAAAAATATCCTCCTATGAGCTTAAATAAAAAATTGAACAACGCGTCTACGGGAGCACACGCGCGCTATCACACACCACGTTACGGATTTTCACCTTAAGTATATTTTCCCAGAACGCAATTACTAGGTCAATTAAGGCGTATCTCTATACATTCTTATAGACTTCAAAGTCCTAGAAGTGCGACTAGAAGGAACAAATGGTTGGCAATACTGGGACACAAACCAAGCTCCTGAAGTTGTTGTTTGGTGATGGTGGTGGTGGTTGGTGTGGCGGCGGGCCTATATGATATAGGTCTACTTCAGATAGTCTTAATGAAGGGTTGCTTTGTGGACTTACACATGGTAGACTGAGCAATAACACGAACTATAACGTCGAACACTTCACGTCGGCCCATCCCACACCGTCCCACATTTTGAGACCGCGTGTAAATGATGTTAAATATGCTTCCCTCCCTTTAAAGCTGCAGGTCGTGGTCTGAATATTAAAACGTCTCAAGCTACCTTATACGTCTGAATCCTCTTTACGCTCAAACATACAGAGAATACGCCAGTCTACTCCTTATATGTAGTAAAGTGTAGGGAGGGAATTGGGTTGAACAGACGTTGCATCTTTATTCATTAAAGAATTTATACATGTAGCAGACCTGCCTTTGAGGCGTAGGAAGTTTCTATCCCCGTGATTTAGTCAGTGAATAGAAGAAATGCAGCTACACGAAACTGTAATTAATGGGGGAAGGAAGGAAGGAAGGAAGAATGGAGGGCATTTTAACTGACGTTCTATTCTGCACATGTGAATCGAGCATCATCAGACATGCACAGCACTATTCTAACAAATCAAAATTTAATGCACGAAGAAATTAAGATCAAATTAGATTTGAGAATTTCTTGCTATTATTCGATCCGGAATCTTTTCTTTCCCTTTTGGTACCTAAAAACATAAGATGCAGGTTTTGATAAATGTGGTACTCAGGAAAATATCTGGGTCCAAGAGGAAGAAAGTAACAGGAGGATGAAGAACCTTCATAGCGAGGAGCTTCACAATTTGTACTCCTCGATAAATATCATTCGGGTGCTCAAAACAAAATGAGACGGCAGGAAATATGGGACGTATAGGGGAGAAAATAAATGCATACAGAGTTTTGATGGGAAAATATGAAGTAAAACATAAAATGGACATTACGGGTCTAGTTTCCGTACCTCTCGAATGTATGATCGGTGACTGAATAACGAATAAGTCTGGTACTTAATCACTAGCAGATGATGTGAATGCCACACCGCCTGGAGACATTTTGCTCCGCAAACTACAGAGCTTGCGACGTAACAACGGTCCGGTCCCTGGTCACCATGCCCTCGCTGTCCGGCACATGTACCATGTGGACATCAAAATCTTCAACAGAACATAAACAAAGCAAACTCCGTTCAGTAGCGTCCTAGTTAAAAATGTGCTCCACAATAACAGGCACGGACACGCTAGGAGGAAGCTTCCCTAATTCCACCATATGCAGCAAACCGATTTCTGAAATGACTCGCTCTCGTCTTGATCCTCGTGCCAGATATGGTCGACTCACGCTAGCCTGTTTCCCCAGATTTTCAAAATCCACCACCTTCTTCTGAATAGTATCATATGCATCAACCGCATTAAAGTCCCCCAAATTTTGCAGTTCGATGGGAACGTCATCAGACAGAACAGATCGAAGTTTACGTAGTAACTGAACGTAACCCTCACTACGTACCCCTCGAATACATAGTTCATACAAGAGTTCATTCCTTAGCAAATAATTAGAATTCATTACTGTGGCCAGCTTTCATAATTAGATAAACTCTCGCGATAACTACAGGAACAAGATAAACTTTTTCAGGGCAACAACAATAACCAAATGATAACTTACTTCTATATACACAAAATAATGCTAAATCCGCAGCCCGTACAAACAGAAAAATAACCACGCCAAATGATACCACTGTACTTGCACCACCCCCTTTTGACCCTGCCCAAAAGGATGGATACAATCGGGGCAATGCAAGTGAACAAATAATCGTGAGGGTTAAACTATAACAATATTTAATATATAACATAAATAAATATATGTAAATACAATAACATAAATGTACTTACAATGTGGCCCTTTTAACTAGCTCATCCTGTGATAACATTAACTAATCAAACACAAACCTGGCCCACGTCGTGTTAAATAAAAAATAAGAAAACACAATATAAGAGACAAAAAACTCAACTGAACACATGACGACGACACAGGGGGTCCTTACATGTCTTGCTTTAGGGACCGAAACCAAATTTAGAAATACATGCCGAGATGAAAGTTTAGCAGATGTCTTCCCTTCCGCAGCACACACCAGAATACCCTTTCAGGCTTACGTACCTTACGACAGGAGGTCTGAAGGAAGGAAGTTGGAGGGGAGGGAGGTAAGGTGACTGGCACTGCGGAAAACCACTATGGTGACGTCAGTTACCTTAAAATACAATACATTCCATAAATGTTGATTTTACAAGAAGCCTAGTACACCTCCCACTCTACCGCGAACAAAGCGCTGATGTTGAAACCTACGACGGTTGTCCGGAGACCATTAAGCTGGAGGCGTGGACTCTCTTATCATTCGGAAAGTCGGTGCATCACGTTTTAGTTGATAAAACATCAGCTGCGGAACTTTAACCAGCCAACCGACAACGACAAAGACTTGCAAAAACGACGCTAAGTATATTTTCTTCAGCATCAAAACGGTCAATATTTAATTTAGTGCTTTACCGGTAATCAGTTAGTCACGACGAGTCTTGTACCGAAACATGAATACATGCACAATTAGCGTTCAGTTCACACCACATACAACATCACGACGAAGGACATGACTTTCCACTGACACTTTAAACGGTTTCTTCAAATAATATCAAATTGTACATATAGCGAAGGCAAGAAAATAAAAAAAAAAAGACTGTGTTGGATAAATCAGAGTATCGGGGAAGCGTTGCCACACTTTGGCTTTCGGAACGTTCATACAAATACACACTGTTCCGTACAACACAACACCTTTTATTTCTTTCAGGCTTTCTCTACAAATCCTCAAAACCAAGGTAAAAAAATATTATTTGGGAGACCTGTCAAATATTACAGTATATATTACAATAAAATTGTAATACTGATAATATTTCATGTAGTTAGTATGATACCATCATCACTGTAGTATTTTTGGGGATTTTTAGGATTGCTAGTTCCTATAATAATGGTTAAAAGGTAAAAGTTAAATATTTTTGTATTTAAGTCCCTATATTGAGTAGAGTAATTAGCTGGCCACTTGTCTCACTGCTTACTTTACTTTTTACTCTTTTAATCTTTAATTTTTAATGTATAGCGTAGGATAGTCTTGCATGTGTATTGATGGGCTTGGTGTGATGTATTGCCAAGATTTGCGTGCTCATATATTTAGCCTCCAATTTTTATTTCCTCATTATAACGTCCTGTAACAATATTAATGCTATAATACTTTCTTATAATAGGGTAATTTTAAAGTTGTTATTAATTTAGCTACGAATGGTTTACTTGCAATTTTTTACGCTCTACACTACCGCTCGTAACTAAAGATGTGGCAGCTTATTACTGACGTCAACTGTCCTGTCGGAACAGGGTGGTTTGGTGATGCGTCATAGGCTTTCGTCATTCCACATGATTACATGCTTACAGTTTTGCCGTTTTCAATTGCCACAGCAACGTTCTCTCCCACATTTTCAAATATGATGCACATGAAATTAAATCCCATATGCTACACGAATTAACACACAGCACTGAGGCAAGTAAACCTATTTTACGGATTACCAAACAATGTGGTATCAAACACGCATCTATTACGGCAGGCTGTGTGATCTGTTTCAACACTCGATATAATCGTAAATGTAAATAAAACTGCATCATCAAACTACACCGTCTGCTATAACATAGGAATATTATACATTACCAGCAGCATCCATGCACTACATCTGGAGTAGAGAAGAACATGAGATCAAAATGTTAAATCGAAATTTCACTGGGGTTAATCGTCAGTAGACTGGGTACTGGTTCACAGTTGCTCAAGCCCCTACAAATCTCTTTTGAAGCCGTAATTTCCTGCAGCAAGAAAGAAGTGTGTGTGAACCAGAATGGCAGAAGTGCTTCGTCGTAAATGTAGTCCTTACTGCCAGACGGAATCGAGTTTTCTGTGTATGGTGTACAGCCGACGTGAAGTGAATCTTCAACCGTCCTACTGTGCAATAAATCTCTCTTAACATCACAAACACCCCTAAAACTGAATTTCAATTCTGACTGTAGATAAATAAAGTCCATTCCATTCTCACAAAGCAGACTCAGTTCTCGCTAACGCCAGCTGCAGACCGAAAAACGGGAATGCGTTTCAACAGAAGATAAACTCGATCCAAAAAGCTCTGCAGTGCTGAAGAATTCGATCCAAGCACCTTGCTCGAACCAGATACGTCTTACTTTACTACTGATTTAACTGAATCGGAACTAATATGAAAGAAGCATCAGTATGTGCGCTACATACAGAAAAACAGTTCTGGTGTAACTTGTGTACTCTGAACAAGCACGGTTAATGGAATTCTGTTTTTTAACCATCGTGCACAGTATTTTCGTTTTATAGTCAGTACAGCCATATGCCGCGTATGCATATGCAGGCCCACGCATTAACAACAGTAAATGTGTAAATACTTTGCACGATGATTAGCAAGCAGATGCCATTAACCTTGCTGGTTCAGCGCACAAAAGTTACATTAAAACCATTTTCAGGCGCGTTCGCAAAATTGCGAAAAGCGACTATTAGCTTCGTCGTGTCTGTGTGTCCATCCGCATGGAACAACTCGGCTCCCACTGGAAGGATTTTCATGAAATTTGATATGAATATTTTTAAATCTGTCTAAAGTTTCATTAAATTCTGACAAGAATAACGGGCACTTTACTTGAAGACCTATGTACTTTTATGATAACACCTTGCTCACTTCTTCTTAGAATAAAAAAATGTTTCTGAGAAAAGTTATAGAGAAAATCAAGACATATTTTATGTTCAATAACTTTTTCCCGAAAATCATGACGTTTATGAGGTACTGTGGAAAAAATATATACAGCCAGACAAGCCACATATGAAAATATAATATGGCGCATGCGCACTGCATGCTGGATAACTAAGGCTACAAACACACATTCAGAATATCTAATACTTATTGCTTTTCCACGGCAACAATGGTTACGCGAACGCCCCTCAATGTTACGTTTATACGTATATTGCGTGTCTTGTTCTGTATGTAACGCAGACATTGAGGTCTCAACAAAATTATTTACGATTCAGAGTACGTCTACAAATTATTGCAGAGCAGTCTACCGCAACCACATAAGCCCTTGCGAAAGAAAAGCATTTACACTAAAGTTGCCATGAAAGACAGCCTAATACAGCCATCAAACGTAAGGGAGGAAATGCAGTGTGAATCTAATTTCGATCGTTAAAGTCCTGGAAGTCACTTTACTGCGCTGAATACCAGGCACCCTCACTGTTACCCACAGTTCCTGCGACATAAGCATCATAAATCCTTTTCGACATGACATGCTTGTCCAAGACTGATATACGGCCAGAGGTCCTACAGAAACAACATCTCGATTCTATCAACAAATTACTCATACGAATAAAGGCAAAGGCGATCTTAACGGCAGGTACACTAGAACAGTAAAAAGATCCCGTGCAATGACAGCCATTACCTGTACAGCATTCCTACCGCCGTGTAACAACCCTGCTAATTGAAGGCCTGGCTTTATTTGAACGAGTCTTTAATTCCACAAAGGAAGGGAGAAAAATGCCCGAAGAATTTTTCTCTTAAAGTAGTGTAAAATAAAAATGAAGAATGAGACGTTTAGTTGCAAAAAATTAAGAATGAGTTGGTTTTACTCCGCCAATAGCTACAGCACACGACCGTTCTAATATCTGATTCAGTTAATCGGACATCATGACAAGAGATCCAGAAATTAAAAAAGTGTTTCGTCTACAGTTCTTAAAGTCTACTTTCAGTTCTACAAATATGATGTCATCAATGTCTTGTTTAGAAAATGAACATTTATAATTTGACAAAATTCAATTTAGCTCATGGGATAGCGTGCATTACAATCATCGTCGCCATCATCCTGTTATGGAAGACGTTATTACGCCTTATTTAAGCGGAGATGTTGTAAGGCGTAACATCAAATCGTCTGACTTTCGGTATGACAGGCCAGGAATGTCAATGTTGACATTAGCTAGTATGGTGTGGCGAAGTTAATAGTGAAATACTGTATTATCTGTTCATGCATTAGAAAGACAAAGGTCCAAGTTATTCCCACCAAGAAAGCCATTCAAACCTAACTTGATCTAATACAAGGGATAGGGTCTGTTAAGATAATACTACATGTTTATAATTCACAATGTTACACTTAATTGTATCATTAACTTGCTTGGTGTTTGAAATAGTACGACGGGGATGATTTATTTTAAGATAATCCAGATATTGTCGATAGCAAATGTGTTTACCGTTTTATTTCGAAGCTACGTACGTACTGACGGCTTCTAACATTTTTTCACAAAACGTTGCACACACATTCCATATCACCATTTAAAAACATAATTCAATTTTACCAAAAAGAAACTGATGTAAGTTACATACATGTCATTCGATAAGGCCATACTTTATAGCACCCGTTCCTTTATCAACAGCCAAAGCTAAGAAAAGTATTGAGTTCACCCTATGTGGCCACGCATCACAGCGGTAGGACAAAATTTCAGAGCACGAAGTCAGCATGACCTAACAGGATGTAGGTGCATTCGCGACAATAAAGCGCTGCAGGAATGAGCAGGAACAGGTCCTGTACGCCTGTCGACAGCTTAGGGTGAAGAACTGAAACAAATGTTGCTGTTGGTGCTGTACGAACTGTACCAAACCCACAATGGAGCGGGTTAATACTGCCGCGATTATCAAGCCCTCGGTTCATCAATCAACAGTGAAAGATGCGGGACAAGTATTCAGCAATATCTGCAAATTACGGCCTCACTGAAATCTCACAGCGTCAGAGTTCCTACAAATACGAGTATATCAACTCTAGCTCTGCAGTGCAGTTTATTCTGTCCTTATAAGCCTACACCGAAATTCGCTTGCGGTATACTCACAGAAAACGTCGCTCTGTTTGCATTTAGAATTACGGCGCATATTAGTTACACCATATCAAGGGTGGACAAAATTTCCAAAAATCTGAAAGCCACCTCAAAATTCTAGGCGCCAGAAAGGTGACATGAAGCAAGTTCCATACTGAGGACCCAAAAATATTAGGTGCTACCGTACGAAATTCAGTCGCTCGGGCGACCTGGCGCCCGGAATTTGTGCACCCCTGCGCCATACGTTTTCATTTCCTTCATGTTATGACTTCCTGAATACAATTGTATACACAACGATAATGCACGTCCATACTCAAAATGAAAACACCATCAAAAATACACCTTTTAAAAGTCAATAGCACATATTTATACCGAAACGCCATCTCATTTTAAGATAATACAGCTTCACCACACAACGAGAAATGTTACTGCAAGAACTTAAGGGACCTGCTTGTCTTCGAGCGTTTCCATTCATGCAGAGTGCAGTAAAAATGACGAGTTAGCAATTGCAAGTACAATTCAGTAATTTATTTCCCTCTGCGTCAAAATGATCTTACCAATGTCAAAACCGCTCCGTCTTTAGCTTTGTAATCTTATTATGTGTAAAAAAAAAAGCTGTTACACGTACAAGGTTCATTAGTTACTGTCATCAAACAGGAAGTTAAGTACAGACTTCATGCAGCGGGCATATTTTTCTTCTGCGCTCTATAAAGAAAATTTCACAAAGGTTGCAATTATATGTACATCCATTGCCGCAAAAAATGTGAGAGTATTACATTATCTGACATCAATGTCTCTCCCGCCTCAGAAGTTCCCACATACGACGTGTTGGTATTACTGATGACAAGGTATTTCAAAAAACGAAGGCGAGAGAGAATTTAAACGGCAGCAGATCCAGAATTCATTGGGCAAATGAGATTTCTTCCATGCGCGTCAACATCGTTGCGAAGCGCCCATTAAAATAATTCTGTCCCTTTGTACGCATGAAAGAACTCGAGAAATGCTGAACGGTCTTTCGTGAAATTTCGGACTGTACAGTTGTACTAACAGTTGTCGAGCCGTTTTAAATTTGGTTAAAATCGCACAAAAAAGGTACATTTTACACGACGACCTGCAGCAGTTCTGCGTGCATCTGCAGCGTAACTCGCTAAACACTTAGAGAGGGGAACACTTTTTCCAACATAAACGATAGACAAGAGTGAAAAGCACATTTTATGTCCAATAAATTTCTTTCCCTTAAGTCTTACGATTTTAAAGACAAAAGAGAAGCTATGTGTGCACCCACATTTCCGAGCTCGTATACTGAATAATTAAACTCTGTTTCCGGAAACAAATTCCAAACGAAAAAAGAAACGAAACTTGAATGCGCATAGAGTGTCTTTAAAGAGTTGATTTTATACTAGTAATCCAGTGCTCTGTTACAATAGACCTTGATGCACATATTAAATAAGGCGTATAAGTATAAATATATAGGACTATATGTAATATTTAATTTTCTTTAGTGTGTGTGATAAAAGAGAATAGTGAAGCTTTAATGTTCATGTTTGTTCATTCTGTAGGCCGTTATAGTTCTGGCATCTCGCCATTTCGAAAAGTAACCACTAACAGTGAATAGTTATGTGCGACTCAGCCTACTACTCGTATAATGGAAGAGTTCAGTGCCGTCGTGATGATTTATTGATGGCTCGGATTATTTCGCCCCCAGTGTTTTTGTTGCCTAGAAAGTGGAAATACAAATTTAAAATACATGAATTTATCAGCATTCTGCTTCAGTTTTACGGTACTGTAAGACAGTATGAAATGTTCGCATTCACGAATTGAAAACCTGGAATTAGTAACACAGCGAATGTGCCAGATCTAGAAAGCTACGTGTACGTTTCCAAGCCTGTCTGCTCCCTGCGCGATCAGCAGGACGGTTAATGCAATACGTGCTATTCTTTGTCTTGTCGTCACACAGGGCCTTACGCCCTTCCAGCAAATTCTTCCGAATTAAGACACAATATCCACACAGATATAAGGAGTTACTGTTAGCTGTGCAGACTGGCAACTTATATTCATATAAAGACAAGTACAATATATTCTACTTCTCATTTGGAATTCGAAATTATAACTGGCCTACAATGCGCAACATACGAACAGTGAAGTGAATTGCTCGTCAGGGCAACTGCTGCTCGTTATTCAGGAGCAAATGTAAATTTAATGTCAATTAAATTATGGAAATCAGCTCCGCTTGTTATTTCATTTATTTCCAACCTCGCATTCAACGACTCGTCGTACCGACATTAACGATTTATGTTCGGCAAATATTTAGTTCATAGCACGACCGAGAATCCGGCCCTCATTTGACAAGTATTTCGTTCAGTACTTGGCTCAGGACCCGGCGTCTCGTCTAGCAAGCATGCCTTTCATAGCAAGACAGAGGATTCGGCTCTCATTTGACAGGCATTTCGTTCATAGCACGACCGGGAATCCGGCTCTCGTTTGACAATTACTTCCATTCACAGGCGGTCTCCAATTCCACTCGACGGTACGTAATCTCCTCAGCAGCGAAGTGACGTTAACTAACCGACAGACAAATCAATAAACGGAATAGTAGAATACCGCACCCCGAACTTCCAAGTTTGGCACACAGGAAACATCTTTAGTTGTTTATCATCAGAAAATCCATATTGAGGTGCTTCAGCATTTGTTCTCTTCACCAAATATTGTTAAGTTGGTGAATTCAACGACAATGCGATGGACGAACATGTAGCGCAAACAAGATGGGAAACACCCACGACATTTCAGTTGTTAATCTGAAGAAAGAGACCTCGTGGAAGGTCTAAATGTAGATGAACGTACAGTAAATAGGTCTTATAAAATGAGAAGTGAGGCTTTGGATTGGGGCGTGAGGCTGTGGACTGTGATTTGAGGCTGTGGAATGATTTCATCTGGCTCAGAAACGGAACAATGGCGGGTTCCTCTAAATGCGGTAATGAATCTTTGGGTTCCCTGAAAGCGGGCAGTTCTAGACTAGCTGAGGGATTGTTACCTTCCCAAGGAAGACTATTCGCCATGGAGTTACTCGTCAGAAGACAGACACTAAAGTTCCTACACGCGTTAAGGGAACCTGAGGAATGTTTTACTTAACGATGGCAACAATTAATAACATTTTATAGTGTCGGTGGTAGGTGAATAAAATATGAGGCATTAGTGGAATGATACTGGCAATAGCAAATCGAAGCACTCGGAGAAACACCTGTCCCAGTGACGCCTTGTCCAGCCGGGCCTCCGCAGTGAGATGCCGGAGAATAACCGCCTGATGCATGGCACGGCCGCATTAAAGGAAAGCCGAAAGCTACTCGTTACGATGATCTTTATTACGAAAAATATTTTCAATTCGTAGTATTTTAAGCCAGAGTGAAGTACAGACTCCAGCATTCTGATAAACTAAATGTGCATACGCTACATCTATAATTCTGACGCGTTTGATCCCTGAGGCAGATTTGTTTCAACTGCCATGCAACTTGAGGAACGGCAGTGGATGGCCCGGAGCAACAAATGCATACTTCAACAAGACGGATATTTAGTATAGGTTCTCTTTATGTTTCTTCTTCATATTGGCAAGATGAGACAGAAAGAGGAGGAGCTAACAAGGAATCCCGGCCAACTAGAAATAACATACATCAACAGCGACATCGGATAAAAACTACCTGCAGAAATTCCAATCAAACTAGAGCCACCTAACAAGACACGTTTGGCATTACCGAAACTCAGATCTGCAGACCATAAAAGTAAAGTTTAATTAGTTCAAGTTCAAAGTGACGGCGAACTAAATCTAATTGTAGAAAGGACTGGTTCTGTACTGAATATTTATATGAACGTCATTTCCATTTCGGCCACAATGATCCACTCTATCCCATTATTATAAATATAATATAGAATGATTTGTTGCTTGTTGGAAGAAACTTAAAGCAGTTATGAACCGTTAGTGTCATATACTAACTCAAATCCCAGTACAGATTTCGGGATAAAAGTAAAGACATATTCGCATCTTATCCTATGTGCGTGTCTCATCGCTGACATTACACAACATTTACGTAATACATGACCTGCTAATAAACCTTACCATGCAGTGGTAAAGTATGGAGCTGTGGAGGGATAGTAACAAAACAAATTGGTATTCATGATACATTAAGAGAAGATTAAATTGGACATTGAAACTACATATAGTTTTGGAAATTTCTATCTTCCAACAGATTACACATCCACTTCTTTACAATGATTCTAAACACTAAATTTTAAGAAACCAAGGTAGCCTCACTCAGTACAGTAACTGGATAAAAACTTATAATCGGCGTTTGATGCCTTTAAAGTGAAATGTCCTTTTTTTTTATCATTACGCCCACACCAGCCACGGAACCCACCCAACATTGGTAACGCCGGCTCCTTTCACAAAGTTAAATCGGCCGAAACGTGAAGCTTACCTCTCACCCCATTTTCCGTCAAGTTTAATAATACCTCGAGAATAACTGCATTCCCTGTTCGCCTTCTTGGCACGATACTTCGCCTATTACCCAGTGGCGTAGATAACCGGTCGCCCCGCCGATGCCACTCCATAATCGGGGGCCCTACAACAATTATTAGAGTAGGTCTACTTACTCCCAGATCTCTCAGAATACCGCCTTCTGTCAGAAGATTGGACCAAGTAAAAAAAAAACAAATTTTGGCATTCTGTACTTTTGGGGGTCCCCCTGACCCACGGCTCCGCCCCCCGCTCCACGGGTCTTGCGGGGACCTTATCTGCGCCACTGCTTTACCCTTCTACTTCCACCCAACGCCCTGCGTGAGCGCGAAACTAGACATTACAGCACTGGGAAACATCAAGAATGAGGAAAACAGCTACATGCACTGGACATGATGTAACAAAGGCATGAGTAAAATTGTGCGAGAAACAATGTTATCGACAGAAATAGACAAATCATAAGAAAGTTTGACTGGAATTGTTCATGGAAAGAGTTCAGTTGGGAGAATGAGAAGTAAACAACAGTATGCAATTAAAAGTGACCTTACCACAATATTTTACAGCGACATAAATTTGATTGAAATAAATCATGGTAGCTTCCACTTACAGGCTTTTACGGTGATGGTGATAAACCTTTGGAATAAACGTCTACCGACTTCTCCGGAAACGTCCCTTGTAAGATGTTGTCAGTTACACGGCAATGGAAGAGATGCGAATACCTGCAACCAGAAACAACAATGGTATGAATCAAAAGGACTCCTGAAATGTGCATTTGCATTTCAAGAGGCTCTGTGACAAGGAACAGGTTTCACTTGTACAGCCGCAAAGATACTCAAGCCTAAAGAGGTCTCGTAATCTGTAATATTGTGGGCGAAAGCTATGCACAAACACCGGTCGGTAATTACAGGCTGTCCCCGCCCTCATTCAGTTTTAGGCACGATTATCCAACAACACATTATTCACAAATCTACTCACACACAAAACCCTGTTTACAAAGTCATCCAAAGAAATCTGAACTGTTTCCTTTTCAGATTGCTTGTAACACAACTACTCTAGATAAAAACATGCATCACCGCGAAGGCCCGGGTTCGATCCCGGGTCAGTCCATGTGGGATTTGTGGTGGACAAAGTGGCAGTGGGACAGGTTTTTCCACCGAATACTTCGGCTTTTCCGTCAGTTTCATTCCACCGGTGCTCCATTACTTGGAAAAACGAAAAAACTAATCATCTTCATCACAGGGTTGCACAATAAGCTTCTAGGCTGCGGTGCGTCCGTAGCATCTGCTGCGGGGCCTTCACCAAAAAAAAAATGCATAGCACAAATGAGATATGAAAGCTATCTGAAGATGGTGGCAGCATGTCCCTGCGAAACTTTGGTAACCACCTACGAAAGGATACTGTATCATAACCAACAAGACCACAACCCTAATGGGGAAGGTAGGCCTACACCTGATATATTTATGATCCAAGTCACAAGTCAGAAACGTAAGTTACATGTGTAATATACAACGTCACAGAGATGATATCATTTCGGTTTTATTTCTCCCCTCGTCCCTTATGTTTCTTATCCTTCTTCGTCTTCTTTCCTTCCCTTCTACTATAAAACTACTGCCCCACGGCTTGTTGACGAACTGAAGCGAAATACGGCAATTAGTCCAGAGGAGAGAAAACCAGGCAACAAGAAACAGAAACGTTCCGCAGGACGAAGATACCAAATGTATATGAAAAAAAAAACAGAGAATTCTGGGCTAGAGAACTGGAGAAATGTTCTTCTGTGGCGATACGGTTAGATTCATATGGAGAGCTGCATCCTGCGTTAACTGTCCGTGTGTGATATATAACCCCTTTAGGGACTACGAGTATATTAGTAGCATGCAAAACTTTTGCTGCGGAAAAAAATTACTGCACCAGTTCCACGCATGAAAATGGAAATATGCTAAGAGAATAATAGAAGTTCATGCATCGCCAGATCCATACATGACGTGTCATTCCTAATATAAAAAAAGGACGCGTCTGTTCCAATAAATTTTCATGACTGGATTACATTCCTATGGCCATAACAGAAAACTTCTACGATAACAAAACTCAAAATATCAGTTGCTGATATAACTTTTCAGGTTTTCACTGCGGGCGTTGTTCAAAAATTGGTCCTCTGGCTCCTTACGCCGTGTAAGAGAAATGTGTTAAAAACCCAGACGACGTTCACCGGTGCAACAGTTGCGTACTCTGGCAGACTCAAATCAGGTGCAAAATGTGCGAAAATATTAAGTTCATATTATAGCCGACTTGTTCAGCCCGTTCTTACTTGTAAATGTGATTCAAGTTTTGAATCGTTTAAACCCTAGTGCACTCTATTCCAGACGACGGTATCTCGATGGGTTATTTCTTATAAATGTTTTCACAGACAAAAATAACTGTCGTTCTGTTATTGATCCTGTTGGTCTCTGCATCCCTTACAAATCAAGCACGCACTTTTCCGGGTGACGCCTCAAGACTTATTGCTTGAAATAGGTAAGCCACTGCTGCAAACAGCATCTGGCTTCTTTTAGATGTTTTTAATAAAACACAATCTCCCCGTTTCCTTTCTTGACCACTTCTAATTTACTGTTACCATTAACTTGTTATTGGCAGCTTACTGCCATTCCTTAAAAGAAAAAATTAGGTCGCCATGCTGCGTTACATTATACGTACATTGCCTATCTATTTCGTGATTCTTCTCAGTCTCTCCAGGCAAATGCCGGATAAAAAGTCCAGGTAAAGTTCACCCTAGAACAGGCCATGAAGGCCCAGAGGGGGAGTATAGGTATAGCTCTACTCTTTCTTTAACCTCGGCGCTAGATGGGGGTGGGTGGTCAACACCACACCCCGGCCGCTTTACCCCCGGGAATGACCCGGTACCCATTGTACAGGAAGCTGGGTAGGCCCCAGGGCCGGTCTGGACGGGTGCTGAAAATCTCACCCCCAAGCAAATGCCGGATAGTGCCTTAAATTCTTAAATTAAGTCATAATCACTGTCTTCCACATTCTTGCCCATTAATTCACTATTGTCCAATCAATCGACGCAATGGTCAGTTACTGGGTGTGTCGTTAAATAACGACACATACGTACAGTACAGAGTACCAACTATTAGCATGTGCTTATGCAAAGTCGACAACAGAGCACTGTGAACTTAGTCGTGTGGAACGAATGAAGTCGCACTCGCAACGTGACTTTAAACCACTAATTTCATGACATCGGGTGTAGCCGTGACACCATGCATGTACACGTATGACAACAATATACATGTAACACACGCATACTCACACAGGAGTTGGGCTGTGGCATTTCAGAGTGGCAGCTACGTTACAAGATCATCTCCCGAGGAAATCCAAGCAATAATTCCGGATTTTCTATCTGAATAAGGTTCTGACGCACAAACTTCATCCACAATTCATCAAAATGTACAGGAGTAATTGTGATATCAACATTCAGTTAAATGGTGTGTTAACTACCGGCGGGGATACTGTAACTGTCGACGCTCGCAGTACGTTCCCAATGGCATTCAACATCTCAGCAGTTGACAAACTGACTCGTGTGGACACAGGAGCTTTCTTTGCGGCAACTGTACCGGAACTTGGGACATACCATACAGCACACCGCCCCCCGATGTCTTCAGGCTACATAAGATGAGTGCGGTGGGTTCCAGAACATTAACGCCCAACAAAAAAGCAGCATACACGTTCTTCGGTATGCAAAAGAGGGTAAAGGTTTCTTCAGTGTATTGTTACCGGGGACGAAACTTCGATCCATCATTACATGCCCATCAGCAAGCACTCGTCCATCGACTAGAAAACCAGATCATCGTCCGTAAATATGAAATTTAATGTAAAGATTCAAGTCTTCTAGGATGTTACGCCATCCAGAGATAAAGAGACAGGGTCAAACAGTCCGAGAAAGGTCAAGGAGTCCAAGAAGAATGGACTATTCTTGAAAAGTATGACCCTGAAGGTTAAGGAACTATGATCCCTCTTAACGTCGGTAATTACTTACCAGTCAACAAAGGGTCACATCCCGAAAGGCTTGAATCTTCAGCAACGTCACAGTGAAAACATCAAATTTCGCAAGTTTAATGCGAAACTCTTCGGCTGAGCACGTACTGGTCTATCGAATGGACTTCCTGGGCCATAGACATATGATTAACTCCAAAACATAATATATTATGGAACAGAAAGACGCGATTGGATTCGAAAGGCATATCCTGTCTTCGTAGACAAAGCGTCTTTCTTTTCGAAGGTACACAAACACCGCACCTGGGAGCCGCTGGCGCAGTCTGGGTGCAACGTGCTTTCAGACCTCGCCCCCAACAACTTTCACCTCTTCCCACTACTGATACATCACCTACAAGGGCGTTGGTTCACCAAACTGTCGTGATGACTTATCACACAGTTTACGATATTTCAACACTTGCCCTTAGCAGCCTCTAGGATCATGCCAAAGGTCAGCATCTTCCCATTTAAGACTATAACAACGTTATTCCTGTTGTGGTTCACAAACATAAATGACTTCCCGTTGCCATCCTAATACTAAAGTTATTGTTAAGTGCAGAGCCTCTTACATCTCTGAGATGGCTTTGATATTCTGTACTGTAAACTGCGGTCAGCTTTATGATAGCATTATATTTAAGCTCTCGGATTCAGTTAAACAGTACACTTCGTCTGCATGCTACTACGAATATAATACACGCTGGTCGAACATCCGTCTGCCAGCTTTGTAACACAGGGTGTTTCATTTATCGCTCGCCACAGCACGGCAGCTTTATAGCACAGAAAGTCTGCATCCGCCACGAAATCAGGTGACAGCTGCGGTGCGATGCACAGTTCAGCGATAAAAAGATACATTCTCTAACACCCAGCCTCCTATACAATGGGTACCAGGTCATTCCTGGGGGTGAAGCGGCTGGGACGTGGCGTTAACCACCCGCCCCCATCTAGCGCCGAGGTTAAAGAAAAAAATAGAGCTATACCTCCACACCCCCTCTGTGCCTTCATGGCAGGTTATAGGGTGAACTTTACCTTTTTTAAACACCTATATTGTAATAAAACTTCTAACCTAAGTCAGCAGTATTAGCTCTCTGTGGTTGGCAGTCCGCGATCATCGCATAACTTCAAACTATCATACTACATACTCTGTAAGTACCAATACAAACTACGGCTAAGCCATTTTAATTCCGAAGCTACCCACCAAGATCTACGGTTACAACACGTAGTAACGTGAAGAAAGCCGTTACTGGGCCGTGCCATGGCTCAGGCGGTTAGTCGCCGGCCTCTCACCGCGGAGGCCCGGGTTCGATCCAGTGTCGGTCCATGTGGGATTTGTGGTGGACAAAGTGGCACTGGGACAGGTTTTTCTCCGAGTACTTCGGTTTTCCCCTGTCAATTTCATTCCACTGGTGCTCCATTAAAATCAAAAAGCAGAAAAAACCTCATCATCTTCCTCACAGGGTTGCACAATAAGCCTTCAAGGCTGCGGTGCGTCTGTAGCATCTGCTACGGGACCCTTCAATTAAAAAAACCGTTACTGTGTAGTCGAAACAGGGACCGCAGATCTGATAACAAGGCATCATGCTAATCAAACCAGGCGAAAATCGCTTAAATCCTTCTGGTAACCATGTTCAGAAATAGTGTGTCAGTGGTGGTTTCATGGTGTACATGCGATGTTAAAAAAAACTGTATAAAATAACAGCCTAGTAATTACATTTTCCGATCGACCCTCAGGTCAGTAAGCACTGTCTGTCACATGCGAAACTGAAGCCTGTCGTGGTGGTCTACTGTCATTTGGAAATAAAATAAATGGCACCTGATGAACCTGGCCTGTAGTAACTACATTTATCTCATGCGTGTTCCATTCATCGCATTTATATTCTAGTCCTGTCTCATTACGAAAGTTAAAATGTAGCTGTGTATAAAAACTCCATGGTACAACATATTCAATGAACATATGACAGTTACTAATCTCCAAAAAATTCATTTATATGACTCAAATTTCATCATCCTCTCCACGAAAGCCGGAGATTAGACACTAGCTTGAGCTACATCAATCCATCTCCCATACAACACCCTACCTTGGGCTACATCAATCCATCTCTCGTCTTAACACCCTATCTTGAGCTACAAAAATCCATCTCTCGTCCTTACACTAAGATCTTCTAGTTTAATATTTCCTCCAATTTACATTTACGTGGTCTGCACACTCTCTTTATTTGCCTTGGGGTTACCTACAAAAATGTTATACTATTTCTTCTTTCCCATGCGTGATACACATCACACGCATTTTGACTTAATCAACGTAGCAAATTCTCGTTATTATCAGCTTCATCTGCACGACAGGAGTTATTCCCATTGGCAGTCACGGACGGCTGTTGCTGTGTGTGCGAATTTAACATTAGAGTACTGCCGACAGGAAAAGCACAATACTGTTCATAAGCGCGATAAAACATCGTATGGACACTGAATCGTTACTTCGGGTAACTAAACAGACACTCCTTCGCCACGGTAAATCGAATTAAAACTATTTAGCATAAAGTTGGAAGGGACCTTCGCATCCTTCACACCATTTATGGAGTGAATATCGAAATAAAAATCAAATTAAGTATGAGCATACAATACTTGATTACAAAATTTCAGTGCAAAATGGTCTCCATTACGCTCACTCTAACAAGCGTAGACACTATGCATAATATCACAAAGACAGCTGTTTGCAATAAATGATTATTAAATGTACATCACTTCTGGCTTTTCCTGATTTTGAAATTCAGTGCATTGTTACAAACACACAATAAGGTGTAGAAGACGGGCGCGAGTTAATACATGGCATGGCTTCAATTTCTAAGAGTTGACGACAAACCTTAACGAGACATGCAGCGCGCTGTATGGAAGCACACGAATAATACATCGAGCATTTACTGTACTTTGGTTTTGTGAAATACTGTGTACCGTTGGACACCAGCGATTCTTAAGTATGTTCCTGTAAACGGGTTCCGATTAATTTTAAATACTCCCAAAATAAAACGTGTCATAATCAAAGACGAAACGTCGATGGACGCACGTTTCAACAACTTACGTTGTTTGTGTGCACAGAATGGGGTGCCGTGCATTTCAGAAACCTTCTATATACAGCCACCTGTTTCATAACGCAATACATTGTTTCAAGGAAGATGAGAAACTTATTCCATAGTGCAACATGTACTTAAGATGTCGTGACGTGCTGCAGGACCACACGCAAGCAACACAACGTTGGATTGGATGCCAAATGGTTCTTCATCTCAGATATCTATCACACAAAACGAACAGGAAGGTTACTGCGTGGCAGCGAGACTCACGAGCTGTTTGCAAACACCACACAGATAAATACGGCTTACAAGTTGATCTCATTAAGGAATAGGAATATAAACATAGTAAATTAATAGAATCATAAAATATCGTACGGCATGAAATAGCGCAGATAAGAGGTCGGGAGCCCTGGCGAATGGATAATCGGCCGCCCCCCCCCCCTGTAATTTTTAACGGAGTTACTCCCGCATCTCATAAAAGGAATCCAGAACACTGCCTTTTGTCAGATGAATGAAATGCAGTCCGAAAGAACCCACAACAAATTTTATGTATTCTGTAGGTTTGCCCCCCCCCCCCCCCCCCCCGCGCCGCAGGTCTGCGAGGGCCATATCTATGCCACTGTCTAGATCAGTGGTTCCCAACCTCAAGTCGCGACCCAAATCAGGGTACCGGGGGTCTGACGTAGGGCCGCGAGAGGGTTTCATGGAGAACAAGTTTTTCTTTAGAAGCAAATGATTTGTCTAACCAGCACATGTAGGAGTTATTTAAGTAAAGCTTTGTTTCTTGCATGTTTTGTGTATTTAATATTGTCCCAAAAAATACTGGATTCGACAGGTAACATTAAAAATTTAATATTTTTCAATAAGTGGCAATGTTATGTAGTGTTCAAGAAAAGGCATTAGTGTTAGTTCATTTACAGTATATAGTACTGACTATTGCCGTTTCCATGGTAGGGTCGCGGGTCACATACCATTTGCTATTTTAGGGTCACACACATAGAAGGTTGGGAACCGCTGGTCTAGATGTTTGAAAAGCATGTAACTCCTCTTAAAATTTCTTTACGAAAATGAATACCAATATTATGACAGCGGAAAATAACGATGTGTGCCGTTACCTGATAAATATGACCTTATGCGGCTTGACCTACTACATTTGTATGTTGATGTTACAAACACACCTTACAGCACTGCAAGCGGCATTTAAACCTACAATAAATGCTTGTAATCACTTGGAACCCTACAACGCACCAAATAAAGGAGTAGGCTTACTTTCAATGCCTGTTCAATTTCTGAGGCATGTAGTTCAATGACATTACACCAACAGTCAAAGGGCATGAGAAATCACTTGTTTACCAACTGCATTCCTGTCCGATAAACAAAATGTAAACGTTTACTGATTACTTCTCGTTAAGCGATGGGAAGTAAAGCTTTCCACGTCACGATATTAATGGTGTCTTAATTATCAATAACGTGCTAAATAGAGACAGATGTTGCCCGATTTCAACACAACAGGTCGTTACAAGTACATAATGAATAATCTATACCTCTACGCCTTTAATTATATACTACGGATCACGGCACGCCTATTAAAAAGCCTAACTGTAAAACAAACCATTGAAGCGCTGGTTTATCCAGATTACGCTGCAACAGAATCCAAATTAATTGCTCTCGCGATATTTGTAACAGTCCTTGCGGAATGTGAACGTACTTGTCTACGGCCACAGACCCCCGCCATTTGTCGAATGAATCTCGGTACACGTTGTACTAATACAGAAACAAGCCGAACTGCTTCTTCAGTTTATTTTTTTTCATTGTTATTTTAATCCACAATTTCAGCCCTACACATAGTGGGCCACAATGTATAGTTTTTTTTCTGTAGCTCATCAGCCCTATTCGGGCTTAGGCCGCCTCATTATTGAGGTTTTGAAATCACACACACAGACACACCACACTCGGTAAGACTCCTCTGGACGAGGGATCGGCCCGTCCAGAGACCTCTACCTGACAACACACAACACTCACAAGAGACAAACATCCATGCCCCCGGCGGGATTCGAACCCGCATAACCAGCAAGCGAGCGGCCGCAGACCCACGCCTTAGACAGCGCGGCCAAGTTTATTCTATTGCTATAGACATATTGCCTAGCAAAGCACAGCCAGTCGCCCGACTTTATACTAACTCGGGCACACATCGGCTAAAGTTCCCACTGCTTACCGCAGAGACTAGGAGTCATGTGTTAGACTCTATGCACATTTCGTGTGATACGCAGAATACAGCGGCTACAAGAAGTGTCGTGTGAATTCAAATAATTTACAAATAAGTGAAAAATTTTCGAGCAGCATATTCCATTCTATACAGTAAGAAAACAAGCAGTATCGTTTAAGAGAACTGTGGTTAAATGCAACAACACAAGTCGCGAAGTAAGACTAATTTTGTGAACTGGTACCTCCTTTGTGTGTATGATGGAGAAACATACTCCACACTCGTTCCGTTTAGCAGTGAAAACTGGTTACAATTCAGTGAATACATGAACTTGTAGAATAGCAGATACTGGTCTGCAGTAAGCCCCATTTTAACCCACGAAATTTCCTTACGTGACGTTAAACCTGGTGTGTAGTGAGTACGATAGCAACTAGGATTACTGGACCCATTGTTCTTTCTTACACCATAAATTCACACTGTTGTGTTACACATATTCTGACACGATTTTTGAACACTGATTTTTCAGCAAGACAGTGCAAACAACTCTGTACACTGTCAGAGTGTTTTGGTGACTGCATAATAAGCAGGGGATTGTAGCCTCTTCATTCGACATACCTGAATCCATCCGACCGATTTTTTACTTGTGCGACATATTCAAGAATAAAGCGTACAGTAATTATCCTTGCGCTGAAGACGATCTGAAAGAACGCATTCAGGGTATAAAATTTTCAATTCCATAAGCAGAACTTCGACGGGAACTAAACAAAGTGCTTCTATGAGTGACGCGTGTCTGTGAGCCGAAGGAAACCATTTCTTTAAATGTGGTGTATAAGAACCTAACGTTAACAGGCACACAGCAATTGAAATAGCGGCAACGAATGTGCCGCCTGCAGTAGCGCAACGGGGTCCGAGTGAAGTGTGATGCGGGTTGCCAGATAATAAAATATCCCTGCAGTATCATCATCGTAAAACGAGACGTCAGAACACGGTTTTAATGTAACGTGTGTTCGAGAACCTGACTGTTCCTACGTGACAGGTTAATCACTTTAATTTAAATTGTACATGAATCTTACTGTTATATTATTCTTATTCTGATTTAAAAGAATGATTCGTTGGGAGTTCTCGTCGCTTTTAAAACTGCTGGAACATGTATATCAAGGCACATTTATTATGTCCTTCTGTAATCTTCCTGAATTCCAGACCTGATACTAGAATTCGGTGCAGCAGTCTGTTCTCATATTGTAACTTACCTACCAAAGTAATCAGACATCAGAAGTTTATCACCAGTGCCTACTTTTTATAAATAAACGCGTATTCTCAAGCACGTGCCTATTTTTAAGAACCAAAAACAGTAGCTTTCAGTGCCCGACACTTGAAGTCTACTAATGAACTGCCGATCCCAGTGGCCGCGCGGTCTAAGGCGTGGGTCTACGACCGCTCGCTTGCTGGGATTCTGGGTTCGAATACCGCCGGGGGCATGGATGTTTGTGATGTGTTTGTTGTATAAGGAAAGTAGTATGGAATATAAGTGACATGAAGAAGGAGGGAAGGATTTAAAGGTACAAAATGGATCAAAGGAACAAACAGGATAGGAAAAAAAAATCCCGCGTGGGGGCATGGATGTCTGTCTCTTGTGAGTGTTGTGTGTTGTCAGGTAGAGATCTCTGCGAGGGACTGGTCCCTCGTCCAGGGGAGTCCTACCGAGTGTGGCGTGTCTAAAGTGTGTGATCGCGAAACCTCGAAAAATGAGGAGGCCTAGGTCCCCTAGGGGCTGTCGAGCCATAGAAAAAAAAACTAATGAACCAGTGAAGCCATAAATCTCATATTTCTCATGACGATACTTGCCTACAGATTTTATAAGAAGAGCAATTACGAATATGGCTACAGCGCAAAACTCACACTGTCCGTTGCCAGTGTGTCAAAGACCGCGGGGTACTTTTAGACACTAAGCTCCATTTCCATAATCATGTAACCATCTTGGTGCGCAAGCTTTAAAATGTTATGGCTCATTCGTTACAGTACGTCCTCCTTTTCTGCCACTGACAGTCATTATTTTATATTATGACCTGTGCGGTCTAAACTTAAATTCGCATTTGTAGCCAGGAATTCTGTTACACTGTCTGATCTGTCTAAAATTGAAAGACCTCAAAGAAAATTTGCAGATTATGCTATAGTCGATTCCTTATCGAAACTTGCACTGATAGGTACAACGATATTTTAGCAAAGTTGAATTTGTCAACACTCATTCCTGTTTCTTACAACTGTTTTTATTAATAAAATCTGCTGCTCCTCCATACTCGACACAGTTCACGTGTGCCCAATACATTAATCAGAGACCACTCTGTATTTGATGCTCTGCATCGCGCTAAGGTCAGTCCTTCAGCCAAATGCGTTACTGCCGTTAATCCTGTATGTAAAAATATTGGTATTTTCAGTCACCATAGTATTTCGCTACAGCACATAAATAAATCTAATGTTATTTGATTTCTAATTCGTTTTATGCACAGTGCATATCCTTGGTTCGTCTTATTATTCATTGTCAATTCTGTCTTTATCAGTTAATTCCTTCTACAATCCAAATGGCTTTCTAGATATTATCATACACTATTGTAATTGCTTGTGTTTTTCTGTTTTTGTACCTTCTTTGTATACTTTTTGTAATAATATACACATAATATATGTGTTTTTTCTTTAGATACCTGTATTTGTCGCTTCATCTTCTTACTGTTCTTAATGTTCTCGTTTTAATGTCTTATGGATATTGTATGTAATTGACGTTTCTCCCTCAATATGTTTGTGCTGTTTCTGCAATTGGCCCACGGGCTGTTGAATCAGCACGTGAATAAACTTGAATATTATTATTATTATTATAACAACAATTTTTAAGAGTAACATAATTGCAAGCAATAAAGGCGTTTTCCACGACTAGAATTCCAGCCTAAGACCACTTATGAACCCAGCCGTCAAACACCTCAGCTGTTTTACTCTTGCTTTGGTAGTGAACCACATCCTCATAATTGCAAGTTGCAGAACTCAACATTCAAAACAGTTCGAAAAGAGTGTAATTTAATAGGCCTAATGGCTGTCGAAAGCGGATCGCTGGACTGTAATTACCTGTTATAGGCGGCAACTGACTGAGGCACGTGTGGCGGTTCCTAACAGCAGCCCTTACATAACGCACATAGAATATTAACATAAACTATTCCGAAAAAAATTACAAGAAGATCTAATTGTAATCCCACGGAGAAACAAGAAAGAAGGGTGGAAGTGGTTGGCTGTTACAGCATGCAATTATTCAGATCGTTAGAAGCATCCAAAGTCATTAATAAGTGAGGGAAACTTCACCATATTCGGATATTAGACTACTAGTCTACGAGCTTCCATAGTCAACAAAACCGTAACTGTAGAGAAGACGGTGTTTGTCTTCATTGTAAGCACTGATCCTAACCAGAGAATGAAGATCCACAACCCAAAAGCATGCAAGAGCCATTCATCTTCGGGACAAAAACGTTTACAGTAAACATGAACGACAAACAAATTACAAAGCTCTCCCCACAAAGTAAGCTAATTTAGATACAAATTTAAATTATTTTAGCTTTGGTAATGTAGGGTTCATCTGCAAGTCTAATAACACGCCAGCAACATTAAATTGTCATTAAGTACACAATCATAACTCTAAGTCGGTGATACAAACACGTCAGATTAAGTATTTCAATGTCCTTTTACGGAGGTATGGTAAGAAAACGTGTGGCACGCGGGACAGAAGAGAAATGCATACAGGGTATTGGTGGGGAATCCTGCTGGAAAGAGACCACCTGGAAGATCTAGGCATAGATGGAAAGATAATATGAAATTGGTCTTACAACAGAGGTGCAAATATCCCAGGCGCCAGGTCGACGTGGCGAATAGATTTTGTACGCTGGCGCTTAATATTTGTGGATCCTCAATATGACACTTGCTTCGTACGACCCTTCTGGCACCTACAATCCTGACGTGGCCCTAGATTTACGGAAAAGTTGTGCACTCCTGTCTTAAAGAAATACAATGGGAGGGCGTGCACTGGATTAATTTAGATCAGGATAAGAACAAGGGCCGGCTAACACGGTAATGAAATTTCGGCTTCCATAAAATGAGGGGAGTTTGACTAGCTGAAGAAATATTAGCTTCTAAAGAAGGTCTCTGCTACACGCAGTTATTTAGTTAACTCTGTCAGGAACTTCTCCTTATAAATGCTTATTTTGAGTTATTTTAATGCCGGTATTATTCTGATGCACACTTAACTTCAAAACCGCAAGAATCGGAAGTTCTAACGTTTCATTAAAATCTTCATACAGAAATGTCTTCATTTCGCTTACCAGCAATTAAATTAGAACTCGAAACTAGTTAAGCGTCTTTACAAACATTGTAACATTTCTCGTCTTGCAAAACCGTTTAAGAAGTTTGTTTCCCTCGTTTTCGCGGCTTGTAAGTTCCTTCACATTCACTAAATTCTAAATCTTAGACAACTACAGAAAATGGGCCTTAGCACATTCGTGAATCCTATGGTACACAACACGAATGCTTCATTCAGAGAGTAGGTACCTAAAACATTGTATGAGGATTATGAAAATTCGAATACTTCATCTTTCGATAATTCTTTTACTTAAATTTAAAAAATGCAAATTGTCATTAAGCAGTTTATTAACTATAATCAAGCTGTCCTCAACCCACATAGTCGACGCGACTAAGTATAATTTTAAGAAAAAGAGATGTAGTCTACACCGAAAGTTCTTCGGAACCCTCGACTGCAAATGCATCCGCCAAAGCAAGATAATTTGTAATTTGTTTCTGATTTGTCACAAGTGATAAGAAAAACAAAATTCTGATATTCTGATGTTTCTTGAATATCTGGCGGTAACTGACTCTGACAACACAAAAAGACCAGAGAAATGCTTGTGTAATTAAATACGTTCATTAATCCAACAAAACCACACCCAGAAATTAAATCAGCCAATCCATAAAAAAGAAGATCGCCCTCACATGCCCATAATACGAATCAATAAAGTCATACATTAGTCCTTACCTACTTACTAAGATTTTACAACCAGTCTGTAGGTAAAACAAAAATCACTTCGTGAATTTAAATTTTAAAGTGATACGGTGTACACGTGAAATTAAATCCAGAATTGTCATGGCAAAAGCAGCATTCAACAAGAAGTCTCTTTTCACCACCAAACTGGACTTAAATTTAAGGATGAAATTAGTAAAGTGCTACATTTGGAGCATAGCTTTGTATGGTGCTGAAACGTGGACACTTCGGAAAGTAGATCAGAAATACCTGGAAAGTTTTAAAATGTGGTGTTGGAGAAGAATGGAGAAGATCAGTTGGACCGATCGTGTGAGAAATGAAGAAGTATTACATGGAGCCAAGGAGGAGAGGAATATCCTACAAACAATAAAAAGAAGAAAGGCTAACTGGATTGGTCACATCTTGCGTAGAAACTGCCTTCTAAAACATTTGATTGAAGGAAAGTTAGAGGGAAGGATCGAAATGACGGGAAGACGAGGGAGAAGGCGTAAGCAACTACTGGATGACCTTAAGGAAAAGAGAAGATACTGGAAACTGAAAGAGGAAGCACTTGATCGCACCCTATGGAGAACTCGCTTTGCAAGAGGCTACGGACCTGTCGTAAGACAGACTACAGAATGAATGAACTTACGGTCCCTTTGATGTGTACGTACTCAAACGCCCCTAAAAATGTTTATATGAGTTCGTAAAATAAGTACATAAAAAAGTAGTAATGAATTTAGTGTAACCGAACTTAAATGTGTTTTATGGAACACGTAAAAAAGGGCTTTGATCTAATTTTATATTGGAGTCACAAAAAGACAAATGAACCTACCTCACTAATCCGAGATTGACTATCATCATTACTAGTGGCTGCAGCAACAGAGGCAATAGCAGCAGCAGCAGGATGAGCAACAGCAGTAGTAGTAGTAGTATAGTAGTAGTAGTAGTAGTAGTAGTAGTAGTAGTAGTAGTAGTAGTAGTAGTAGTAGTAGTAGTAGGAGGAGGAGGACGAGGAGGAGGAGTAGAAGTATCAATTGCAACAGCAATAGCAGTAAATTTAGGATGAGCACAAAGTAAGAAAACTGACTGCGGTTGCTGAGAGTGGCACTAACCTGATCCTACAATCTATTACCAATTCAAAATATTTACATCAGCAGATGTAACAGGAGATAATCAAAGCATCAATGTTATTTCCCAAGTGGTTTAGGCCGCCATTTCGTTCCATCTCTTGAGGAAATCATAGGCTTCCGTGCCGAGGTATCAGTACGTTACCAGCTGAACATCAAAACATTTTCCTCCTCGCTCCATTCTGTGAGTCTGTGAGGAAAATCGATTTGTTTAAGAAAGAAACAAAACTGTTGCCTGGGTCTTCCAACTAAAATAACCTGGGTAGCTCGAAACACGTACAAGCATGCGTAAAATTTCTGAACCTCTGAACGCGCGAGACTAGACCCCTTCAATCATTAACGTTCAAGTGCTGATTCACTTACAAATAGGATGTAATGCTGCAAACCATTATACTACACATAATTTGCCAACCACTAATAAATAACGCTCATTACACATCATGCAATTTCACACCTTATGCCGACCGATGCTGTAGTCTTTTCACAACGATTACATGCACGAAAAATTTTGTTTCAGTTATCAAATTAGACTCGCGAACCACCGTAATTTGCAGCTTCTGTTACTCAATGTACTCCTATGAACAACGAGAGTTCTGTGGCAGAGATAATCAGAGATAATCACAAAACAAAGCCAGTTTTAACATCTACGAATTGCGCGTATTTTTTCATTTATTGTGTGTGTGTGACCTTTACTCTCTTTCTCTTGAACCCTAACACATCAATTTTCACTTAATACCTTATAAGAACATTTTAAAGAATTTCAATGTACTGTCGTTACATGCTACAGGAATGACACGAATATACTGAGGAGTGTAGTTGCAGTACACAACAGGATCTAGGGAATCAAGCCTACATTAAAGAAGATAAGACTACGGAACATGAAACCTCAATTTACACAAAAAAAAATGGTCTTAAGATCACAGACGAGAATATTCATATACTCAGAGACCATGGTAATACGTCGCCCGTTTGGTAACCAAGTCAGCCAAATCACCAACAACCATTATGTGCCACCTAATGACCTCCTTCCTTCCCATTAACAATTTTCTTTGCCAGTTTATCTTCCCGCCGACCTTAGAACATTCCCTTTCTGGTTTGTAATTTAAAATTCTCTTTGGGACTCGACTTAACTCCATATTCACATTATTTATTTCTGCAATATTCAAACCTACAGTTCTTCATTCCGTCCGTGATTATGTGGCAGAGGCAATTAAAAACGCACACACATACGCTCAACATGAAATCCTTAGTTTCATAAAGGAAATGGAGGATGAATTGGGGGAAGAAAGAGTATATATCCTGTTGCAATTTAATGAGAGGAACAGGATAGCATGGTTTCTAATGGGAAATTGGAAATTGAGGGCGTTTTTTGAGGGCAGGAGAAAGGGGAATACGTCCCATATGAGGGCGGAGGAGAATGACTTGCGTGTAATTTTTACTGTACGTAAAAGCAAAGATGGTGAGACAAAGTGACAACCAGTAAATGGTTAAATACAAATGAGGAAATAGCATATACTAAATTAATTAGGTGTACCAAAATCACAGAATTGTAGAATTTATGAATATTTTTAAATAAGATACATGTAAATTGGTAAACCAAACGAAGAAAACAGTAAGATGGGTTAATGGAGAGAACGCAGAATAATTGGCAATACGGACGGGCATATATATATATATATATATATATATATATATAACATGTAACATGATGTAAACGATACAGATTTTAAAGACCAATTAGAGGATGTGTACCACAGAAAAACTGGTGTTAGCAGCTTTATTCCTCAGAAATACTTGTATGTACTTGAGACTCAAGTAGCAATAATAATTAATAATAATAATATAATTGTCATTATTTTAGTATGCTTTGTGTGTTAATATACTTCCGACATTTTGCCATTTAAATGGTCTTTGGTTGTTCAGTTGGCACGTACACAAGCAGGAGTGTGATGTAATGATATAATGAATGGAATAATATACGGCTGTTGAGACAGCGCCTGACTCATTGCTTCTTGTTGTTACTTGCGTTGTTTTTATTTTGATTATTTTTGTGTATTTGTGTTGTATTTGTGCTGGCTTTGTAATTGGCATGCATACTGCTGAGCCAGCACGTTAAAAAACAAATACTGAATTGAATAATAACAACTTGCCATGTTCCACAATATTGAATGGCTAGACCTCAAACACTGAATTTTATAAACAAAAATCCAAGGCACTCCCAGCTATTTTAACCAATAGGCACGTAAACATGAATAACGTGTAATTCCCTCCAATTCTCAGAAAATGAAAATAGGAGTGACTGTATACACATGTGTGTGTGGGTGGGTAGATCATTAACAGTTCACATGAAAGTGAATAATGTACAGTTCTCACTTATTCTCAGAATATGAAAATACAAGCGGAAGCATGGGTGGGTGAGGTGAGCTGAGTGGCGTGTGGCTTTGTCCTAAGGCTCAGGAATGAGAGAAATTGTCTGATGAGACCATATACATAAGTACATATTGTGTAAGAAAAATCGTTTTTAAGTCAATATTTAAGCAAATGGCGACGATGCGAGACTATCAGATTACACCTGACAAGTCCATTGCATACATAATCCGTATCTAAGTATTATGTTTTCACAAAAATAAAGTAATATAACAAAATAAGAATAGATACGACTAGAAATATATGCAATGAGGAAGTCGACTCAGTGCGGCAAAAATATAATTTTTAGGGTTTTAATCGTCTTCAAAATACCTCATTAGACATGCATTAAAAGAAAATTGCCTATACCAGATTTTAAGAGCTCACTGTGGTAAAACACAAGTCCATATAACGACTTCCTGACCTGTGCTACGCTACCAGGGCCCTTGTACTTTAATTTCAACACACCCTGTATAATTCTAACTTCACTTTGAAGCATTAATTCAAATCGCATGTGATATAAAACGTGTCGATACAGACATGTCTCAGACATGAAGCTCAAAACATCTGAACGCATTGATGAGGCGAAATAACGTCATGGCCGCTTCGACCATCAAATGAGAGACGGGGCTTTGTTAGTGCTGATATCGTTTACTTCCTTCAGACTGCGACCTAAACCCTGATTTTATGATTCAATATTCCGCTATAGACGTACGCGTGTATAGTAACATACAAATACAAGTTGCGTTACGCGTCACATTTCTAATTTGCGCTCCTTGACAGCATTTGTACGCACTGCTACCGACTGTAAAGTGTTAGAAAAATAAAAGGTAAATGTACGCATAACACAGCAATTCTAGCACACTGGCTCCACATTTTAGTCACCTCGTAAACCGTAAAAGTGATGGAAAAACTGTAGTGAGCGTAAGTGTCTTTTTTTCTTTGCAGTTTTTGTTTGAAATATCTTGCTCCCGTAACTAATAAGCCACTTACCGCATGTCAGATTTTACACGAACACAGAAACGCATGTAGGTCTTCATGTAAGTTTCCATTGTTGCCCGATTTTAACCAAACTTGGAACAAGTGTAAAAAGTTTTATCCAAACTCCCCGACATATAATTTCACGAAAATCTGTTCTGCGGTTCTATAGTTGTTACATATAGTCAGACGGACAGATATGACGAAAGCAACAAATACGTTTTTTAAACTTTTCGTTGTAAGCGCTCTAACAAAAAATGTCACAGCCACAAATAAAAGGAGGCGTGGCATCGAGTGTAATGTTACAGAAAATGTTCTAATTGAGATCCTGCGCAGCAGTCTGCGAGCTACAGTGCGAGTGATACAGCCTACCTATCCTCCCACAAGCTCGAAAACCAAAGTCTAAATCAACTGAAGGACTTTACAAGTTGTTTCCAGTACTCACTTAGACTGTCGCGCACAAAGAGTTTAAGCTTTACATTCCCTTGCCTAACTTTGTTGTGCAAGGACAGGAGCCCGCCTAAAAACAGAGATGGGTCGAGATCGGGACAACTTGATGCGGGAAAATAAAACTTTGCTTTCAGACTTACGAATAAAAATTCTCGACTTTCGTCTTTACTTTCAGAAGGATCTGATTTCGATAACACAATCAACATAAAAGCAGTGATAAGTATTGCTTCCTTTTGTGAGGGCGTGCAACAAGAGCAGCACATTGCGACATGTTTCAAGTCCACAATTCGTTGTCATAACGTCCATATCCATACACAATTAACCGTTCAGTCTAGTGGTAAATATATGTACCACTTGCAGTAACAGTATGAAAATCTTAATTTTGCCATACAGTGAATTTTGCGTTCCGTATGATTGTTATAGCAAAAAAGGATTATTTCCCTAAGTCGCATTAACTGTCTTTACTATGTACATGGAGTATTTCTTCTACGAGGTAAAAACTGAACACAGAAGAATGTAAGTCTCCAAAGGATTAAAGTATGCACTGAGCAAAAATGTAGTGATCAAACGGAATACATCTTTATACTCTAACAGAAAGTCAGCAGATAATAACTTCCTAAATGTTAAAAACATAGACAAACCTGAGCACCGTGTTGCATATCAAATATTTTGGTGCAGAATTCAACAACTTCTTACGACAGTATATTCAAAATTCCTTGCTCGTACTTTCAGGCTTCCATCTGCAGAAACTTACTGACGAGCGGCACGTACCTGCCTGTTCATCTGCCCGTCCAGTGGTCCAATGTTGCAAATTTAGACAACGATATTAAACAGTACTTGCCCACACAAATAGACCAACTGGAGGACAAGTTATATCGGTGCTATGTAAAACCCTGTCATCAACAACACCACTATGCCTGTCTTGCAAAATTATCTGGTTGGAGCAACTGTAGCGCCAAGCATGTCTGTTTTGCACACTTCTGAGGTGGGGAAAACACACTTGCCTACACTTGGACATCAGAAAAACGTGACTCCATTGCCGTGTCCAGAGAACAAAAAATATAATAGTTACTGAAACTATTAGCATAGTGCATAAATGAAGTCACACGCGTACATGAGCAAACCACATTCTTAATATTCCCGTACTCTATCTGTTTCGTGTTTTTTTTTAATACTGAGTGCCTTAACACATCATTTATTCTTACTTATTCACATTCCGTCTTAAGTTTATAAGTCATAAGTAGCATTAACTTTTCTACTACTAGTATGACAGATTGACACGTGGTATTTCATGCTGCGCACATTAATTGTACGTATGTTTTAATGCCTCGACTGCAAGTTCAGATATTTGGGAACGACATTAACAAATCAAAAGACCATGCAGGAAGACATGAAGAGCAGATTATATTCGGGAAATGCCTGCTACCATTTCGTACGGAATCTGTTGTCATCGTGTAAGCAATATGAAGATTAAAAGAGCACTAAATTATATGAAACTACAATTTTCCTACTGTTATACTCGTATATGGGCGTAACACTTGATCTCTCACATTAACGAAAGAATACAGAATGAGTGTTCGAGAATAAAGTGACAAAAGCGACGAGGATATTTGGACTTCAGGGAGAGAAATAACAGGCGCATTGGGAAAACTGCATGAAGAGCTTCATAGTTTTTATTCCTCACCATATACTGTTAAGGTTATCAAGTCAAGGACAATGATATGGGTGGGGCATGTGACACACAGGGAGGAAAGGAGAAATGCATAGTGTTTTATTTTAAAATGGCGAAGGAAAGAGAACACTTGGAAGACCTAGGCTTAGATGAAACAGAATATTAAAATGAACCCTAAAGAAATTGGATGAGAGGGCAGGGACTGGACTCATCTGGCTTAGGACACGGGCAGTTGCAGGCTCTTGTAAACATGATAATAAACATTCTGGGACCATAAAATGCGCCGAATTTCTTCACTGGCTGAGGAACTATTAGCTTCTTAAGAAAGATTTTGTTTCATTCAATTAGTTAGTAAGAATTGTTACACATTCTACTGACCGCTGGTCTCCAAGTTAACAACTAACCACCCATCCACTCACTGTCTTTCATACCCTGCAGATTACCTACTTTTATTAAAAATCTGTTTTCACTGCACTACACTCGTCTGTCCACACAGAAGCAAAAATACGTTACTCTCGCATGCAGAATCCGTTTAGTGTTTGTTAAGGTAACCACATTAAGTACGCATCAGAGATCATAAAAAACACATCAAAATATGCAGATCCACTCAACCTGCAACTGCGAGTGTAATTACTAACCACGCAATTAGAGATGCCACACACAACAAATGCTGCATTACTCAGTGTGGGACCTGAGTCTCTGACAGACATGTAACTTCGCTTCAAAATGCTTTACTTTCTGTCCCGTTATAATCACGTACGTAAAGTGGAACAGCCAGGATATGTGCTACAGACAGCAGTGTACTAAGCTGGTATGAAAATCTTACAGTAACATCACATCACCATCACCCTCACCAACTTTGCATGACCTGCTCCGCTCTTTCCTCGGGCTGCCCAAACTTCCTGTCCTATAACGTTCCTTGCTTAGGACAGACTGAATTCCGTTGAGAGCATGTCCTCTGGTGTGTGACTCCCCACCATCAAGAAGGTGTTGCTTCTCAACCTAATGAAGGGAATTAAATTAACAGGAAAACGCGACGTTTGGGACATTCAGCATACTGCGCCATATTCTCACCAAGGGATAGAAATATGGAATATCAGTGGTCCGGGATACAGTTTGCATAAAACGAAATGTATGAAATGTTGTTTGTAGGTTAACAACTACAAACATGGCAACGGTGCGAAGCTTTGAAGTTATATCCAACAAATTTGGTGTAGACGGAATCTGTAATTCGGGAATACAATTTTAACAAAGACAAAATAGTTTCTTGTATTACCCTACTGTTGAAACGTAATACTTGGGAATCCCCTGTTGTAAAAACTTCATGCGATCGATGTTACTTAAGGAAGAAGTCAAGGACATATGGCCTTCGGGATATATTCTTAAAAACGAGAAGAGTAGTTTTGAATAAAGAACGTGTGCATGGGTATTCTGAGCGTATATCTTTACCTGCTGGTTTGTATCATACTTAGTTTCTGCTGAAGGACAAACGTAACTTCGACTTTTCAACAGCACAAGTAACAGACTGTACGTGTAGAGTTAGCCCACTACACACCGCAGACCTGCAGGCTACGTTACTTCGGTAGTGGAAGCTGTAATTGCATTACCCCAAGGCTTCCGTAATCACACTTCAACGTCACAGGACAGGGTTTGAATTCCAATTCGCTCACTACTCCACGCTTCCTCACAGACAGACATGAAAGTTAAAATTTGTCTACTACTTCCCGCCCCGACGTAGCCTACCGGTCAGCAGTCCTTCATTTGGGACCCACACAAGTAGAACAATCTATCTGACACTTGTGTCCTGCGGCAAAGTCAGAACCGTATTTTGAAACCGACACGGTCACTCCCTGTCACACTATTCACAATTCGCCTTTGCAAATCATATTTTAATTTCAGTTCCGATGTTATATGACGTTTGTAGTTGGCACAGCGTCGTGAAATGCGTTATAGCCTTGGCCACAACAATTACGCCTGGGCCGATTTTCCGTTGCTGTCAGATATACTACATCAAAGGTCGGTCGCCTATATTCTACCAACTTAGGCTGCATAAAACAATACTGAACACAGCGAAACAGTACTTAGATTTTCATGTAAAGTACCCGATGTTTTTGTCTGACTGTAACCAAATACGGATTTTCTCGACAAATTTTCAAAAAAGTCTCCAATATCAAATACCGTACAAGTCCGTCCAGTGGGAACCGAGTTAGCGGACATACAAGCGGACGGACAGATATGACGAAGTTAATAGGCGCTTTTCGAGAGTGTGCAAAGGTTGCATTTTAAGTCAAGCTTCAATTCCTGTGTCTGCGACATCCGGAAACAAAAGACATTCGCCTTGAAACGGCGTAATAAAAACATAAACCGTAACTTTATAAACCGAAACATATAAACTGTAATAAATAAACTACTTTCGCCTTGCTCCATGGTGTAAATGTAGGCATACATAACAAATCTCTTTCATATCCAAAGTTACACCTAAATATTTCCAGACTGAATTTAACTCTCCCTAAGCCGTGCCATGGCTCAGGCGGTCAGTCGCCGGCCTCTCACCGCGGAGGCCCGGGTTCGATCCCGGGTCAGTCCATGTGGGATTGGTGGTGGACAAAGTGGCACTGGGACAGGTTTTTCTCCGAGTACGTCGGTTTTCCCCTGTCAATTTCATTCCACCGGTGCTCCATTAAAACGGAAAAGCAGAAAAAAACCTCATTATCTTCATCATCTCATCACAGGGTTGCACAATAAGCCTTCAAGGCTGCGGTGCGTCCGCAGCATCTGCTACAGGGCCCTTCAATAATAAAAAAAAACCCTCCCTAATTATGGGAAGCATGGACGATCAAATCGTGTACTCTCATTATTATTGTTTGTTTCACGTGTTGCAGCTTCTGTTTTTAGTCTTCCGAAGTGTGTATGACAATAACTGATAGGAGTAATGCTTAATGTGGAAATGACATCGAGGCGATGAATCGACAAGTGACATTTGTGAACACGTTTATGGTTGTACTTAAAACTGTGTCCAAGTTACGGGGATTTGATAGGGACACATAAATGGACAAGGTTTGTGCATTCTGAGCACCACACCACACTCACTTCTACATCTGCATGTGACTTTACTTTCCCATGAATAAAACATCTGTGTGTTCCTTAAACACTTAAAACCCAGAGGCATGTAAAAGTACCGCCTGATTTAATAGTAAGAAATTCTGCATTCTGTCCATACACTATGTATATGTAATAGACGTTTCATCGTCTCAGGCTAAAACTCCACAACATTTCAAGATTAGATGTCTACATCTTCAGGTAGAAACCGAAGAGTGAGAGCCTACTCTGTTGGGTCTTTCAGAAACAGCCAGTCTCTAACATAGTCTGTCTAGTGATGGAAGGATAGAAAATCGCTCTTTCTAAAGGACCCAACAGAAGAGGTTCCCCCTCTCCCTTTTCCACCTGAAGACAGAGAGAGATCCATTCCGAAATGTTGTGCATTTTTTTAGCCTCACACGATGGACAATGGGCAAAATATCAGTCACGTCTATTGCAACACACCATCGTTGGAATCCTTTAAACTCCAGTATATTAATGAGCCCCATATGATTCTCACAATACACACTGATGACTCGTATTTTCCTAAACAGCATTAACTGATTCGTATTTTTAATGAATACGGACTGTTGTGTTCTCTGTGAGGTAGAAACTGAAGTTTCATATATAATTTAAACGTCAGATTTCGTAGAGTCAAGTGACATCAAAGCTGCTGATTATAGCGACATTACAAAACACGCAACCATGCGCGCTCGCTCTCTCACACACACGCACACACATACACACACACACACACACACAGTGTTCGAACACTCCCCCCCCTCCCAATAATCTTTTCTTGATTGGGATTTTGAAGTAATTTACAGTAACGGCCAATCCCAGTGGACGCACGATCTAAGCCGTGTGTCTACGGCCGCTCGCTTTCCGGGGGCGTGGATGTTTGTCTCTTGTGATTATTGTGTGTTGTGTAGGTAAAGGCCTCTGCGACGGGCCGATCACTCGTCCAGGGGAGTCCTATCGTGCGCGCGCACGTATGTGTGTGTGGACTACAAAAATATCAACGTATGGAAGACAAGTCAGAATTAAATGCAAATTGAGGATGATTATAAATGTTACATTAGGGAAGATGTGGGAGGAAGATGTCCTGGCCTCTTTCAATGTGTTATCCTGGTATTCTCTCGAAGCGACTGACGAAATCAATGAATCATACCAGTCAGGATAGCTGATGCCCGTGTCAACATTCGCATACCTCCCGGACACAAATTGAAGGCCCTAACATACGGTAAATACTTCTCTACATCCCTTCATCGGTAGACAACATTCGTCTGTAGTGGAAACGAAGCTGTGCAATGTTCTCCTGTAAAACAGCTTAACGGAATATTAGTTTATGGGCGATTTTCTAAGCCTTCGACTGATTAGTCCACTTTGGTATCCCGTGTAACTGATGTGTTATAAGTCCGGATAACCCAATCAATAAATGACTGGGTTGGACGACCGGGAATTCCTTAACAGGAATGTTGCTCTTCGCCACCACCTGTGGAGCCTACCCAGTCTGCTGTCCAATAGGTGTTGGGAGATTCTTTCCCTGGGGTAAAGCACCTGGAGCGTGAAGCTGACAAATTCACCTCCGTCTGGTGCCTAGGCTAAAACAGCGCTTAACTGTAGAATTTTTCCGCGCTCAGGAATGCATTACGCTTTTATCCAGTGCAGAATAGACGCAACTAGTACAGACACCCATCTCCGTTCCGACATACGATGTTGAACCGGCATGCAAGAATGGAATATAGCAATTTGTGTTGATCCGAGCAGCCTGTAATGGTATACATAGCATAGCACTTGGAAGCATTATAATAAATGGCCTAGAACTTCCGGTAAAGATATTAATAGATAACAAATTTCAAAACTTGCTCAAGGACTATAATTTAAGTTTTACAAACATATCGTGCCATCTGTACGAATAACAAACAGCAAGTACATGGGAAGCTGTATTAAAAGCAGTGCAGATCTAACACGCAAGGCTGCTGAAAGTGTATTGTATCGGGCATGACTGAACGGTTGAAAGAACTACAGAATGCACTACAGGCACATTAAAGTGATTAAATAGACACCAGATTAACAAGCACGCGAGAAAATATACATCACCACAAGTCCCACAATAGGATTAATATATTGGGAAATGCGTTAATGTGGCATACAACAAATTCATAATAAATTTGTTCTTGCAAAATTTTAGGTTTAGTCAGCGCCTTGTCGACTGATAAATAGTTACCGACGTTTCGAAGGGACGTAGTAACTTCATCCGGGTGAAGCAGTTCAAGAAGATACCCTGTTCTTGGAATCGTCCGTCAATAACCCACGAAAAATAACCAGCAGGCGGGACTCCTTGTATGATTGTATCGTCATTTTTTATATCGATAGTTCTTCGGGGCAGTGAATAGCACACACTACCGTGAAATGAAATGCTTTTATATCAGAGCCTATACAATGGGTACCTCAAGGAGCCGACACGTACTTTAAAGCCAAAGTCATCCGAGATGGTCGTAAAAAGCGTCTGCGTGGAAGGAAATTTTATATTCTGTTTCCTGCAACGAACAGCTGCTGCAACCATGATTAAAAACCATACAACTTCACGGCAGTTTCCTGCGTTTACAAATGGAAATATGAGACCGTAAGACTTTACACGAATTCAAACTAAAATTGTGCGACATAGGATATCCATTTGTTTTCTGTAAACAACAAAACGATTAATTTTATTTATTCACTGCCACGGCTCAGGCTGTTAGTTGCCGACCTCTCTCAGCGGAGGTCCGGGTTCAATCCCAGGTCAGTCCATCTGGGAGTTGTGGTGGACAAAGTGGCACTGGGACAGATTCTTCTCCAAGTACTTCGGTTTTCCCCCGTCAATAACATTCCACAAATGCTCCACGCTCATTCATTAATCTACCAGCGACGCTATACAATTTCAGCAAGACGACGTCTTTAAAGAGCACAAAAAGAATATCCTGCTTCCGATTGTTCGTAAGGACTCAAGTCTTCCAGGATACGATATCATGCAGACTGGTAAGTACCAGAAATTTGAATGAGCTTGCTCCTTACATATCAGTGTACCCGTCATGAACTATTCTCTTGCAAATCTCAACTATTGCTTTTTCAAATGCGCTGCATAAATTAACAACCACTGTGACAGTGGGGAGAAGCATGTTCACAAAATCCACCACCCATTCAAGCAGCCCCAACCAAATGTCAAGTTTCTCAAATAGGGACGTGCATAGCATTAAGCCTTTATATCACTAACGTCTGTCTGAAAGAGTTTTCGATTTCTTGCATGTTTAAAGAACCAAGTACTACCATGTTCCGAAGCATACAGTTGATGTACGTCGGTGAGTCAGAAGGTATCCAGAATGTATTTTTTGAAAACAATACATTATTTGACTATGTACAGTAGCATGATTTTTCCACAAAATCACCCTTATTTTCAACGTACTTAATCCACCGGGACACAAGTGTCAGGTGCAAAGTGACCAGTATAGTCAACACAACAATATTTTAAAAATATATATACTTTCCGACTCACACATATATATAGCCCACATTATTGTGAGTGGTTATTATATTTTAACATGACGGCTGCTTTATGACAAAATAACTATATGCAGCAGACTTCTTCCTAAAGAAGCTGACATTAGCTCAGCTCGTCAACAGACGTTTTTAAAACACGATTAGACGCTTCCAAAAAGTGTGATAATTTTTATTTCGCTGTACAGAAAGCCTATGGTGACTGGCACATTGCATCTGTCCACACGTTCATGTAGTTCAACAGCCAACTCTACTATTCCGTTCACAGCAAAACAAAAACAAAACACAAAAACACAAATAAACAAAAGCAGAAAAGACAAAAGGGCAAACAAAAGCAAAAAAATCAACAGAAACAAAAAAGACTATACAGCGTGACACAAAATGGTGGTGCCACTGTTCGGACTTACCAAAAATCATATTCGGCGCTGTTTCTCCGCTACCTACAGCTACCATATAATAGTGCACACAGACATATGCACAGGGGTCTTAACTAATGGATGATGCAGCTTTGTGTACGCGTGTAGTTGACAGGTTGGTGTCAAGTGTATTGCTTGAAATAAACATGTCAAGACGTTCTGTTCTGTTCAAATGACCTCCAACGACGGGTCGTTGGCATTCATGAAGAACGTTTTCTATTCGTATGCAAGACACCTGTTGAGTACCATCTGAGTCAGCTCAGACAGCACAATATTTTCAAACTCTGCAGAAAGCTGGTGACAACCTCATTCGTTTCCAGTATTGTTTCAAGAGATACTGGGCGTATTTAGACAAGCGCTCGAAGACGAAGTATAATTATACTCCATACACGATTCTATGCGACGCCAAAACGCCCCTACAAATGATAAGGAACATAAAAACTTCCCACACAGACACACGACAGATGATCCTTAATTGCATGGAAACTGACACTAACTTAAGTCCTCCATATACGGAGTTTATCTGTTGAATTCGCAAGCAAGCACCCCACTCAACGATACACACAAGCTAGTACAGTCACGAAATAATTCTATACAATTCACCTCCTTTTCGCTACTATGAAACAGACTTACATACTGGCCTCAGATAGATCATTTAACGGCATTATTATTTCTAAATCCATCACAAAACGCACGCGCTTATTACAGCAGAACAACGGGGTTTTCCAATTATGACGCAGCGAACACGCTTGTAGATGCCAGCAGGCTTCGACCAGTGCAGCGCTTAAGCAGAGTCTTATAATGAAAACCGTGTATGAACGGCCGTAAGTATACAGGATTTCCATATTAACCTCCTACAACAAGAGCACCACTTAAATGAGCTCCAGACTTCAGTATGACTTTTGTTATTGCAGACCGGTATGTATGTTCCAAACTCGCTGCAGAACGGTATCCAGTAGTCATAATTATTAATGAATGTATTAGTTAATTTGTTTATCTGTCTGTAGTTTATGTAGCGGCGCTGTCGGTAACTACAGACTGTACACCTAACCCTTGTTTTACGCCCTAGTTGCGTTCCTGAAAAAGTGGGCGTAAATAAAAAAAGGCGTAAACCAAAAATAATATCCCCATCAGAAATAAGCTGTTACTGTAACAGAAAACAGTCAGCCAAAGGGCGTTAAACCGAAAATGAGAGAGCGCAAATTAAGAAGTGGTGTAAATTGGCAAGGGGCGTTAAAGTAGAGGCGTAAAACAAACGGGCGTAAAGCAAGGGCTGGGTGTATAGCCTCCTGAGTTATTAATGAATCTGACTTAAATGCGTCACAAACACAGCACATATTAAAACAAAACAGGTGTATAATATAAAAAATGTGAACAGTGTACAGGTCATTTTGATTTTTCAGTGTTCAAACAAGTTACGAAAAAACAGTCTGCTTCTTCTGATCTTTTGCTGACCGACGAAAACGTTTCAACGACTGGCAGCTGTTTGAGAAACAGACGAAATATCAGGGTGTCTCACATGCTCGTGAGTTGCAGCGTCAGTTTCAACATGGACGTTATCCAGGACCTGGGCAATGTCCGTTAGCCTGGATGTACAAAGAAAAGATTTAATTCACGTCGGATTGTACGTTTTGCGACCTTTATATGACAGAAAAAAAAACCCTCCATTAATACAAACAGTAACTTCAGATAAAGGCCACAGAATTTTATGGCCTGCATAGCTTGGCGTTTCATGTTCAATTTAACTCGGAAGGGTTGCAAGATAAGCACGTAGTAGTAACTTAGCACTTAAGAACCACCCCAGCATTTTCTTAAAGACACTGAAAAAACAGAAAATTGATGTCGAGATGGTTGGTCGCAGGACCCCAGGATTCATAGACATTTAGCCAGCAACAGTCCAGCAAAGAAAAGAGTACAGCGATGGTGTAGATAAGGCCCCGCGGGTCGGAGGGATCCCCAGAACGTACAGAATACTGAAATTTATTGTGGGTTATTTCGGACTGTATTTTTTCTTCTGACAGAAGGCAATATTCTGGATCGTTGTTATTAGATCTGGGAGCAACTTCGTTAATTGGGATAGGTTTTTCCCCGAGTACTTCCGTTTTCCCCTGTCAATTTCATTCCACCGGTGCTCTATTACTTGGAAAAATAAAAAGAAAACTGATCACCTTTCTCTTCATCTTCATCACAAGGGTTGCACAATAAGCCTTAAGGCTGCGGTGGGTCCGTAACTTCTGCTGCGGGGCCCTTCTCCCCCCCCCCCCAAAAAAAAAATTAGCTACTAATTATGAAGGGGGCCGATTATCTAGTCCTGGGGGCCCCGATTATCGAGTCTCGTGTGGGGAGGGGGGGGGCCTCCGTCCGGTTACGTACATCAATGTAATATAGACACGCATGAAGGTATCCCTAACACGTACGCTTTTGTTTGAATGATCACAAACACGTCGCATCAAAATACGTAGTACACTGATCATAACAATGCACTGGTTTCTGAAACGGATGAGAAAGAACAGCTTCCGATAAAGGTTCCACGGAATCAAAATTAATATCGAAAGCGGACACTCGTGAAAAAACTGGCCACGCTCGACGTAGCTCAACTACGGTTTTAGATACTGTTCTGTTGTTTTTCCCATCCAGTGACTATTGTGTGTTAATATTTCTAACATTCGCCCGCTATCACGGCAGTCATCAACTCATCGTACGGGCTCGCGGTATGATTCAAAACAGGGGTTAGCACTGGTCTAAACAATACTTAGAAATTCAGTTCCCACGGTACAGAAAACACTTCATCAAAGACAAACTGATTAGGCTACTGTACTTTAAGGCAATGATCGCTGTTAGTTCTGATAATCATACGACATATACAAATATACCTATGGGCAAAATTCAGAATGTCTTTTTGTACACGCAGGAAGTGCATATAGTAACTATCGTGCTTCAAAGGGTTAGGAGGGCGTAATATCAGCTTATTAAAACTTACGATGAAACACTTGGAAATACGTGTTTACAGAATCCGTCGAAATGTTTTTATATTCAATTATAACATTCTAAAAACTGGCTTGTCCTACAAACCTTGTTTCCTCCTCTGTACCACGATTAGCCTTTCATCTCATTTCAATTCAAAAGTCTGAAACCATGAATCCTTAGATATTTTATAAGGTTAATTTGACAGGAAATTAGGCCCATCAACGTCTTATTTATGTAATTGAAATTTGTAATCCAACAATAAAACTGAATTCAGCTCATCGGCTGTCATGCTACCTCATGCGCAGGTGATCACAATATCACATCCCAGTCGAGTCAAAGTTGTATTGCTTGCAACCGTAAATATATTACAGCTTATATTACTGAAATTATTATTATTTCGAAAAATGTATTACGAACAAATTTTATTTGTGTTAAATAATTAGGCACAACCTCAAATTTCACACAGCCGTCTCGTATGTAAATGTTGACTTACAAAAATATTTTCACATAGACTTCGCACGCAAATTTGTGACCTATCTTCAAACAACAAATTCTTAGTTCCAATGATTCAGCAGTTACCAGAGTAAATCCCGAGGCCAAATACACATGTCATGCAGCCACCGTTTTGTTTTACATTCTAAAAAACAACAAATTTTTACAATTTCCGAGGTCAATCAGGCCTACCTTTTGCAATTTCACGATCCTGAACTAAGAAACATTTGTACTGATCTCACCTCACAAGTTCTTGTGTCTGCAATGTTGTTAATATCGAATGTAGTAAATCAGAAAGTACGAGATTCAGATGAATTGTAACAGACTAACATCCGTAGCAAATTTCGTGAAAACCGGTTAACTAATTCAAACTTTGATCTGGGGACTCTACAGAGACAGGTTGGTGATCTCAGGGCCCTACTTTCTTTCCTTACAAAGGATCGAAACCTAAGACACAAACAGACATGCCTGCCCAGAGCCGGATTCAGCCCTAAAATGCGAGTGTTCGGAATGTCTAATAATCTGGCATGCCCCCTATAGCGAGCGGACAAAACTCATAAAGTCTTTGGTAGCTGAAAAACGGTAATGCAAAAGTATGCAAATGGACACAACTCTGAGCCAGTTGTATCCTCGCAACTTACAGGATGTGGCAGAGTAACTTGGCGGGTTTGAAAAAAGAACTCAAAAATAATAAGTTTGCCTTTTAACAAAATGTAGCGTTTCAAGGTAGACCTACTAGATTTAATTAGTGCAAATCTTAACAATGGGTAAGAATTTAGAACGGGAGACGGTGTAATGTATCATTTGTGCCCACACAGGCCAATAACCTCTCTTATGTTTGCACAACCTGCCTGTGTAGCCACACATAACACTCTAAAACGGAAAGACTATTGTGGGCTACTCAAGAGTACCACTATGACTTCTGTGGTGGTTTCGCAAGGCTAAGTCAAACCGTTAGATGTTTGTGACCAGTAACCGATGTATTCCAGTTAGAAGTATATTAGGCTGAAGAGCAGTCGTGTCTTGTGAGGGTGAGTTAATTCTATTTTGCAAGACAGAATTTCCTGTTGTGTACTATCTGGTTAGAGCTGTGTATAATAAAATTGACTCTAGGCTTCTTACAAAGTGAAAACCCAACAAATGGCGAGCAGTGGAAAGTAATAGAAACTCATGTTTTTGACAGGCTATATTTTCCCTGCAGCCTTCGCTCATAGATAAGGGGCCCCCCAACCACCCTGTCAAGGCCAAAGCTTTACTCCTGCGTAACGATCAGTACAAATCTTACGGTAAATCATTCAGTGCGTGCGTAGAGGACAATGTGCGGTTAGCTGAAAGGAAGCAGAGCGCCTGCTCCTCTTCATCCTGAGTACGTGATTGCATTCACTTGCTCACTTGCTCCTTCTTCAGATCACAGTAAGGATTACGGAGTCAACGGATTCGTACAGGGAACTACGCGAAGATTATATGGAAAAGGGTACAGGTATGCATAATCATAACGGTTTCTTTCCTAGTCACACGACACAAGTAACCACTTATCGACAGCAATAAATCCTTCGCAAATGTGAGGCCTTCGCTCTTCTAGGATCCTACGCAGCGTATGTTGGTAGTTGTTTACCGACGTTTCGGCACAGCCCATCGGTCCCATCTTCACGGGTCAAGCAGTTATTATTTTGTTTGACCCCTTATTAAAATTTAAATACCTGGGCAGCTAAGATTTGAAAAGCTCATTTCCATCGCGGAATTTGCACCTATAATCCAGATGTCCAAAAATTTTCCAAAAATCCAGGAGCCACCTCCAATTTCTAGACGCCAGAAGGGTGAAACGAAGCAAGAAGATGCACAGTTCGGCGTATGTGAACTGATGCACACTTTTTGTATGTGAGGAAAACCTGCAATAACTATGCTGAAAATATTAGGCGCCGTCGTACAAAATTGGTCACCCGAGCGACAAAAGCGCCCGGGATTTGTGCGCTACTGCTATAATCAAAATTGGAATATACAGTATAGATCATCATTTCGGAAATATTTTATGAATAGTTTCTTGCAAATGAAATTCATGAATTGTGCACCGAATGACATTTATCGAAACCATCTATGTATGTCGCACCGTTCATCATTGTGTGTGTTTCCGGGCGTAAAATGAAGTTCCTTGCGCTTCGTGCTGTCTCTACTGTCCCAGAAATCTTCTAATTTTCCTTTCTAAAACTGAAGTTTCCGTTTTCATCCTCTTTCTCACTTTCAACAGCCGTTTTATGTAACGTTCGGATACGTCTCCTTTTTCCTACCGCGCTTATTTCTTCACAACTGTAAACATTTAGAAAGATTTACCGCGTGTGCCCTCTTTTTGTCCAAGAATTCGATTAAAAGTGCTTCAACGGCATAACGGATATGACAATACAATTCACTTCGCTGACTTGGCACTATTAGTCTACCTGTTAATGCAGCTCTACGCCGCAGACCTTATCGCAATGATAGCGGAAATAAAACAAACACCCTGCCCTTTCCACCTTACGGACACACAGTATGCCCTCCGCCAGCTCCGCCAACTTCTTCAGCGGCCAAAAACCAACAAACGCGCTATAACTTAAATTCTTCCCTACTTTCACAGTGCAATGGTTCAACTTTCCTCAACATAAAAATCTCATGAGAACCACACCGCTGTTCGAAACCGCATTAGACGTTTCCTGCCTTGTGTCTTCAACTGATACACAGAGAACAGATCTTAAATGACGGAATAAATATCAGTGTCACGCTGCTTTCCTGGATATAGCTGAAATGAAGTGTTGATATGAAGACTCAAGTCTTCTGGGATATTACGCTATGTCGATTGTTAAAGTTACCGACGTTTCGGAGAAGCGTATCGCCTCCATCATAGGGGTCAAGCAGTGTAAAAGAGGAAAATTGAAAACTACAGTGCGTTTCTTTTATCGCTGTCCTGAGCACCGCAGCTGTCAAGGAATGTCCCAGCAGATGCAGACTTTCTATGCGATAAAGCTGTCGTGCTTGGTGCTGCGATAAAAAAAGACCCTGTATTTACCAGTCGACATGGTGCAACATCCGAGAGGACTTGGATCTTTATAAACAGTGTTGTGACAACCTCAAATATCGCAGATTTTAAATATCTCATTAAAAGTGTCTTGTTACGACAACATACAAGACAGGACGCCGAAACTAATGTGCATAAACTCCCGGAAGATAACTTCGGGAAACCCCGGTAGATCAAACGCCCAATAACATAATTACTAAAGGAAAGAAAATACGAAAATCGTTCTCGAATGCTCCTTCATTGATATTATTTTGCGAATAAAACCGCGCCATATATACAGATCTTGCACTTTCCATTATATAGCTAAATGAAGTCTGTCGAGATCTGTATACCAAACATATACAGCAAGTGTGAATATACACAATGTGACAAGCTCTAACATATCAACTTCCTGTCACATACCACTCCTTTGAGGTCAACCGCCACAGTGGCGTGCAGAAAAATATGGATGGCATATCTCCAATTTCTTCTCATAAATCTGCTGCATCTTCTTAAATTGGAGAGGGTTTGTTCCTAAAATCAGCAGTTTTGAAACATCCAGACAATACAGGTGTGTGTTAGTATATTTTAACAGCTTGTCTGTCTAAATCCTCCTCTGATCTGTTGTGATCTACCCTGTAACAAGTACTAAGGTCACTTGGTAATCTGAAACTTTGTTTAGCCTTCTTACAGTTCAATGCTAAAAGGTCAGGAATGTGACTTGTTTATCCGTCCATCCGTCCACCTAACCCGAACAGCAGTTTAGTTTAATTCAAACCAAAATTTAACTTTCTATCGCTTTTAAAGGGCAGCCGTATCGTCGAGGTAAAAAGGATTAGCTACGGATTGGACGGCCTAAATTCAATTTCCGTCAGAGGCGCTGGGATTTCTGCATTTATCATCACGTCCGGAATGACGGTAAGCACCTGCCCTTCTACCAACGTGAACAGGACGCTCTTTCCTTTCAGAATAAGTTGGCAGAAACTACCACCGCTTCTAATGTCAACGTTAATGAGCGGAGCTTAACCTCCTAGCTCCCTAAATCCATCATCCAAAATACAGGAATAACTTTAATCTTTAATGCACACTCACGTGTACTACTGTTTTTATCTTAAGATACGCGACGAAGTGTCGCTTTTGTGATTAAAGAACGCACATTAGATCTCCTTATGTTCTACGTCTGCCTTTCAATAAAATGTTACAAGCATATTCTGACTTCAGTCCGTCGTCCAGCAACGCTCCCCCTCCCCTTCCAATGACGGAGGCTTTCAGCAAACGCGACTGAGTCACCCTGGGTTCAAAACCCGGACATCTATCCAGCCCACCAAAGTTCTCCCCCCCCCCCCCCCAACGAACATAACCATTTGTAGCAAGAGTCCTTAGTATGAGCACGTCAAGGCCCTCAGCCACGTCGGGAAAGCCGTTAGCGTCCTGCCCTCGTTACACGGTTTCCGTGTCACGGCCCAACAATGTGTCTCGTGCGCAGGAATGTCTGAACGGACCAAGGGACGTCACGTTGAGTTTCGCGCAAGCTGCCGCCCTTAGTTAGGTTCTTTGTTGGTGGACCCATAGGCGTAACTTGGGGGGGAGGCAGGGGGGGGGGGCAAATGCCCCTCCAATATTTTTTCTACCTAAGAATATATTTTTAGCTACTGAGTTGAAGAGAGGCAATAACAAAATTGGATGAACGTGGGGGAAATGGGTGTATGTATATTAAGGACTGGTTCAGACCAATCTCCCCCCCCCCTTCCTAACTTGACTCCTTCGTAAATTAAAATTCCTAATACCCATGGTCGGTTTTGCCCCCCACTTCAACGTCATTAGCCAAGTTACGCCTATGGGTAAACCGATTCACTGGGTGGGTGGTAGTCTGTAAAGGGTATTGCAATCGTACCAGTGCGCCTCAGCCAACTACAGCAATACCATCACATTCACACATTCCAGTGTAATTAACGTGAGATTCAACACTGCTGCTGCGATGAGACAAGTTAATGACCTCTGTCGTTAAATCGGCCTTGTGCCTTCACTCACACCTTCCCATAACAGCGCAAGTGCGCAACCTTTATTGCTTACTGTCACACGCCTTCCCTGTCCTCCACACAGCGCTGGATTGGTACATACGTGTATACACATATCGCTAGGACTTTGCGCAGGACTCGCGGTAATGTGTTTCGCGTTTATAAATTTATTTAAAAGACGTCGAAGTAATCGGTGACTTTGATATTTGGCGCGTTTTGGTTTCACCTGAGACAACGAGCACCTTTCAAGGAGAATTTGTTGGAACTAAATCATTCGGTTACTTCCTGCTTGCTCCACACGGATTTTGTTCGCACGCCTTGTCACGCATGCAACTACAACAATAGTCTAATCCGCGACTTTCCAGAGACATTCACGGAAACGCGTTCTATGCAAACTCCGAGGCATTTTTGACCCACGAAAAGGCCCGTTTAAATAGAGAACGTGTTCTTAGTTACACGAGGACTTCTCGCGAGACTTAAAACGTGCAAGGAACGTGACGCAGAAATCTTGTCGTGTACACGACGCTTAGAAGGCGTCGGAGTACCCTAGATTTCATAGCGGAACCCTTTTTTAGCTGACCTAGGATTACCCTTCACTGATACTTTTTTCGGAGCATTACATTACAGGCTTACAGATATACAGCATAATCGCTTAGTTACATAATTTCTTCAAATATAAGTTCCCATTTGTGGGCTAAAACTGCGGGCCAAGTATGCAATTAAAAGAATATCACAGTCTGGGCAGATGAGAGGGTTGCCCAAAAGTTTTGTAACAATTTCTATACTTCAGTCAAAATCAACAGGTCATGTCTGCCATTTTCTCTGTGGTTAATTTTGAATGTCCCGCTTGCTACTGCAGCTCTTCGGAACAATACGTTTTCTCGAGCATGCGCAATGGGTCATCAAAATGGCGAGGTATTGTGATGTGTATTTTAAACAACGGGCCGTTACTGAATTTCTTGTGACAGAGGTGGAATCAGTAACGAACATTCGCAAGCGGTTAAAAAATGCACACGTCGTCAATGCTGTTGATATAAGCAATGAGGGTCGTTGGGCTTCACGATTTGCGGATTCTGAGAAAGGCCAAGCGGAGTTCAGTGACGCGCGTCGCTCTGGCCGCCCAACAACAGCAGTCGCTCAGACGCTGCTTCACAGTCGTGATGAACTCGTTCAAAACGACCGACGGATGACAATCATAAACCTTGCAACTGAGCTCTCAGCATCCAAGGGAAGTGCGAACAACATTATTGATGCCTTGCGATATTCAAAAGTGTGTGCTCGCTGCGTTCCACGAAGCCTAACCGACTATCACAAAACTGTGCAGAAAGAGCTGCGTTCAGATTTGCTCTCCCGTTTTACGAGGCTGATGGTGAAAGACTTTTCGTCACGGATCGTCACTGGGGATGAAACATGATTCCAGCACTTTGAACCGCAGACAAAAAGACAGTCAATGGAATGGCATCATCCAAATTCTCCTCGGAAGAAAAAGTTTAATGCTACCCTTTCAGCAAGAAAAATTACGGCCACCAATTTTTTGGGATGCAGAATTGATGATTTTAGTAGACATTATGCCACGTGGTTAAACCATTAACTCAGATCCGTACATTCAAAGTCTCAAAACCTTGCAGAAGCGTTTCAGACCTCACAAACATGTTGCTGAAGTCCTCCTTCAACATGACAACGCACGACAACACACAAGTTTGAAAACACAGGAAACAATCACACAACTCAGATGAACTCTTCTTCCCCATCCTGATCATGCTCCCTCAGATTTCCACCTCTGTGGAGCCCTCAAAGATGTCATCCAATGGAAACGTTTTGGGAGTGATGACGAGGTTATCGAAAAAGCGAAGAAATGGCTGCAAGTACAAAATTCAAACTGGTACAAGAAGGGGATAGGTGCACATTTTTCTCCCTGGTGCAAGGCTGTTGAAGTTGGTGCAGATTGTGTAGAATAATCAGGTGTGCAATACACCTTTCTAGTTATCCTATGAGTATGTTCAAAGAATTATGCAATGCATTACCAGCAACAAAAAAATTGTTATCCCATAATTTAACAAATATTTGACAGACCCCTTAAAATAATAATCTTACTGGATAAAATACAACAGAACTGTTACTGGAAATGACACGAGGATATAAGGCAATTAACATATTAATGCCCATGTCCTAAATATAGGAAATAAACTGTCATTGTCTGAGCAATTTACCTGTGCATTTGTAAGAACAAGTATAATACACGAATCATTCAAAGTTAATTAAATTGTCTTGTTCGTGTTATAAACCCTGAAGACTAATAAAGGTTACTATTTGTTATAAATTCTTGCAAAAATAGCCACTGGACCTTTCTTTGAACAACACGTGAATTGTTGCATGTACGCTCACATGTAGTAAAGGTGTGAATAATCATTCTCTTGCGGCTATTCTAACTGCAGATACATAAAAGGAAATTCACTTACATTACATAGAGACAGTGGGTACTAATATTATAAACAAGCATGCAGTGGCATTCATGATTCACAGTTGTAGGTTGCTGCATTAATCCAACAATATCTCTGCTGCTAAAGATATCGGAAACTGCAAAAACCGGCGTCAATAAATTTATTCCAGGGAAGCCTATTTGTTTTGGATACAAATCTCAGTCAACAGTTACTGTTCAAAACTTGACTTTTAACTGCAACAACAACCAAGAACCTAGTGGAAGAGAAAACTGGTTTTGAGTTTCCTCTTCAGATATCTGAACTGAAGTACCCATTGTCAAAGAGAATGACAACAGAGATTGAACCAATTTAATAGCTTTTGTTTCGATTTCTGGCTAAACTAAATATTGTTATTTTTCCTGATGCTCCACTTAGAACAGACAATGTGGAAAATATAGATTTATACCGATATAGACAAATACAAGTATATTGAATTAAATTAACACGGTGTCAACAATGTGAAAACGAGTATATTGATAACATATCCATCCAGTGTCCTAATTAACTGATGGCCTCTACTTTAAAAGTGGAGAAAATAATCAACAATGCTAATACTAGGTAGCAGTATATTTCACAACAATGTCACTGAAACATTTTCATATTTTAAGAGAAATAAGTTGGGCTTTAACGGGTTAAAAAAATCAACTACGTATATCAGAACTTCAAAGACTGGGTATACTATGGCCGAGGACAGTCCTGTCGGAAAGAAACTTTTCGTAGTAAGAAAAGTATATACGAAAAACAAAGGGTACAACGAAGATAATGTGAAAAAAAACATGCCTTTCTATGAACCCAGAATTAAGGGGAAACAAATACAAATACAATATAAACATCGTAAGAAAATTCTAAGCGTAGTCGGCATAGAGACTCGCTACGAGCTGGACGGTCCGGAGATCGAATCCCGGTGGGGGGGGGCGAGATTTTCAGCACCCGTCCAGACCGGCCCTGGGGCCTACCCAACCTCCTGCACAATGGGTACCGAGTCATCCTCAGAGGTAAAGCGGCCGGGGCGTAGAGTTGACCACCCACCCCCATCTAGCGCCGAGGTTAAAGAAAGAGTACAGCTATACCTCTACTCCCCCTCTGTACCTTCATGGCCTGTTCTAGGGTGAACTTTACCTAAGAAAATTATATCCTACATATACATTACAGACTTCACTACCATCACATTGCGTTCTTTTTGCCGGCAAAAATGTTGCCGAACTCCGAAATGAACTTACATTATACAACGCTGCGTAAGCCCGTTATAAGTGATGAACTAGTCTAGGCCTGCTCCCGTTTACAATCATGTAGGCAGCCTCATAATTTGAAAACCGGTACTTAGAATATTGCAGCTTTTCGATCAGATGGGGCCAATGTCATGCATAAATGGTATAAACTTTAATGGTAAACCGTTCATCTAACACCAATTAAAGTTTTCATTTCGAAGCAGGTATGACAAATGCTCCTGATACGTATTACACCATCTTATATAACGGACATGTGGATGACTTAATGTGACGAGCGGACAATATATTTCTCTGCGAATGTCACTTCAAAAAAGAACACAACCGTACCACAATATCACTTCATGAATGAAAACAGTTTAATGTGCAATTAAAGAAGATGCCCCTTAAATAACAACATGATTGGCCTCAATGTGACTAAAAGAACATATGACCGCCAATTCCACCAAACCCTACATGCAAGCGGCATGAAAGCAATTTTAACATTAATCAGTTTACCTTTAAAATGAAAACAAGGTCCATTCACTTTGATTCTGCCTGCTAGTCACGTCAGCTGATTTCTTATAACAGTGCCTGTACTTCGTTTCCGTAACTCTGATGCTCACTCAGATGTTTACACTCACACAATCGCACAACCGAACTGCTCCTCACGCGGTACTACACGGAAATGACTAAGGAGTGTTTGTGACCTTGGTATATAAGGTGCAATAATTGTTAGAGAAAGTTTATCATTATTATCACAGAAATATTTCTTGATATTTCTTGTCAACACATATAATTTCATTGACTTGATATGACTGTCTTTCGAGATTAGTAAAACGAAAGTACGTTTGACTTACTAGTCTGCTATCAGGGGATCCAACAATAGGACGAAGTTCCACCATCAAACCATGACGTAAATAAAATAACTTGACATTCGATGTGTTGGTACTACTGTCGACGATAGCCAACCATGTATCAAAACATTTGTAGTCATGGCTACCCCGATGCAGATTCAGTGGAACCCTGGAAACAGACTTGTGGCGTCACAAGTGGTGTCTACGTGCGTTACTGTAGCCGACGCTCAGTGGCTGTGTTCACCACCACACAGATGGCAGAGAAAGGCACATATGCGAGCAAAGTTGTACACAGACTGATTAACAACCAGGGCATTGGGGTATGGAAACAATTCTTGTGGCGCCACGTTACTGTACCCGGCGCTCAGTGGCTGTGTTTACTAATATGTAAATGAGAGAGACAGGCCCTTTTTTGGGCAAAGTTGTATCTTACAATGATTAACATCCAGGCTTCTGCAGCCACAGAACATCTAGTATATCTGTAGAAGTATCGCTGACTTTGAGCCAAGAAGGTAGCATTACGTCATTGCGTTCCTGTCCGCTGTGACATAGTATATAACATTGACAGTGTTTTAGGTGTCTATTGGAGTGTAAGGAATAGGCGTTTTTATTTTTCCATGGCGCAACACCCCCTACTGGGCCTGTGCCTCCTTTATATCAAGCCTTCACAATCACACACAGACAAAAGGAATAGGTTATAGGATCTGAATATTTATTCATATTTCGTGCATTAAGCATGTTATTTATGTAATTCCAACTAAATACAAGAGCACTTACTTGGAATTATGTGAATAAATGTCATACTATATCATGGGAAGGGAATGATATTGGCAGTTTCTTGCCACTTTCTGTGACTTCAGTATTTGTGTTCAGCATTGCAAAAACGTTCATTTATATCGCCTAATACAGAGACCAAAAACTTATGGTGCAGGGTCCCTTATGGGAAGCTAGGAGTTGCTCAGCAAGTTATTGTACTTTATGGACGTAGAAGATAAAAAACAAATAATATAATATAACTTGTAATCTGTGGTCTTTTGGGTGATTACACGGCGTCGTGAGGTAATTATTTACCGACGTTTCGGGACAACGTGTCGGTCCCATCTTCACGGGTCGAGACCGACACTTTGTCCCGAAACGTCGGTAAATAATTACCTCACGACGCCGTGTAATCACCCAAAAGACCACAGATTACATCAACATCGCGGCGGAAGCCTGAAATCAAGGATAATATAACTTACCTAAGCCTCGGTACCTACCAGTCAGACTACACGGCCCCATAACTCGGAAGACGATAATTTTGAATCTTAATATTCTGCATTTTCCATGCATTGCATTACTATTACAAACACAACTAAATACACACATTACGCAATAAATATACCTTATTATTTTTTTCACACTATTACCACCGTGCATTTTTTAATCAAATAATTAAACCAACAAATGCACTGTTTTTTACCACTTTTATTGTGGCCGTTTGTCCCCTCACAAAAAGGGGACAAAAGGCCACAATAAAAGTGGTAAAAAACAGTGCATTTGTTGGTTTAATTATTTGATACCTTATTATTATTTACATTATATTTTGATGTGAGCAGAAATATGTAGGATAAAACATAATGTAAAATAATATTTCCTAATAAGTGTATTTAGTACGTTTGTAATAATTTCTAAGTTCTCTATTTTTTTAGTGCCATTATCAATGGTGTGGTGGTGATTGTGAGGGTATGGCAACTCAGGTGCCTGCTTTGCCGATATCATGCTACATAGTTCCATACGATACCACCAGGAGCATGGTTTACCCACAGCCAGTGAGCTGTGCCAGCTACAGTAACGCACGAAGGAATCGCATACGGCGTTGTAGTTTAACGTTTCCACGGAGTTTGTAATGTGTTAAAGGTATTAATCTATGGTCATGGCAAAACGTGTAGATAAATAGCGGGAAAGGGTATAAAATTGTACTAATTTATATAGTTTTTCTTGTGTTATACGAAAAAACTCAAATTTATTTTCCGTACAAACCAAAAATGTTATTTTATTGAAGTTCACTTGAGCAAATGGATGTTTAATAATATCAAATGAACATTCAAATAAATTCAGTACGTCGTATAACCTAAGTGTGTTTGGATTGTGTGAAAATAAGATACTTATTTGCTCACAGTGACAAGTTTGCATTACCAATGTCACTTGCTACAAGGTCTTTGACAATTTGGAGGTCGTTTCCTTCATCTCTTCCATGCAGACGAAATTTCGTACATCTACAATCTAAACCCGGACCAGAATTTGATGTGATTGTTGTTGGTGGTGGTCATGCAGGAACAGAAGCTTGTTGTGCTGCTGCACGAATGGGTTGTCGTACTTTGCTTATAACTCATAAGAAAGAGACAGTAGGTAAGTTTGGATGTGGCTTGCTACTTTCAAATGATCACCAAATGACCTGGCTTTTGGAAAGGGCCACAATTTGTTGTCTTTTTTTTTGTGTGAGTCTTTCATTTATTCGTTAATATTCCACCAGATCAACTACAAAGTGGAGCACCTCTTTCTCTCTTACTGACACACTTTTTTGTCCCCTCAGCAACCACTTATTTCTCAGCGCTGCCCAACCACCACCATCTCATACTGCCGTGCTACCATCTTGCGTTAATGTACTCTGCTGAACAGTACTGAATATGCTAGAACTAAACAGAGCAGTCCAAGGTTTGAACATGATCTGTCATTTTAAGTATTTAATTGATGACTCATGTATTTGACAATCAATGAAGGGGGTATATGTGCATATGTGCCACACTACATGTAGTATTGAACTATGCACACAAATCATTTTGTAAATAACTGAACCTAAGCATTCCGAAATTTATGTCCTACTATTCAGAGTACTGAAATGTTAACTGTGCTGAGAAATGAGACCTAGAGCATCAAAAATAAAGTGTATGGAAGAGAATAGAACATACATAATGCTTCATTCAGGTGAATTATAATAACATAACCAATTTCATCATATCTTCACAAGTTTCAGAATGTAAGAAGTTTGAATGCAGTATTTTTCACTAACTTGATTTAAAATTAAGTAAACAACACTAACCCAATATAAGGAGAGAGTATGAAAATATTCATTACTCACATATCATACACATTGATTATATTTTCCCTCAATGGCATTTATATGCTCTTACTATGAATATGAGATTGTGCTGCATCCTACATGAAAGCTGATTACGTGTTCTCAGTCACATGTACCCATAATTGATCTCAGTCTTGTATCTTGTGTTTTGTTGTAGGAGAAATGTCTTGTAATCCTTCATTTGGTGGTATTGGAAAAGGCCATCTCATGAGAGAAGTGGACGCTCTTGATGGCATAGTGGCCGGATTGTGACTTATCAGGAATTCAGTATAAGGTATGAGGTATTTGCAGTGAATAAGAACAATTTGATTCTCTTACCATGACTGCAGACGAGTAGTACCCATTGATGACCAAGTTTGTGACATGTAACAGCTGGTCAGACCTGTGGCATGTCTCAGTATTAAAATGTGGAGTAAGAGTGGTTAACCAGTGGCACTGGGGCACAACTTCACCTACCTGTTGATACCTTCTGGCACCAGTGTGTACAGGTTGTGTACATTTTAACATTGGCGCTAGTGAATAATTCAATAGTTTACCAAGCAATAATTGTATTCCATAGACTATATTTTTGCTATTATGTATGTATCCACTCCAAGGTGTTTTTACTCAGAAAAAAAAGTCAAATTTAGAATCTGTCTCAAAAATGAAATGAGTGTCATTTGAGTCACTTTTGGAACCACACAAAAAGTAAGAACTGAACTGTTTAAAAGCAAGCTACAGCAAATATCTCATTATGCTGACCAGGCAGTATTGGAGCAATGAGGATGGCAGACACCATGTGTTGTTGGTAACTTTTGATATAAATATGTCACTTGGGAGCAAACAGGTTTACTGTCCCTAGTCTGGAACATTAACGCAATGATGTTATACTCAAATTAACGTAAATACCTCAAGAAAATCTTTCCTAGTGCCAGTTATACCATCACAAATCCTGTAAAATTGCAATTTATTCATCTTGGATTAGTAGCAGCTTTTACCCTTCTGTTTTTGAGGGTTGCATCTGTAGCTGCTAGACCTATTGCAGCTAAAGCATGCTCACCTTGATAACAGCTATGATTATGACTGTTTCTACTACAATGACAATAATAACAAAAAAGAACAAAAATAATCAATGTTGCTGTTTCTACTGGGTGTTTCTGAATAAAACAAAGAAAGGGAACAATGCCTATTACAGAAAACAAAAGAGTTAAATATCTGAGTGAACATTTTTGTGCTACAAATGTTTTAGAGAAAATATCTAATGTTTTAGAAATGGTAAGTCCAGTCATTATCCAGATCTTTTATGAAATACTGTTAAATCACCCTGCAAATGGCTTCAGTAAATGGATGGGTTATCCACAACAAAGATGTCTCTACTCCTTAGTGTTCAGGGGCCTAGTCTCTGTTGCACGCTTACAAGTGCAGGGTGTACGGCATAAAAGAGAACCAGCTAATAGCTGCATTGCTGCATATTGACTGATGACACAGCCTGCTCTGGAATACTCAGTCCTGTGAGCCCTGCACTAGTGCAGGACTGCATGCCATAGAATGGACGACATCAATTGCTGCATAGTCACTGATGACGACCCTGGGTGGAGAATGTGCGCAGTTAATGCCGTAGGTCCCAGCATGAAATTTGTTTGCGTTGTGGGTGCCAGCATGAAAATTTTTCTCTTCAAGGCAAATATGCCCCAGTGAATTTTCCAGTTCTGTAGTTATCAAAATAAGTTCAAGGACATCAGAACACTTACAAAAGGAAATAAGGTGGACAGGTAGAGCATTTGAGGAGACTGTAGCAGTTGTTATCAGTGATGGATTCAGAGATGTGAGGAGAAAGTGGTGTGGCCTATTTTAAGATGCTTGTCTCTCCATTACTCTGGAAGACTAAGGAAAACCATGGAAACTGTGAGCATTGCTGTTGCTTCTCAGCAACCTTTAGTTACCAACACAAAGGCTCAGCTATATATATATATATATATATATATATATATATATATATTATTTATTTATTTATTTATTTACAACAATAAATGTTACCCACAAAACAGGTAATTAGTTTTGATATTATACTGTAGGTTCTAAACAAGAGAAAAGGCCCCGCTGTATGGGGGCCACGAGCACAGATTGACAGGCTCTTGTATAAACAACATGTACAACATGAGTTGTTCAGAAACACTCCAAACCTGGAAGTGATGGTTGCATCTGTAGAGGATCTGATCATGGAGGAGGCAGCAGATGTTCAGAATGACCAGACTGTGAGGCAGTGCTGTGGGGTGGTGTTAAGTAAGTATATTATCTCATGCGAGTTTTGAGGTTTCTGCAACAGTATAGCCAAGGATTCTGTTCTTCTGGGATATGACACTGCATCAATGGGTAACGGGACCTGACGTTTCAAGGCAATGTAGTGTGCTCATCTTCAAGGGTCAGTAGATCCTAGAAGTATATTATATCAGTTGACACATCACAGTGTGAACTAATGCTACATAGTCTTGAGTTACTGACAGAATTGTTAAATTACAAAATAAATCACCATGAGATTTGGGGTTCTTACAGTGGTGTTGTTGAAGACTCAAATCTTATGAGATGTTATGCTGTGTCACTGAGTAAATAGTTCCCAGCACTTTGAAGGATCTTAGTGCCATCATCTTCAGGGCCAAGCTTGACCCTGAAGATGAAAGTACTGTGATCCTTCGAAACATCAGGAACTATTTGCCAAACAGAACAGTGTACCATTGCAGAAGACTTGACTCTTCACAGAAATCACCCTTTGAACATTCCTTAGCCTCAGATATATTATTAAATAAACTATGTTAATCACATAATTTATTTGAGTTATTGCAGCAAAGTCTGTAAGAAACAAGAGTGGAAAGTTGCATTTTATTCTCTGAATATTATTTTTTCTGTATTTTATATGGAGTTCTTCCCTGTTTATGTCCATTTACCGCAGACACAAAGCTGCTTTTCCAAAAATGTCACATTGCATTATCAGAGATTACATTTTATATTAGTTTACTAAATATTCACAACACTGAACATTGTTTCAAATAAGAGTTGTAAACCTTAATGATATTTGTATTACGTATGTACTAAATTTCTGTGGAAGTTTATTACAATCATATATAGGCTTCATATAAATACAAATCAAAATCAAATTCACATCATCTTACAAATTTCATCAAAATATGTAAAGTAGCTTCAAGTATGATTTAAAGTTATTAATTGCTGATACTTTGTTACTCACATGGGTACAGCAGCATTATAATTCTGACTTATTGTAGTATTTAGGGATCTTTTATTACTTTAATAACTAGACATATGAGGTGACCTAAAGGTTTTTTTGCCTTGTTAATATTTCTTATGGCATTTATTACAAGTAGAGAGGTGGAAACAGTCTCTCCATTTTGCTTCAATTTTATGTGCTATGTGGAAAGAATGGATGAATAAAAATACATAAATTTATGATATTTTTAAAACTGCAATTTATTGACAGTTGTTCCCATCACTGATTCTATTCCGATGAAATGTAAGGCATTGCCTTCATGATGTTTCAGGCGATGGTGCTAAAATAGGTGGTAAAACTGTTATACTCACTACAGGGACATTTTTAAAGGGTCAGATAAATATTGGCTTAGATGTTCGACCTGCAGGACGGATAGGGGATGCCCCAGCTATTGGACTGGCTAACACATTAAAAAGCCTAAACTTCCGGATGGGACGACTAAAGACAGGTATGTAACAAAGCAGACAAGGCAAAACAAGAGAAAAAGAATGTTCAATTCACGGGGAACATAAAATTCCCAGCAGTTCTGGAATTAAATTTTGACAGTGGAATGATAATTATAGAAACTAATGGGTAGTGAAAAATTAACCTGTAATTGTTTTTTTGGCCCAAATAGGCTACAGCGCTCCACATTTTTAGTAAATTCTCTATGCATTGGTTCCTCTTATATATTTTCTGAGTTTATCAGCACAGGCATTGAGATCTTTGATCACTTTTCTTGGTAAGTTCTGTTCATTACTTCAAAGAATAGAAACAGCATTGTTATATTCAACAGGGAGTTAGAACAGCAGTTTTTGTAATGTTGCAGTGTCACAAAATGGCACATTGTGCCGATGAGCTACATGTGATTTCATATCCATATGACAGAAGTTAATTAAAGCATAAAGTAAAGCAGATTTCAATTGTCCCTCATTCATACTTCCTGAATAATCTTTACTGTTAAATGTTATCAGCATCTGCTCAACCTTTTCCATGCCAAGTTTTATTTTTCAGCAGGCACTTCATTCTTATATTTCCATAGTGATTTATGAATTGAATTTCTGAACATAATAAGCCTTACCAAGTAATCAGCGCTTTTGAAATTGCAATGCTTCTGGTTGAAACTTGAAGTTTGTATTGACTAAATGAATTTGTCCATTAGTCGGCATTAACAAATTAATTGTGTGTCTTAATACTTTTTAGGTACCCCCCCTCGGCTGGATGGTCGCAGCATTGACTACACTGTCTGCAATGTACAGGAAGGTGATGACCCACCTGTTCCATTTTCATTCATGAATGATACAGTCTGGATTAAGGTAACAGTTCGACATTTAATTTACAGTATTTATTAATTTTGTTATTTTGTCACATACAGTAAATATCTGTGATTAGCAGAAGTACCAGTTTTTCAATTGGGATATACATAGTTACTTTGCTTATTAGTATCATAATACAGAAGCAGTGAAAGTCTCCAACTGTGGTATTGAAACCATACTATTGAATATACACAAGTTAGGAAATGTATGATGTGGTGCTTTTAAGCAACTTTCTGAATTTGTCTACAAAATTTCTCTTGCTAGGCACAAGATCAATTGAAGTGTCATCTCACATTCACCAATTCAGCTGTTAATAAAATCATCTTAGATAATCTTCATGTGAACAGACATGTCACAGAAGAGATTAGAGGTCCTCGATACTGCCCTTCCATTGAGTCTAAAGCAATAAGGTATGTGCAGACAAGGTTACAGGTGTGGAAATGAATTATACCATATGAAGCATGTATAATTGAAACTCATAAATGTCATTGCTGTGGCAATGTAGATGACATAGCAGACACTCGTGTCAGAGCAGTATAGTCGACTGAGCAAGTAGCTAGTATGAACAACATTACATCACAACTTAAAGACAGCTTACTGGGTGGTTTGTTTATTGAAGTTGTTACATTGTATACATAACTTCTTAATGTTATTAGCTTCTTGGTATCTCATGTGATATTGTTCTTGTACTGATAAATAACAGACTGCAGTTTCTGCTAAGTTGTTGTCCAGTTTCCCATTTTAGACTGAAGATTGTGTTTTAGTCCTTAAAGAAGTAAACCCGCGTTTCTGCAATGGTACGTTGTATGTTAGTGTTACTGATGATTCACGGATGAATAACACATTGGTGAGGTCACAATACTGTATGTAATACCTGCATGTGTGCAGAATGACAAACTATTTTTTGGTGCTTGCCCCAGTGAACCTCCTGGACAAATATATGAGTACATATCCTAATTTCAGTAAGTATAGATAATTTGGTCATATGTGGCAGATTTTGAAAAATTTTAAGGAAAGTGTGTGTGAATATAATACTTGATTGATGCTGGAGATATAATTTTTTATGCTTGTTTCAATTTTTTTAAATCTAGTACTGCTGCTAAAAATCTTCTTCATCTGTGGCTCCACTATCCAAGGATAAGTGCCTCCCTGGTTGCTGTCCTCCATCTATCCCTATCCTGCGCTACTTCTGTCCAATTAACAATTCCCATCTTTCTTATGTCATTCTCTACATAATCTTTCCATCTAGCCTTGGGTCTCCCCTTAGGTCGTTTCTGCTAAAATGTTGGTATGGTGAATTCCACCTGCAGTGCTTGTTTCCCAAAATGTCAGTACTGGTACATAGATATTTGTTTCTTTTTGTTTTTCCACTCAGGTTTGGAAATAAGGACCATCAGATCTGGTTGGAACCAGAAGGCCTTACAAGTGATGTGGTTTATCCAAATGGCCTCTCATGTACTCTTCCTGAGGAATTACAAGTTAAAATGATCAGACAAATTGGAGGATTAGAGAATGCTACAGTCCTTAGACCGGGTTATGGAGTGGAATATGATTATGTTGATCCACAAGAACTCAATCCTACCTTAGAGACACACCGTGTCAGCTGTCTGTTCTTTGCAGGACAAATAAATGGCACTACAGGGTATGAGGAGGCAGCAGCCCAAGGAATTGTAGCAGGAATTAATGCTGCTGCTAAGGTAGCTAAGCAATTAAGCATCAGAAAGACAGATTCTTTAGATTTGTTTGTGTTTATATGTGTATGTATATTTGTGCATGCATGCACACGTGTGGTATTCCACATATTTGGTGTGATCCACAATAATTTTCATCTATCCAATGATGGATCAAACCATTCATTTACAGTGAACAATAATCAGAAGTGGAGTAACAAGACAGCCCCTGCACTGTGCACAACAACCAACCACACATGGACAAAATCCATTATGGATTGAAATAACCATAGATGTTCGTATGCCATCGATGGACCATAGCAGTCTATCTAGCAAGTGCAATTCTAAGTGCATACATGCCACTATGCCACGTTCTACAACATTAACAGGATTTGAATATCTACTAGGGCATAATGTGCCTATTATTACAAATATATCATAAACTAGGATTGCAAGAAATTATGTACTAAATTTTTATGGGCCAGCTAACCACATCATTACTACACTATGACTTTTAATCACACACGTAATCAGCTGATGTATTCTACATTATATAAGCAGTGATATTATTATGTCATCTTATGTTACTTATATATATTATGTAACTGGCTTCATTAGGTTTTAAATCATACATGTTTTAGGTGTTGCTCCCTGAAGATGGCAGTCGACACCGAAACATGTAGGAAGGAAGACTGTGTATTTCTTGTATATACTATGTATATGCAAACTGTTTGTTTTAGCAATAAGAGCATATTATATTGCTCGGAATGAACAATATCAAAACAAAAGTGGAACAGTTACTTCATATTCACAGGCATTAATATAAAATGTAAAGGTGAAGGTAAAGTTGTCCCTATCCACACCATGAAGACATACAGGAGGAGGAGTATAGGTATAGCTTCACTCATTCATAACCTTGGCACTAGATGGAGGTGGGTGGTCAACTTCATGGCCCGGCCACTTTACCTCCAAGAAAGAACCCTGGTACCCATTGAGTATGAGGCTGGGTGGACCGCAGAGCCAGTATATACATTTTGTAGAAGCTAAAAATATCCTGCTTCTGCCAAGATTCTAACTCCTGATTGTCTAGCACATAGTCTCATTTCTATGTTGAGTACTCTATCCCAGCTACGCTATCAAAAACAAACTACAGTGATGAACATTAGATTCAAGAAGCAGGAGTTCTCAGATAAGCCACTGACTAGCCAGCATAAAGCTGAACTTAAATGTAGTTCAGATACCCATTAATACAATCAAGATAGTTGAAAATGCAAGTTGGAAATTTATGATCTCTGTTTATCTCATTGCCAAATATTGTTTTGTGTGTGTGTGTGTGATCAAGTGAAGGAGGATGACATTTTTGGGCATGGGGGAGAAGAGGAATGCAGAATTTTGATAGGGGATCCTGAAGGGTAGCAACCACTTGGAAGACCTAGGCATAGATTGGAGGATAAAATGGATCCTACAAAAATAAGTTGGGAGGAAATGAAATGAGTTCACCTGGTTCAGGGTAGGGATAAATGGCAGAATGTTGTGTACACGGTAATGAACCTCTGGATTCCACAAAATGTGGAGGAATTCACAACTAGCTGAGGAATTGTTAGCTTCTCAAAAAGGACTCTGCTCCATGGAGACAGTGTTTAGCTTTCCCTGATAGCTGGACTAGTATATAAATACCTACAGTATTTACTGTAAATATGATTACTTTCCTCAGGTACAAGGTAAGCCAGAATTTTGCATTGGACGAACAGAAGGCTACATAGGTGTCCTTGTTGATGATCTGACCACACTGGGAACCAATGAACCATACAGAATGTTTACAAGTAGGGCAGAGTTTCGGTTATTTCTACGACCTGATAATGCAGATCTTCGACTTACTCGTAAAGGTATGTAATTCACCATTTTTAATTTGATGTTAAATTCATACAAGTGTACAAAATGATCAGACAAATGGGAGGCTGTATCTGTCCAGCTGCATGTTTCACCTCCAAAACTATTTTAGATGTTTTTATTTGGCCTTCTTTTTGGTCAGGAATCAGTGTAATTAGCATCAGAGTGAAACTTGATATTAAATATTTTTCAGGTTTTGAAATTGGATGTGTGTCTTCAGAAAGATATCATAAGATGTGCAAAATGGAAAGAAATATTGCAGATGGGATTGAATTCCTGAAATCTATTGTTAAACCTGCAAACCATTGGAGACAGTTGTTGCACATGCCTGCAGCAAAGGGAACACTGTTAAAAAGGTAACATCACAGTTGCTAATTGTGACTTCTGATTTATTCTATAAAGGAACACAGTAATTTAGGTAAAGATGAAGGTTTGTGTGCTCTCAGGACCTAATTGGTTGGGAGTGATCAAGATTTAACAGTAGTATCAATATAGACAGGAATATGTTCTAATATATATATATGTCACAGCAACTGAAGAAATGTATTTGGTGTCCATTTCAATTCACTGAAGGAAAAATTGGGAACTTGGCAGGATAGAGACAGATTAACTTAGACTGGTGTTAGATTTCAGTTCTGTTGGACCCTTGAATAAAAGTCCACAAAGTGCTAATAAATTTCTAGGTTAATTTGAGAACACGGGGCTCCTTAGTCACAGGGTTCCACATGAAATTATGGAATAAATAACAATTTTGAAATACCTTGAAAATTCCAAATAGCCAGCAAAATATCGTGGGAATTTTTGTCCTGCAACTGGTAATACTGGAGTAATCTCTATGCGCTACCACCTGCTTCTTTGTTGTGTTTCAATCAGTTTGTATTTAAACTTACTATTTAGTTGTACTGTATTTGTGATAGTTCTGTATTGTCACAGAGCTGCCTCAGTGGTGAAGACAGAAAGGCTCTGCACTACCAACTTTCCCTGGCCAGTAAATGTTTCAGAGGCAGGGGTTCCTCAGGATACGAAAAATTATTTTATGTTGGGAAACAGTGGTCTAAGCCATCAGGTCTATTTCAACATTACTTACACTTTCTTTGTTAGTGCATTTGACATGCTGTCAGTCAGCCATGATGAGGTTACAGTGGAGAAACTCGCCAAGGCACTGCCTGATGTGTTCACTCAGCTGGTGGATGACAGGAATCTGAACCAGCGCTTGAAAATAGAGTCACTGTATGAGGCAGCATTAGTTGAGCAGCAAGAAGAAGTGATGGAAGTCAGACGAGACGAGGCTCTCAGAATACCCAGCCACCTTGATTACACAGCGTAAGACATGCCTGTGTTACCTCACTCACTTAAATGGTCTGATATTTACATATGTGTTTTAATTATTAATGTTGTGTTTCATTTCTTTAGGAAATGCTTATGTTTGTCTTTTGAAGAACAGGAGAAACTCTCTGCTGTCCGTCCACAAACAGTAAGTTGCGTTTATACCAGGTCTAGATATAGTGATAGTGTGAAGTGAATGAAACTTCTTCAAAGATCACGCAACTTACTGCTGCAACTGATAAGTTAATTTGAATCATGTGAACTGTAAACACTTAAAAAGTTATTTTCTAAATAATCACAGTTTGCAAGTTATGTTCTTTAGGAAAGCCAGTTATAGAAGTGACATTTCCATGGTTCAGAACAGCTCCTCTGCTTTCAGATAGCAGCTGCTAGTCGTATTCCAGGAGTGACACCTTCAAGCCTGCTGAGATTGCTTCGGCATGTTAAGCACCAGCAAGTTCAAGAAACAGCAATGTAAGTTATGTTAACGAAGTATGCAAATGGCGAAGTGCTTGAAGAAGAAATAAAGATGGGAATATGTGCTCCATCATTTTTAATAAACATATTCTCCAAGCACATTCTTTGCTGTTTCTTATATATCTTAATATAAATTAATAAGCTATGTTATTCAAAAATCAGTACCTGATTTGGTTGATAATATTAATAAGGATCTTTATTAAAAATGTTTATTAAACTGAACATCATGGCTGATTGGTTATATCTCCTACTTCTGATTGGTGATGTCCCTGTATATGCCCACAGACTTTTTTTTCTCAGGTCACCAAGTAAATGCTGGAATACTCCTTCAAATATGTCAGAACCATTTCCTCCTGCATCATTTTCGTTCACTGTTCACAGCCATACTGCCATTCAGAGCTCTATATATGGACACTTCTATAGTTTCAATCTTATATTATATACATCTACATTTTGTAGGTGTGTGCAGTAACATATTTATCCATATCAGATAAGACGTGTAGAAAACATGGGTGAAGTATCATTTACACTTTTAAGTAATATGACTGTCACTGCACCAGTTTTCACTAAACTGAAGCTAATATGACATTTTGTAAAGAACCCCTGTACCAAATTCCATGAAAATCTCACAAACATTTTAGTCATTGATATAGGCATAACTTGGCTAATAACACTGGGGGGAGGGGGGCAATCGACCATGGGTATTAGGAACTTTTAATTTATGAAGGAATCAAGTTAGAAAGAGGGAAAAGATTGGTTTGAACCAATCTTTGATATACATACACCCCTTTTCCACACTCTAGCCCCAATTTTTTTTATTTGAACCTCTTCAACTAAGTAGCCAAAAAAAAAACTATTCTTCGGTAGAAAAAATATTGAGACTTTATAAAATCTGACATTCTCATGGTGGTGAGGTTTCTGGTGGTTGTCTTCTGGGTTGCAGTTTTAAGTGGACGCCAAGGCCATGGCTCAGGCGGTTAGTCGCTGGCCTCTCACCGCGGAGGCCCGGGTAGTCCATGTGGGATTTGTAGTGGACGAAGTGGTACTGGGACAGGTTTTTACCTGAGTACTTCAGTTTTCCCCTGTCAATTTCATTCCACCAGTGCTCCATTACCAGGAAAACTAAAAAAAATTAATCATCTTCATCACAGGGTTGCACAATAAGCCTCAAGGCTGCTGTGCGTCCGTAGCATCTGCGGCGGGGCCCTTCACAAAAAAAAGTGGATACCAACATTTTGAGAAATCTGCTGCCAGACACATGGTGGCAGAATGTTTTTCCAGAATGCTAATATCCATGTACCGATGCGTAGGGCTGACAGCCTTACCACCTTCATGTGCTGATTGTCTAGAAATCTGGGAGCCTCAACCTCCTGGAACCCTAAAGGCCTATACAGGCCTGTAATGGCTTTGCTTTACCTTGCTTTTGCTGATATCCATGTACAAGATTACGTAGTGTCACAACTCAGAACACAACAATCTGGATGCAAAGATTGATTCACTGCTGACGGTAATTCAGAAATTACAGAAAGTTCACAAAGCAAAGGATACAGTTTTATCAAAAGGGCAGTTTGGAGAAGACTTTATACTCGTATGTCTGTGGTTTCCAAAGTAGGGATCATATTCCTACATTTGGCAAACTGTTCCTTGTCAGGTAGGCATAGCTTTGTATCCGGAAGGCCCCAGGTTCATTGTCACTTCTCACTGTGGAGGCCCATCCCCATTCATCCAGCCCATAGTCACAATCATGCCCATCAAATCCAAGATGTCACATGCATAATCCTGGTGACAGTGGTGGCATTCTAGTACTTCTATAGCTTGAACCATTATATATGCAAACATTCAGGGTATTAAAGATATTTATTGTAAGTGGATACTCATAATTAACTGCATTTGATATCCAAGTAGGTAATTTGGTTTACCAAATATTTTAATTAAGGCAATTTAATTGTCTTAATGTACAGTATAGACAGATCATATTGGCACTGATATGAAGTTTATATAAAAATTGGTAGAAACATTGCTGATGACTTCATGCAAGTCAGAATGTGAATGACAAGAAACTTTGTGTTGGCAGATGTCAACTAAAAGGTAACTGGTTTTATAAATTGGTAGTATGAGTGTCACAACTCTGCTCTTATCCCAATTTTCCACCTTGCATTTTGTAACACTTCATCTTTCTCTGTAATTATCATCGGCATTTCTTCTTTTAGGTCATACTCCGTACAGTTGTGCCTCTCTCTTAATTTTGTACCTGAAGTAGAGCAATTTAGATATACAAATATCTTTGTAAACATTACAGAATGGAAGAAACTGAAACAGTTTACACTTCATGTCATGTTTTTCCCAAGCAGTAATCTTGATGTCACACTCATACATCTAATAAAAAACACATCGATAATTCAAATTTTTTATGGTACACCATATATGGCACTTCACTCACAATTTCACATACAACTAATACTGATTAGAATTCCACACATGCATACTGTGTGACTAACCTTCTAATGCTCTTGTGATCATCACAATATGTACTAGAATTAATACACTAATGTTAAATCTACAGGGTAACACAAAATGATAGGAACCCATTACAAATATCACTTTGCACATTGAATTTCACTGATTCAAGTACAAATAAAGTATAAATATTGAAAAAAGAAAGGCAAATTCAGGTTTCCCTGTAATCTATAGTGTGACCTACATAATCTCAGATGACTGAGTGAAGTTAAATGAAAATGACAGTTAATACTGGTGTATATATTACTCTCAATCACAACATACTTTTAATAATATCATCAGTGAATGATACATGTTTCAGTCCTTGTGGACCATCGTGAGGCACTGAAATACATTATTTAAAACATAACTATGCTTGTAGATGTGAAATTTGTGAGATCTCACAAATTTTTTACAAACTTTTACAGAACTGTCATAGCATTGAATTGTACATATTTTATATTACATTTATGTTCTTCTTGGTTGCTATATGTTTTCTCTGTTCTTTCTAAAATTGTGTTGACTGGTCCTTACTTGCTTGAATATTCAGTTGTCTGGTGTATTTTGGGTCAGCGTAATTTTTCTTGAATCCATTAGGTAATCGTTAATGATTTTTGGTAACTTTTGGAGTTTACTTGTTGGGCTGCATTTATAACAAAAGTTACTGCATGTAATATATGTTTATATTTTGTTATTTATTTTCTGTAAACATATATTACATGCAGTAACTTTGGTTGTAAGTGCAACCCAACAAGTAAAACTCCAGAAGTCACCAAAAATCATATAACAAGTACCTAGTGGTTTCAAGGAAAATTACACTCACCCAAAATACACCAGACAACTGAATATTCAAGTAAATAAAACCCAGTCAACACACTGTTAACAATTTTGAAAGAAGAGAAAATATACAGGAACCAAGAAGTATATAAGGGTAATATAAAATATATACAATTCAATGCTATGATGATTCTGTAAAAGTTTGTAAAAATTTGTGAGATCTCACAAATTTCAAAACATCTATAAGCATAGTTATGTTTTAAATCATGTACTTTAGTGCCTGATGATGGTCCACAAGGACCGAAACATGTAGCATTCACTGATATTAAAAGTTTGTTGTGATTGACAGTAGTAGATATACCAATATTAACATGTCATAGCACAACAGGATGAATTCCATTAAAATTAGAAAATGACAGTCATAAATTAATGTCTGTACATATAAAAATAGTTCAAGACTGTGCTTGTATCAGTTTACATACAGCAGTGCCTCTGTTCAGGTAACCTTCTCACTGCTTTTGTTATCTGCATCTTTGTGAAATTAGAACAGCTCTGTACATGCAACTTCCTTTCATAAGCCAGACTTACAAACCGCAGTGTGTGTCTACTCTATTCTTGCTTCCATTCAAACATCTCCCTCTATCTCAGCATGCACTTTGCAGTTAAAACACACACGTCTCAGCACAGTTTTACATTGTTGTCAGCAATGCATTAAAAATGTTCATATGCATGTCACAACCGTAGTAAAACAAACAACAACAAAAGAAGCAAACACTTATGACATGTTTTACAAATATTTAAAACTGATGACTTAAAAATTTGCTTTTACTTGACTGTCAAACACATGACTAAATTTCATCATGTATTAATGAAATAAGAGTATGCATAAAAGTACACTCAATGCACTGTAGAATAGTAAAATGAATCCTTGGCTTCACAATAATTTAAAATAGTAACACTATTTCAAATATCTGTCAGTTATGTTGAAACAAGCATGTTTTAGCTTCAGTCTAAGAACTTACCTGGATGAAATGTCATTAGACAGTCAGTTCCTAAAGCATCAGTCTTGTCCTCTCTTCAGCAAAAATATATTTAGAATTCACTTGGTGGGACAACGTATTTTTTGGCATTTCTTTGCTTATAATGTGTTTGGTGTGTACTTATTTGGTAACAGGAAACTGCGTGCTGCAACATGTTCTAGCTAAGAATTATTCAGTCAATATGTAATATTTATGGGAATTTCTTGCTTGGCCTCATAGTAGCTTTTGGATAACATAAGATACTGAAGCACTGGATCACATGTACAAAAGTATGTTACAAGTTTATTTTGTGTGTTGTATGAACCATATCTTTAGTCAGTGAGGCAATCTCATTAGTCTCTATTCACTGGTCTATGTGTGCTAACATATCCTTAGCTGGAACATTACTTCCAAGTTTATCAACACAAATGTCTCGAGATGTGCACTCTTAGTTGAATGGTTGTTTGTGACTGAATCTCCAAGGGATGGTGGGCCCTGTGAATACAGCGAGATGTGGTGTCCCATGTTAGTCCTTTGGGTACGCTGTGGTCGCAGACACCATAGTCTGTTTATGGCAGACCACACTTGGGGCTGACAGCCAGCCACAATGAAGATTAATACACCCTGTAGTGTGTTGATGAGATCAGTTACATACCAGATGTAATGTGGGCCACCTACAGCCCAAGAGATCACATCTGCTAACCAAGTTAATCCCATTACCACAACCAATTTCAAACACACACGGCCAAGGGTTGCTCTGGAAACAAAATTAATTCCGTTATGAGGGTATGTTTGTATGAGGTCTAATAGCTAGTACATTAAACATCTTTTTCTTACATCTGTGAGTAGTGGAGTTCAAAGGCCAGTGTTCATTTGTCTTGATGCAAGTAGGTGATGGAGCTTGATACTGGGAATAGGGCATGTATGTCCATAGATCTCTTAGTGAAATTTCAACAGAAGCACCACAGTAAATTATTAAACACAAAACTAACTGAGCTATGAACATTCTTCAAGAGGATATTCATTTTCGTAAGTTAATGATATTAATAGCACCAATACCAGCTATCCAGCAGTCTACAGAAAGGGTAATGTGGCAGCAGGAAACAAATATCAGTACCCAATTTTTTTGGAGTGGGATAAAATAATACTGTAAGAATTGTGAAGATGAGGGAACAACCAGTTACAAAGACAGAATATTCAAGAAAGTAACCATTATGGTGGACTATAAATTCAACCTTTTACTAAAAATATTCAAGACCCCTGGCTTTTAAACACAGCCATATTAAGAGGCTGAATGTTTGCCCATCGCTCAGTCTAACCCCCTTTCTCAGTTTCACATATACATACTGTGGGCACCTACTGACTGTGTTATGTAACTTTTTATGAACTGCACACCACTAGAGGTCTCTGCATCTTGATACCCTTTAATAATTCTGCAAGGAAGCTGCAGTGAATGTGAAAAAGAAAATTACAAGATTCTGACGATATTACTGAAATTTTAACTTTTTCAAGTTGTTAAAAACTGCAAAGAAATAAAGCATCATCACTTAAGACATAATTCAAAATCTTTGCCTGCCAAAACTTTTCATTGTGACTACAAAAAGTTGGCATACACAATAGCCAACACCATAGAGACTGTGCTGACATCTTTTGAAGCAAAGCATCGGGCACTGTTCTATACCTCTCAGTGTTAGATTTGACCACTTCCCTCTTCCACAAACCACATGTCAGCTCATGGCTGTAGCAGCAAACAAGGTCAGGTTTATCAGTAGCAATACTCCAACTGGTCCATAGAAGTATGGAAGTATTTCCACATCTCCTGCAATGATCAAAGACTTAATGTAGAATGGAAAATTTCAGTACAACAGAAATGGTTTATTTTGGGGGGGGGGGAACAAAAAAAACAAAAACATGTTTTCTTAAATGGGGACCAGTTCACTTCTCAAGTTGGTCATTAACACACTCAAATCTCAAACTTCTACAACTCTGGTTATACTGAAAGCTGAACTGTGAAACATATAACAAATGACAAAATACTGTATTTCATTCAGTTTCTTCACAAGTGCTCAGCATACACTCCTCCATAACATGGAACAAGTTCCAATGGCAGTCCAGTTCCTTCCACCCCTTGCTTTCTGTGTGGCTCAAATCATACAACTTAACAGAAACTGTCTGATGTTGTTAAAGTATGTTTATTCTGTATATCTACCCTAACCTGTAATTAATTTCATTTGGACTGCATCAAAGTATGTTACCCTTCAGAGGACAAGTCTAACAGAAAACAGTTTCAAGTTTTACTGTAGGGACCAATTACATAGTTCTCTTGGCTATTGGCTCTTAGCTTGGCTAGTCCACAGTCTGTGCTTGTTGGGTGCCACAGAGGTTTCGCACAGAGACAATAAATACACGAGTTGAGTAGCTTCGTGCCACAAGTTGTCATGGGGGATGAAACCTAAGTTCAACATTCTGAAACTGAATCCAAGTAGCAGTTGATACAATGGTGCCAGATGACATCCCAAAGGAAGAAGAAATTAAAAAATGCAGTGTGCCATCAGCAAGAAAAATCATAGCTGCAGTCTTCTGAGATGATAATGTGTGTTACTCTTGTGAAATTATTGCCTAGGGAAACAACAGTGAACTCTGACACCTATACTGAAACACTAAGAAGTCTCAATGATCACCTTTGTCCAGTTTGTCCCACAGGAAAATGTCGAAGTGTTTCTCCTCCCTGACAACACCAGGCCACAGACAAGTGTATGCACCACTGAGGCTATCATAAAACTTTGATGGAAAGTGCTACAGCACCCACCCTACAGTCCTCACCTCACATCATCACATTTTCACCTGTTTGGTCCTTTGAAAAACAGTCTGTGAGGACACCATTATGCAGATGATGTGGCACTGCAGAATGCCATGTGCCAGAGGCTGCAGAGGGAGGATGGAAACTTTTACACTGGGCAGGAATGTATGCTCTTGTCCAAAGGTGGAAGAATACCACTGACAAAGATGGAGATCATATTAGAAATAACTTTGCCTTCAGCAATGTTGTAGTTAGGTTTTTAAATTTTTGCATGTGTAACTTGTAAACAGCATGAAATAAAAATAGGAGGCATTACTTCCTGCCTAGCCTTTGTATGTATATGACTGCATGTGTGTGTGTGTTTGTGCACACGCGTGCACCTCGCTTCCAAAATACTGTTTCTTGTGCTAAAGAACATACCATAAAACCAGCATCGCTCTTGACCAAATCGAGGTCTGAGCAATGAGGAATATGCTTCTCCAGGAAGATTGTCAAGGATGGCAGCTATTCCAGCAATAAGCAGAGGTCCTCCCCATGCATACAGCTGATATAATCGTAGTCGAAATGTCTCCTGTCCTTTGTCCAAACTTGTAGGCCTCAGATCCCTGCAAGGAAATGTATTATTAGAACATATTAGTTCATGGACTGAGAAATTACAGTCATTTCAAGATGCAAAGTTTTCAGGTAAAGGTAAAGTTCTCCCTAGAAATGGCCACGAAGGCCCAGAGGAGGAGTAGAGGTATAGCTGTACTCTTTCTTTAACCCCGGCACTAGATGGGGGTGGGTGGTCAACTCCACGCCCCGGCCACCTTACGTCTGGGAAAGAGACCCGGTACCCATTATATAGGATGCTGGGTGGGTCCCCGGGCCGGTTTGGACAGCTGCGAAAAATCTCGCCCCCACCGGGATTCGATCCCCGGACCGTCCAGCCCGTAGCGAGTCGTTATACCGACTACGATATCCCGGCCCACGCAAAGTTTTCAGGACAGTGAGAATTTAAGTTGTGATCTTCATCACTGTTGTTTTGTAGGTGGTTGCAAATGCTTCACAGGAAGTAGCAGCCTTCATTTTCAGGACACATGATGGAGGCTGCTGAATGCAACTATATTATCCCTTCACTAGAGTACATGTACCCCCCCCCCCCCCAAAAAAAAATGCAAAGAACTAAATGAGATCTGACGTTCTCAATGTATTGACCTTGAAGATAACCATATTCTGGTATCTGGCACTTTGTAATCTGATAGATATATATACCAATGTTTCAAGGGAACTTGCTGCCTCCATCATCAGGGTAGATTCATCAGTATATGCAGATGCCCATGACAAAACCAAGTGGCAGTGAGAACACTACTGTACACTGTGACACCTTACACACTTGGTTACAATTAAAACAGCATAAGCTCAGGTTTGAAAATACCTGTGTGGGTATATAAAACAATTTTAATGAAAGAGAAAACATATAAAAAACAGGACAAACTACAAAACAGCCACAATGACTGTACAAAGTCTCCAAAGAGAGACAGTCCTGATCAAACTGGGATGTATGATAACCTAATCATGGAGTTAGGAAAACTTAAAAGCATCTGAGAAGTAATGTCTTTATCCAGCTGATGCGTAAGTCAATATTTGTTCAGCTCCTTTTATGGATAGCATAAGGAACAAGGACTGCTGGCTAATGCCTGGTCCTGAACAAATACTAAAATACAAGGTTGGACTTACCTTTATTTGCCTTGTTAACTTCAAGTACTAGTTAAGTTTCGTGCCTCTTTTTTTTTAACAAACAGTTAGTGAAGTGCAAGCTGGACCAGGAACATTGACTTCTGGCACTTCAGGCTGATTTCCTATGTGACAGTAAAGCTTCCCTCTGCTTAAACATCTACACTATAAAGAAATAAGAGGATTTGGAGGCATAGTCCATTCATGCATAATATCAGCACCTGATGGAGGGAGCTTGATTCATTGGTTGCCTCTGCCTGCACGGAAAGGGCTCCGGTATCCACTGGATTGTAGGCTGGGTGGAAGGCCTTAGAGACTGTTTTATTCTTGGTTTACTTAACGACACTTTCAATTATAGCATCCAGTGATAGGATGACTTGAATTATGAACTGGAAGGAATGAGGAAGGAGCAGTCATGTTCTATCAAAGTAATGCCCTGGCATTTTCCTACAGGGACTGTGTAAAACAAAGAAAACGTCAGTCAGGACAGCCAGTCTCCAGGCCAAGATAGGTGCCTCACAGATTTTTCTGGGAGCGATGTTAAAAAATAACAATTAGTATGCCCTGCCAGGGATCGAACAGTCACACAACAGCCAGCCAGTCTGAGCTGTACCAGTAACTGTTGCCTACACTCAGTCTCTTCAACAAACAATATCAAGATATTAAGTCGTCAATCTCTGTAAAATCCGGTATCAACAAGCATGCCGCTGTTTGTCATCCCATACGCTCAGCAACATTATTAGTGCCATTCAATATCTGGTCATAGAAAGCATGGGGACTTTCATTAACTTTCTTTTTAGGATAATGGAAAAAAAGTCATATACGACATTTTTGTTTTATGATAACCAATGAAACATACGTAAAATTTGTATCGTTACTTCAGGTATATTCGTCCAGAATCACAAAAAAAAACAATGATTCGATTCTTCAATTCTATTCAGCAACACAGAAGTCCTTGAGTGCAAATAAATTATGTACAGAAACTGCACCTCCTTTGTTAAGGAACATTTCTAAAATCCTGTACCTAATAACTGCTGGAGATAATGAAATGCAACTATGTAATAAGTTGTATCGTCAAAAGATTATTCATCTCATTTATTCAAGCTCGGCATGTTTAAGACATGTTTTACAGTCATCCTAACGGGAATTACTCTTCCAGGCATTAGGAGACTACTGACAACAATAATCTGTTGCAAGAACTTGGAAGCGACTTATTCCATAAACAAAAAAATTTATGTTGTTTTTGCTGATGATGTATTGCGGACGAGCGCGCGCATACACATCCCCTTTAAAAATATTTTTCCTGTATTTATCAAATTTATTTATTTATTTATTTACAATTTCGAATTGTTTTCATGGGTAGTATTTACCGGTTGTTGCGTTGGTAGCTCTGTGCCGATTTCCGTTTTCATATGCTAAAGTGGTACATTTTCGATATAAGTGCAATTCCGGTCATTCTAAAGTTTAGTGAATTTTTCTCGCTTCGTGCTATTGGCAGTCCTTACTTGATTGTGGTTTGGTGATATGGAGGTGTGTTGAATTAGTCGTGTACTTTTTATCTACGTAGCAGTATGTTTCAGACTGAATTTTTTCTTCTAGAAAGGTGAGTACTTCTGTTTTGCTACTTGCATGTTATAAAACTGTCTAATTTTATTTGCTGACTGAGGCTGTGTCAGGTTAGAGTCAAACTTAAGTTCCCTCGTTTTCCATCACTACATGGTTGGTCTGTGTGACAGTTACTGCCATCTCTCGGCGCTGTTTGGTATTAACGAGTTATTTCGAATACATTTTCTATCTTTACGGTAGGCACAATTGCGACCTGAAGATGTTTTATAAAATTCACTTCTACACTAATAACTGATATCAAGTTAATTTAGCAGAGGTGAACAAACTCAAACACCTGTAGAACACTAAAAATAACGTTGCAGGGATAGAATGAATGAGCATGGGGCAGTGGTGAAATGACAATGGTAGGGAAAGCCGAAATATTGTACTGGGAGGGAAACCTGGTCTGGCATCGAATCCGGGCCTCCATGGCGACAAGCCGCGACTAACAGCCTCCGCCATGGCACCGTCATATGTCATTTTTTAATTTCTTTTCGAATACGTTACATCTAAGTACTTGTATGTAATAAATTATTGGAATCAATAGCTTCCTAATTGAGGAATAATACACCCAAGCATGGCTGAAACAAGGCGAAACATGTCAGGCTCGACGTGAGTGGGACTTGAATCATTTTACAACACGGTATGTTGCATAATTACATTTGACTGTCTACATGATCTCCACTGAACTGCAGCGTAACGGGAGAAGACAAAACTTCTAAATAATACGATATTTGGGATTCTCACAGCGTTATTGATGATGATGCAAGTCGTCTGGGATATTACGTCGTGTAGACAGTAAACAGTTACCGACGTTTCGGAAGAGCGTAGTGCATTACGCTACTATTGACTAGTGACACGATGTAAAATAAAAGGAGATTTGTATGTTCTTCAAAGTAATGATTTGTCTTCTCAACCCGAACAAATAACTGTGAGAGATAAGGCCTGACAGCCCCATAACCAGTAATTCAATCCTTACTTCAAAACCCATTCTCCCTTATCCATCTCGCGACAGGCATCCATTACCACCGCCTGGCTATGTTCCTTTCCTGCGACCTTGCCACAAGGCCACACATTTCCTTCTCACCTGGGACCATTGTCCTTCGAGGCGCTTGCTGTCGGTAAGAAAGTAACCCAGTTATGTGCACGAGTTTTGAGGTTTTCACAGCGTTGTTGCTGCAGATTCAAGTCTTCTGCGATGTGACGCTGTGTCGCTCGGTTAGCAGTTCCCCACGTTTCGATGGGTCTAATGGCTCCACCTTCAGGATCAAGCAACCGAGGAGAATACCCTTGAACTGTCTATTCCTGACAATGGCGGCACTTCGAAACATCGGAACTACTCACCCAATTACACAGCGTCACAAACCACAGGACGACTCTTCATCCCACTTGTGCTACTGAAATTACAGTAGGTGGTGAAAGTTTTGAAATGTCATCGGCTCTTTTCCAGTTGTGACCGCATGTTCATTTCTAGCGTTTCCAAACCCACGGGCCAATGTTTTGTGGTCTGTGGCGGGATTATTGAATGTACATGTTTTGACCGCATCTCTGCCTCTCTTTTTTATTTATTTTCAGCCAGTGCACCTTTTATTATGACGTGCTTATAGAACTATTGCACATTTGCCAAACTTCGCATATATGTATGTCGAAAACAATTCTGCGAATGCAATTTTAAAAAGCGATATGGTGACCCTCGTACACGATGTGTACAATAATGTAAATAAAGTAACCAAGTAGCAACTTCTGTTAAATGAAAGTAACGTAGTGGATAAGATGGGCTGGAGGGCAGGAAGGAGCAAATCAAATGCTCCGTGGAATTCAAAGGTTAGATACTTTCTGAAATTGCTGAAATATGGTTCGTATAGCACATGAGGATCCGCAAAAGCTTGCAGGGGGGCGGGGGGTTCGCAAAAAAAAGAAAGTGAGACAGTATTATTTTAAGGAAATTATGTAAGTGATATTGCTTCATTTATTGTAGAAAATTAGTTTTGCACACTGTTTTAATTCTGTCCATGTAAAGTGGGTCCCTTTCGCTATAGTATGGGCGTCCCCAGGTTGTGCACAGAGAACGGGTAGCTGTGAATAAAGTTACTAAGTAGTCGCGGACAGTCGACAAGGAGTGTTACTCCAGTTGGGTGGTTGAGCGAGGAGATACTAATTCTTCACCGGGGGGGGGGGGGGGGGGGGGGGAAGAGAGAGAGTGAGTTACATGGGACCGCGAACTTGAACGCAACCATGAATTTTGGGTTCCACACAACGCGGGGACTTTGTTCACTACCTGTGAAACCATTAGACTGATGATACAAGTCTTCCGGGGTGTTATGCTGTGTACGTTTGTAAAGAGTTACCGACGTTTCGGGGGAGCGTACTGTTTCCATTTCAGGTTCTTGCTAGACCATATTAATCTCACACAGAAAGGAAACCTTCCGCAATTGACACACGTAATGTATTTGCACATGCATCTGTTGTGGATAGGGGGAAGGTAGTCAAAACAACATTACGAATAACTGACAATGCTATATGGCAGTCTACTGAAGAGTCGTACACTGCAAAATCTGTGATCCCAGTATTCAGTGTTAGCTGGCAACGGAAATGCGGAACTGACTCAGTGAGAAAGTGACAGTCAATAACCTCCACACAACAAACTCATTGTCATGTGGAAAGCGTTCGACCGGTGTTCAAATTGCCGAAACCATATTGCCTTGTTTCGTGAAACAAAAGGGGCCTGTAGAGTGGTCTCTTTGCTTTTGTATAGCAACTTCTGAATCAGTACAGCGAATGTATGAAATTCAGTGTTAATGCTACCAAATTCGTGGCGATGTGAACTTGTCATCCAATGAAATTCAATACGGATCTAAGAATACTGAATTAATGTATGTCCTGCGTATTTTGTTAAAAAGCAATGCAAAGCAACAACCAGGTTCTTTGCTTTCAATTTCATGCGGGCAACTTATTAACCACTGTGACTTGGTTTGTGAAAATTGATGTGCTGAGAGATTAGTTCTATCGGGAATCGCAGTCTATTACATGAAAAAAACACGTGTTTATGCCGCACATTTGACTTGCTACATAAACACCAGTCACTGTCCGATTGTAAGATTCCTACAAACGGAATGTACAGGGTAATGGGAAAGTACCTTACGGTCTTCACGAAATGAAGATAGCAACTTCACATGAATTTTCCTCTTTGTATCGTCATCAGAATTTAAATGCAAATTGCCTCGGCTTGAACGATACATATCCTGCATATTCTTAGACATACCTGTATATCGATCTCGACTGGTATTCACACTTCCTTTCATTTATCTTACTGTGTTAACATTTACTATCATGTAAAAGCATGACCTTACCATAACCCTATACCTCCACTGCCTCCTACTCCTTAATGGCCAGGTGCTTAATTATGTACAGGGACTTTACTTTTACTACATTAAGACAACCGAACAGTCTAAACGTTATCAAGTCCCTTTTGTTGTTTTTCGCGTGGGAGGATTGGTTAGCCCATGTTAGAAACGATTTTAAATTATTCAGTATACGAGTTTGGAGATGTAGGCCGGCACGTACCGTAAATTGTATTGAATTATACAAAAAATCGTAAAACTTGCAATAAATGAACTGACATAAAATCAGCTTCTCTTTACAAATTTTTCGCTTCGACAAATATTTAGCAACTTACGCTGGAGATGAGCTGAAAATACGAGCACGAAGATTTTAGTAGGCGCTCCACATGGATGTGAACGAGCCTAAAATGGAAAATCACCTTGACAGGATGACCGATGGGCGATTACCACGCGGAAAAAGGAACGTGGCAAGACCGACAATGAGCCCTGGTGTTTGCTGCGTAAAAGGCGGAAATACGCATTTAAAATACTCGTATATGTCAGAGTTCTGCTTGAAATAATCAGCTTTACGAGACTGAGATGAGAATATCAAACGTTTGCGCCACGCACTGAAAATCAAGAGGCAACAGCGGTGTAAACGCACCGGAACTGTTACGCTGTGCATACACTTCCTAACTTGTTGTTCATCTGTCAATAAAAACTGGCACAGAGGCGTCACAGTCTTGTATTTTATTCAAGATTGCTCAAAATCCTATGCCGAATGCAAAATTACAAATCTCGAAACGGTGTGCGTTATTACATTTCAGATTTCCATGTGCGTTCGATGGAAGAGTTCTGTAACTATCAGAAGTACGAAACGGATTTCCCAGTAGAGACCCACAACTTCATCATGTTCTAGTATTTAATGGCTTCGGGTACATTCACGAGCGCATTGGACTATTCGCAAGGCTATCCTCATGCAGTGCGGTGTAGTGGTTAGCAGCCCAACATTCAAAAGACCCCCGGTACAATACAGTAACAGTCGCCACTGATCTTATAACCTGTTAGTGCAGTAACAACCAATCGCCTGCAAATGAGATTAGAGCCAACTTCCGAAACGTCGCGTTGATTGTAAAACCATAAACAAAGCAACAATGAAAAAATATGGCCAATGTCTCATTCACTCTCTCACTCGTTCGCTCGCGCGCACGCATGCACACAATCAGCCTCTATCAGAAAACAAGGCAGTGATAAATACAGAAAAGAGCATTAGTATTAATATACCTCACACAAAATGAAATCATACATTCAAATATTGGTGACATTCTGCAGAAAATATTACAAGGCAGAGTTATTACCGGAGCTGCTGTGTTCGTGAAATTCCTCACTCGTTTCAACAGAGTCATTTGACAGCTGGTCTGCACGGGTGAACACGTGTCCAGCAATAACGACACTGGCAATTTGTCGTGCTAAATTCATGATCTTGTATTTAAATTTTGCATTGCCCCGTTTCAATTTCTTGTGTTACTGCAGTCGCTGACTTCCTGTTTGGCTTCATCTCACACACACACGTTAACATATCATCCGCATGAATTACTTCGCTGACATTTATTGGCTTTCTCGACCCATAAAGTTTAAAATTAAACAACTTCCCCCCCCCCCCCCAATGCAATCGTTCTGAAAAAACATACATATTTGCAGCACCACTAAAAGTTTGTCATTCTGGCAACGTTTTCAATCCGTCATGGACCGTGCATAGCAGTGAAACTTTCGAATGCAAAACAAGGCATCAGCAGAATTTAAGTAAAAATACAAGTATATTATTTATTACAGACAGCGCGAGACATGTTCGCATCACAGTGGAAACGTATTTACGAAATTATATTGTTTTGCCTATAGTCGGTTGGATTCCCGGCAGGAGCAACAGATTCTCCTCTTCTACAAAGCATCCAGACAGGCTGTGGGGCCCACCCAGCCTCCTAGTGATTGGGTACCACGGGCTCTTTCCCCGGCTGTAAAGCGGCCCGGGCGTGAGACTCACCACTCACCTCCACTTACAGTGGAAATTAAGAATGGGCGGAACTATAGTTCTGCTCCTCCATATGTCTTCACGTCGTGCTAAGGGACAGCCTTACCTTCACTCCGTTGCTTACAGTTCAATGCAAGCCTGCAGTCCATACAACAAGTTAATGTCTCTGCCGTTCCTGGCTATACCATGCAAGTAGGCTATTACGCGTTGGCACAGTACCTGAACGTCCACCAGATGTTGAAGCACATAGTGTTTAGCCAGAAGAACGCTGCCAGAAAGAAGAAGTGCATGCATATGGCTGAAACAAAAGAAATAACGTTTTATTAGTTTTAAAATTGGTGAAAACAAAAGTATACATTTCCAAGTCGACCATAAAGTAAGCGAAACATACAAAATATTCTCAGGCCAACCTAAAGAAACTCGAGGTCACCAGGAATATAGGCGCATGCGCCCTTGTTTAAATGCATAATACCTAACAGAGGAATATTACAAAGTAACCTACATTTCTACATACTCTCAGTATGTACAGAAAACGTTTTTTAGACTGACAATTCTTGCTTTCAGGACGTCTTTTTATGCGACGCCTTTAAAAGACATAGTCCATTCCACGCGTTACAAGAGTGAGCGTGGTTGTCTGACGGACTCCTCCCCCATAAAGGTGTTGTACATGAAACAATGCACAGAGACCCCTAAAATACGTAATATTAACAGACGGGTCTTTGGAGGACTTCATCTATAGCAGTACTTTGCGATGACGGCCAACACAGGCTGGTAGTCACCTGCAATGAGGAACGTAACACTGGAGGGATACAACCACATTCAAACCAGTGCCTGTAACACTGCAAGTACGTAAACATCACACTTATGTTCAGTGGGAATGAGTTATTAATTTGATACAGAAGAAGGGAATTCGCTAAGAAGAATCACTTCCGCTCATTATATTTTTATACGTTGGTGTTGGAGAAGAATGGAGATGATCAGTTGGACCGATCGTGTGAGAAATGTAGAAGTATTACACAGAGTCAAGGTGGAGAGGAATATCCTACGCACAATAAAAAGAAGAAAGACTAACTGGATTGGTCATATCTTGCGTAGAAACCGCCTTCTAACACACGTGATTGAAGGAAAGTTAGAAGGAAGGATAGAAATGACGGGAAGACGAGGAAGAAGGCGTAAGCAGCTACTGGATGACTTTAAGGAAAAGAGACGATACTGGAAATCGAAAGAGGAAGCACTAGATCGCACCCTGTGGAGAACTCACTTTGGAAGAGGTTACGGACCTGTCGTAACACAGACTACAGAATGAATGACGTTGAAGACTCGTGAACCAGTCCCGGAACAGAATCCAGAATTTCAAAAACCAAGCGGCTTCTTCCTGCCTGATTTCTGAGGACCCGCAACATGTGATAATGCCGATAAAAGAAGGCGGCGCATGCCAGTATGTTGGAACATGTGGATAAGAATCTCCGATAAAAGAAGCGACTAAACAATTAGCAGACACATTCAAAGAAAATATTTTGTATAACAATTCTTCTATTCAAAGCCTCGCGGCACACTTATCAAAAGCAAGAACCACTGAACTAGCCTATATAGTATCAACTAAACTCTGCCGGACTGCATAAACCGGTTGTACATGATGTTTTTATGTCAAGAGGAGCAACGGTAGTACGTAACGTGACGGTGACGTAATAACTCGCCACAAAGGCTCCCGATCATATACGTGCACAGGTACATACAGTTTTCAAGGTTTTTATGTTCTCTTGTCACCCAGGGACGTGAACCACAGATACAGTGTATGTTGAGATTATGTACAATGTCGTAACTCGACTGCTAAAAGACTGCGCCAGATGCTTAGGCCCTGAAATGTCGCTCTCGAGGTAATTAAATGTACAAAGTAGCTTAAACAGGCTGCAGCATCAACAGCTCGGTGGTTCAAGTCCCGACAAATGTTTCTCTTATACACAGTGTCCAGACCGGCGCTTGGGTGCATCCGTGCCCCCTCTCCTAGGATAAAGCGACCAAGGTGTGAAGCTGACCACTCAACCTCCTTCTAGCACCGTGTTCAATACTGCATGGTATTATACCTCCACTCCCCCTTACTTCTTAATTCAACACAGTGAGAATATCATCACTTTTAGTTTGTACGAAACACACAGAACTACGTGAAGTTCAGGTGATTTGATTTTATTGTACGTTTCCTACCGTCGTCATTCATAAACGGATGCATGTTAACGTAACCTTTCCTTTGTCAAGCAACATGCCGAAACGTTAAGTATACTGGCACAGCCTTATGAATCACCGCTCCCACTTCTGTACACCTAAGCGAGAAGGGTGAATTTACAAAGGCAGTTTCTATGTACTTTACTTATGTATTTATCTTATTTAACGATGCTGTCGGTACCCATAGCATCAAACATTTGCGTGGTTATTTAAAAAGCTGGTAAGGATGTGGAAATTGTAGCCTAATTTGAGGCACTGTCCGGTATTTATCTGGAGGGAGCGAGGAAAACCACCAAGAGCCTCAATCAAGATACTCCGTATCGCGGCAGATTCGAACCAGACACGTCAGAAGCGTACCGCTGCAGCTACCTTGCCCGGCGTCTAATTTATAAGTAGTAAACCCATGAAGATGGGTAACCCTATAAATCGGCCATCTGTCATGCTTTGCCACACTCTTACGGAGCCAGCAAAATCGTATTATTTCTTACACGACCAGCCCTACTTAACCTGGCCACCTGTCTATTTTGTAGCGTCCACCATCTTGCATTTCATGCTACTGTTCAGTACATATGTATCTTACAGAACGCACTGATGTTTTTGTACCATCTGTACACATGTCTCCACCATTTGTCCGTTGTACTTACCTGCTAAATAGCCTTTCTCGTCTTTCTTAGCGACCGACAGACAATGGAATTCTCAGCAATACAACGCAGCCTACTCTTCTGTTAGTGGCATGCTACATCTTTGGACTTACTGTCTTTTATTTTGTTTTGTAATCAACAGTTCTTAGCCAGCTACGATTTCAGAAAGGGATTTTTGGATTCCAAGCAAAATACAGTCACATACATACTGTTATGGCTGTGGTCGCATGGTGCCATTGCTTCTCCATAGTCCGCGCACAGGGCCGAGTTTAACAAAAAATTAAGTACATTATCAATAAAACCGTCCGGTTGGTTCAAAACAAAGACGTTGCACGAGTTAGACATTGAAAGGAAAAAATGGGCGTTATACATAAGGTGTTTAGTAGACAAGTGCTCTACACTTTGGTGAATTCTGAAGTCTGTAAAGAACTGCATCACCAGAAGGAAACAGCTATTATGTAAAACAGGCAACACATCTGTCAATATCCTTGTTCTGAAAAATTTTCAGAAATGGACACTGCAATTATTGCGGCCAGCAGTTAATTATGAAGTCATTACAGACAGAAAAAACAAAAGGCCAGTTTTACCACTATTTTCTGTAAGTTGACCACCTACTTCGGTTATAAAAAACAGTGGAACTACAGGTGGCCAACATAGACATGTCCCACTATTTTGGCCTAATGTTGTGAAAATAATGAAATGGAAGAGGCATGTAACGTGCAAGTAAGATAAAACTTTGTGGAAAAATCTAATGAAAGAGCTTGGAAGAACAAGGAATAGTTAAACGTACGACGTAATAAATTGTGTAAACATTTAGGAGAAACATGCTACAGATCAAAATTGGATTCAAACGGCGCAGGTCAGATTTGCAAATCGGAAAGCCTCCGTTTCCGGATATAAGAGCCACAGGGTATTGCAGTGGGTGAGTCGCTGGGTGGTTTTATTTGAACACTGAGCTCTTTCATCGCATGCAAATCCCAGGAACAAGGGAACAATGGGCAACGAAGAGATATTCCCTCACGCTCTGGCACGTTGAATAAACACGCACATAAGTTCGCTGCTTACATTAGTTTGCTAAATCAGCATGCAGCAAGAACACGTGTCGTTCTGGTAAACCTCCGGCAGCAGACGCCTGTGTACAGTCTATCAAATACAAAACTAGGCACGGAAATACGTCTTTAATATTGACAATCCATTCACGTGCTTAATCGGTGAACTGTGTCTTGGAAAATTAATGAAAACTTCTTTGCGACTTTTGAGTTTTCAGAGCGCTGTAATTGAAGATGCTGGTGTTGTGGGATACGACGCTGGGTCGTTGGGTGAGGGGTTCCCGACGTTCGCAAACAACGTATTGCCTGGTTCACTTGAACCCTGACGACGCATCGTTACATCCCAGAAGACCGAAATCTCGGAAATTTTTCTTCTTTACTAAAGGCCATGGATTTAGTAGTGGTAGTGGTGGTGGTTGGTGGTAGTAGTGGTAGTAGTAGTGGTGGTGGTAGTAGTAGTAGTAGTAGTAGTAGTAGTAGTAGTAGTAGTAGGTAGTAGTAGTAATGGTGGTGGTTGGTGGTGGTGGTTAGTAGTAGTAGTAGTAGTGGTTGGTGGTGGTAGTATCAGTATTAGTAGTGGTGGTTGGTGGTAGTAGTAGTAGTAGTAGTAGTTGTTGTTGTTGTGGTGGTAGTAGTAGTAGTAGTAGTAGTAGTAGTAGTAGGGCAGTGGTAGTCGTAGTAGAAATTATAATAACAACAAATATAATAACAATAAGAAATATGTAAACTTAATATATTAATGTTTAAGGCTAGTTTATGCACTTTAAGTACAAAAATGGAATGTGTATAAAACCAGACATGTAACTACGTCTACCAAGACTGCCAATGCATTTATATGCTTCATCAGTAAATTGTGTCATCGCTAAACTAATGAAAACACATTTATTTTGAGTATAAGCGGGACGAGATATTCTATTTCCGGTTAATGGAAGCCCGTGTCTTGTGTCGTCATGTAGGCCTACTGTCAGCCAAAGTGTTACAACTCTTTTCACATTGCCATCATATTTGTACTTGTGGCTGCCAAAACTCTGCTTCAGCGCTGGAAACAGGCGATAATCGCTCGGTGACAAATTCCCCTGATACAGGCCTAATAACAATCACTGTAGGTTGGCTGACGATCCATACCATTGTACAGAATCTCCCATGTCTTAGTGATACTCTTTTTCTCCCTTACGAATGATTTTTACTTACCAATTATATTTTATGGCCCTAATTCCAGGAGTGTTTGGTTTCTTTTGAAATGGGTATTTCTCCCATTTCCGTCGACCTCGGTGGACTAGTGGTTAGCGTGCTCGCCACTGGACCCAAGGTTCGCGGGTTCGATCCCGGGTGATAAAAATCCGGAGCACCACTACGGGCATGAATAAAAATGTTGCGTAAGCCAAATTGCCTCCATTTCTCACCAAAGTCTCCTGACTGCCTGCCAGATGGCTCTGGCGGGCACATCAGGATCGATAGAAACAGTAGCGCGGCCAGTTGACCAGTCACCAACTGCCACGAATGCGCACGACTTAGTAACCTCGAAAACAGGAGGCAAGAGGAGGCCCGGGCCCATACAGGGCTGTTGAGCCATGGTTATTATTATTATATTTCTCCCATTTCCATGTTGTGTTCATGTTCAATGATTTTGGTTTGAGCATCCTTTCATGTCCGCCTAAGTCTTTCAGGTTATATTTTTCATTTTTAAGGTTTTCCAATCGAAATAACTTACGCATATTTCACATTACAGTACGAATCAACAACCCGACGTGTGTGTATGCGTGCGGCTGTGACCTTTTTGGCATTTTGTAGTATTTTAGGATTTTAAAAAAAGGTTTTGTTGAAGCTGGAAAATAAGAGTGACCAGTGATTCTTCTAAGCACATGCAAGTATCAGTAATTAAAGAAAGTACACCAATTTATCGATTAGCTTATCTTACATCAGCGTCTCTTGACTAGCTTCAGTACTCCCTCAGACACCAAACGCGGCTCGATTCCTGGTACAGGCAAGAGATTTCTCTTCCCCAAAACGTTCAGACCGGCTAAGGGACCCACCCTCGTACTACGCAATGGCTACTGGAGGCTCTTTCCAGGGCGGTAAAGCGGCTGGGGCGTGAAGCTCACCACCCAATTCCATCCAGTGTCAAGGTTAAGGATGGGCAGAGCTACATGTCTACGCCCCCTGTATGCCTTCATGGCATGGAGATGGACAACTGTGCCTCAGTCACCATTCAGAACGCAGCGTGAACGTAGGTTTACGTAGTTCACGGCGCGCGAGCACAACACACTGCAAGAAATACGACCGCATTAACTTTTTCTGCCGTAACGCCAACCATGTCGTCTCACGGTGAACCCATAACCAACGCCGTTTCGGTAACCGAATAGTGACGACAAAATCTTTATATACTGTGTGTGTGTGTGTATGTATGTATGTATAGTAAATGTGTGTGTGTTGCGGAATAAATACGAAAATTAAACCCACTGACAGAGTCATGGCAGTGCACAAATTAGGCCTACAACTTATTTAAAGGAAATATCACTATCGTAATCTACGTTGTATGTCTTAAATTTATCATTGTAAATGTGTTACTTTGCGTGTCGCTAGTAAGCAGTGCAGTAAAGTCCCAATAAATACATTAACAAATCAATTACAAAGGAATAAAAGAACAAGAATTTATCTTCATTTCCTAGGAATTTAATAGTTGGCACTGGACCCCAATTTATATTTTTGTGGCGTTTAAAATTTCAGTTTCACTGTACGGTTATTCCGTAATCTTAGTTTTTCATGACACGTTTCTGAGGAACAAACTTAATATACTTCTCAGCACTTCTACTTGCGACTAAGGGTAATTCTACCGCAACATGAGATATGCTGAACTCGGGCTTATGAAGGGAAAAACATCAGGTATTTTTTATTTCCCCTCTCCGTCGGAACTTGGAGGCAATCTTTCGCCTGACAAAGCAGTTATAACACTAGTTGCAAACATTCGATACCTGCGTTTCTGTTACACATGCGGTAAAACAGATAACATAGAAAGAAAATAAGAAACTTTACCTACTACCTAAAATCTGATTTTGAGCTCAGTGAAACTGCTACGAGACAAACTCCAACAAATAGATGGGTACTGCCTGAGTCCTTTGACGCCTGATATTAAAAAACGAACGTACTTTTCTATCTGATTCTCCCAGATTTTCAAGAAGAGCAATGCTTTTCGGAAGGTTCTCAGTCTTCGCCCGTTTGTCTTTCTGGCAAGATTAACATATAGTGAAATGATATTGTCTACGGAAAAACGAAGGTCGCCGGATATTCCTCTCCATTATATTATTTCAATGTTCAATCCCTGCCTCATAGAAAACATACGTCTTCATTACAAAGACCAGTCGGCTAGTAACGTTCAGGGAAAAAGTCGCTGCCTATTCTGAGGATCATACGAAATCCATAAACGTACTCAATGGTAGTGTTTTTTGCTCGTCTTTTCACTACTCTTACGATGATGGCATATCCCAGCTCAACAATCAAGAGGGAAGAAAATTCTAACGAAACATGACGGGGCAATTGGTATCAAGGAACAATTATAATTAGATTAATGTGTACCTGTTGATGTAATTACAGAGAAATAAATGAAAGACTTTAAAAAAAAAATAAACGTACTCTGTTGGAAAAATGCAGAGTTCGTGCACGTTAAGGCAGGCAGGTGGTAGCCTGTACTCTATGGAAACTACTAGGCTTTAAGAAGTTAATGTGTAGTCTTACTCCATGCATACACATGTATACATAAAAGTTTTATTAAACCTCAGTCCTGACAGACAAAAAAATGGACGGAGAACATACTTTCCCCACATTTATTGCCGATCGCACTTATGTCAGTCCTGACAGACGAATAAATGGAAGAAGGCCACCTTTTCCTCACATTCATGGCATGTAGTACTAACGTCAGCCTTGACAGACGAATAAATGAAGACAAACACATAGTACTTTCCCCACATTTATTGCACATCATACTACGTCTCGAATCCAATAGGGTTAAGAAACTGTCTGTCCCTGCTCGAAATTTAACACATATTGGCCACACGCTGTATCTGGTCACATTACTGAGTTAATTCGATTCACAATATTAAAATGGCCTCCGTATAATAAATATGATTGTACGGATTTCATTCAGCTGGATGGCGATACGGTTCAGGGGAAAGATACTGCTGTAATGGTGAAGAACAACCTAGTTTCATGGTAGTTACGGGGTTAACATTCAGTACGTTTCGCACACATGCCACCGTTATAAACAGCTAACCAACGAGCATGCGAAAAGAACGCAACCCAAAGTCAGCCGCTTCAGACGTGTAAGGTCACACGGCTGGACGAACGCATCTGAAGTCCTGTACAACATTCCTGAATGCTTGCACACGAGCCAGGCTCGAATAGCAACCTTCACTGAAGTTTGTTTCATCAACAAAATAACAAATAGTTGCGGAACTTCTGTCTACACTGGGTCGAAATAACTGTCACATGTTTCGTACTTTGCACGTTTCCAAATGTATTACTATGTAAAGTAACGTTTACTGCCGTGTTTACATGACATTCTACATAATCCCTAGCATCTCAGATTTAGTTGGCACAGCTGTTACTATAATGAATTTGCGTGCGAGAAAAGAGCACAAGGCTAAAACCGGTAGCAAAAATGTTCGAAGTTTTCCAAAGGCGTTTCTGTCACAAAGTTCATGCCCTTTGTTCCAAGTTTATACAAAGAGTACAGAACTGCCCAGTTATCTGTTCCGTGATTGGCGAGGAAGAACTATTTTAACGTCTGCTTCAGGGCCCTGAAGTTAAGATACTGACACGTCATCCGGACAAGTCTCAATTCCCTAAACGTCAACGCGCCCACACTAAGAAAGAGAGGTCACTCAAGTCGCAACAGTTAAACAGCAAAGGAAATAACTACTCTAACAACAGTTTTGAAAACAAATGTTTCCAAGAATGTGTACGCCACCAGAACATACAAAATTTCCTTGCTGAAACTATACACCGATCACTGGCCACAGTGTAAAATATTTAATTTCATTCTCTAAACCAAAAAACGTCTGTATACTAGAGGATTAGTTTGCATTTCCCTGCAAACGTGTGCTGCGGAAAATTATAGGAATCGGCCAATGGCACTCACCTGAAACACTCACCTTACAGCGCACACTCTGACATATATATCCACCTGACGGACAATTTCTCTCGTGACTTGCATTTAACCACGGACCTTTGTCATTTAAGGGAACGACTACTAATTAAATAAGTAATGCCAATACTGCTTGCACCCTTCCTACGGTGCAGTATGAAGGGTGCACTAATTTTTCACTGACATAATCGTTTCGGTCGCACTATGGCCCTGGGGTCGACTCAGCCTTTAACAGAAATGAGTACCAGGAATCTTTCTTGGGGGGTAAAGGCGGCCGGTGCGTAGGGCTGACAACCTTACCACCTTCATGTGCCGAGTGTCTAAAAACCTGGGAGCCTCGACCTCCTGGAGTCCTAAGGGCCTGTCAAGGCCTGTAATGGGATTGCTTTTTATTGCTTTTACTATCGTTTCATTTTCTTGTCAACTTCTCTTCATACCATCAACAATAATGCGAAATATCACTTGCGATGTTTTTTATTCTACAGTGTTTTCATGACGGATTCTTCGCCAGTCCATGATATTCTTCTCTAAATAAAAAGGAAAAGCAGTCCTTTTTCAGGCTATGAAAGCATATGGGGAGATCGAGTTACAGCTCCATTCATTCTTAACCTCGCCACCAGATGGAGTGAAAGGTCAGTTTCACGCCCTGGCCGCTTTACCCCGGTGGGCCCCGCAGCCGGTCTGAACGCTTTGGTGAAACAAAGAACGATTCTTCACCATGTCCAGCCTGTAGCCTACATGCAATACAAACTGCACTATCCCGGCTGCATTTTCGTGGAGATATTGTGAGGAAAGACGGAAAATCTAATTGGGAACAACTGGCCCCCTATAGATTCTATCAGGGTACCTCACGGTAGCGTGTTACCTATCACCAAATATACCCGAAAATCTCCAAATGGAATACAAAAGGAAGCGTGACTTTCTCCACTCTCACATAATAATATGTCAACACATGCATTTCCAATTTCTACGGTAGCAGAAAGGTTCATAACCGCCTTCAAAATCCTGAACCAGCTAATTCCAGTCCACATATTCACTCTCCATTTCTCCATCATCACTTCAACCCTTTTCTCTCAGCTCTATGCCTTTTAAGTATAGCCTACTACTTCCTTCGGTTATGGAATCAAAAATTGTTAACGTATTTCTTGTTTTTACATGAATACTCGTACATATTCCATTCCGTTATTCATTATTTAGTAAACACAACAATGTAAGATTTGAGGTTTTCACTGGGGGGGGGGGGGGGGGGCAAATTCATATCGCGGTAATCTAGGTTAGGTGCGCACGTAGCAGATTGTACGGTTTTATAAACCAGGAGACCAAAATATAAATCATAACAACATTAGGTGAAATGAAAAATTTACTAACTTCCTCATCAAGCAATATTTTTCAGTTGTGTGCTCTCCCAGGTTCAAACAACTCACTGAGGACATTGATCTCCAACACGCCTCAATCTGTGTTCTTCGTGTTTGGAAAAGGAACCCCCCCCCCCAGATATAAGAGATAAAATTATGGTTTTTGAAGTCTACAGTTTAATCTCCAGGCTTTTAGATAGGACGTGGACATTAAAAACTGTGAATGATATCAAGCATTTCTCGAAAGTGATCTTTCATCATGGGCAGAACTTTTTATTTTAATAGCGTAGGTATGGGATGCACGTCCGAGGAATCATGCTTCGATCACGGAATCGACAAGAAATTTACCTCTTCTCCAAAGCGTCCAAACCGGCTCTGGTACCCGCGCAGTTTCTTATTCAATGGGCAACGACAGCTCTTTCGCCGGGGGGGGGGGGGGGGGGGCCGTTTGGCTGTGAAGCTGAGCACTCATTCCATCTAGTGCCAAGGTTAAAAATTAGTAGAGCTACACTTCCATCCCCCCATGACTTCATGGCATGCTTGGGGACAACTTAACCTTTACTTTACCTTTTTACCTTTACAAACATCATGGACCCCAAACGCCAACGCATCCTATTTCCCCATACGCGACGCGACGCTACGTACACTGTACGGTTTAAAAACTGAAGCTGGAGAACGAAATCAGGCTTCGTGGAATGCTGCATGCATGGAAACTGCAACGTATGGGGGAACGAATTAATGAGGGGTTTCCTTTCCTCCTACTCAAAACATAAGTATAAAGACCGCAAACTTCAGAAAATTTGGCCCTTGACGTCATCTTAACACGGAAGGGAAGCTTTATTTTCACTCCAAAGAAATGACAATATTAACATCCCGTCAGAACATACCAGAGGATTTATGACCTCCTTCCTCACTGCAATAACACTGGAGTATTGCTACAATAATAAACAACTATCCTGGTAATAGGTTCAGCACCGTCAACACCCAGTGCCTTGAACCAATGCACATCTCCCTATCCATTAAAAACTGAAATAGCAATTCCGGGCACAACTCATAAAGCCTATTTTCCTATTGCGCAGACTTCCAGTCCTATGAACCTTGTGCCATTACTGTCACATGTACATACTTAAAGAGGGACACGCGGTGGCGCAGCTGGTTGAGGCACTGCGTTACAAGCCGGAAGGTCGCGAGTTCGATTCCCGATAGGGTCAATGGGATGTTTCATTTACTTAATCCTTCCGGCGCAGTATGACCCTGGGGTCGACTCAACCTCCAATACAAATGAGTACCAGCGATATCTCTTTGGGGGGGGGGGTTTTGAAATTCTGGACTTATGAACGACCTTCACGCACAATTTGTAGGTGTATTTAAAACCCATCTTCATACAACATCTCTTATTCCTAGCCCAATGTTTTATAAAATGAAATTAAAACAATGTTCCATATTCTACAAAAATGTCTTAACAAAAGCTATAAAAACACGTATTTTTATTCCCTACGAAATGCCGTTTAAAAAAGATGGGATGACGTTGAAAACATATCAGACGAAATAAAGTTCCGCCGTTCACTGCGCCCCAGGAGAAGCATATTGTATGAACAGCTCAATGTGACATCGATCAGTGTTCCCGGAAACATCCGTAGCATCACAACTCCCAGAATCAAAAAAATAAAATAAAAAAAAAATAAAACTTTTGGTTGACGTCTCCTCGATGCAGGAATAAAAGCATGTGTTCACACAGTTCTGGACACTGCACTCGCGACCGAATACGTTGTAACGTATTTTGTTTCGCCGTATAATCATCTGCAGCTGCACAGAAAAGTGAAATTTCATTTAAGCTGTCTTTGTAGAGTGGTAGAAATTCTCTGTGTGGCCTTGCGTTGGACGCAGAGGACTGGCTTGTACCCCCACCCTTAATTTTTCCCCGCGTGGTCCATGTTTCTTTAATCGTTTGAAGTGTCTTAATCCACGGAGATCCACTGTTATATGATACGGCATCTACCACAGCTGCCTCAGAGACTGTTCATAGATTTTTGCAACTTGGATGTCCCAGAACACGCAGCACCATTGCACACGTAACACGAAAGCTGTTCATGTTACATACGATTCTAGGCACAATTTCATTCGTAACCAGCCGTTATCAGTAATGCTTTTGTCCCTGTTGTGTGTGCAGTATTCTTGCGCCTTCAGTCGCGAGTTTCACGTTCTGGTGAATCACACACAGACGCAATGTACATAGCACATATCAACAGACCCTGCTTAATTAAACACGATGCGAAGGTCTCAATGTGCAAATTCAGAGAAGCCTACTTTACCATTATATTACTTCGATATAGTTCCATCACACTGCACAATACGAATTCCTTTGGTGGGTGTTCCTACTATTATTGTTAGTCACAAAATCCCCACCCCATTCCCCGGGTATAGTATGGACATCATTTAACTTTAGGCAGTCTGCAAACCGTTGCTTCTGGTGGAACCCTCGTCTTTTCCAATTCGGCGGCGTCGTTAGATGGAAAACAGAACTGTGTCCTTACATCCGTCATGTCGTTATTGCTAAATGTATGAAACTGCGAGATGAGGTTTACCTCCAATGGCAAAACCTTTTCAACCAGGTTTGTGAAAAATAGTCACATGACTCAAAATAAGCCTCTACGCTAAGGACGCGCTCCTTTCAGACTTCCTTAGCTTTTTGTCAGTATGTCCCGGACGAATGTTATTACACAGGCTACCCCCACTTCACCCCTATCCGAATATGCTATTCTCACACAGTCGACGCAGGGCTTTCAGCACTGTTCATCTCCATCATACAGCCAAATTCATTTCCCACCTCACAGAGACCAAAATACGTCTCCTTTATAAAGAGTGATCATTAATGATGTTTAAAGAAATAATCGACATTTATTGTGACTGATAACACGTAAATACACTGCGTGTAAAAACGAGGGTTTCTTAACGTTGTTAGAGGTACACCACACTACTTACCACTAGGCTTTAAACTGTTAACAGCGGCGTTGCAGAATCGACCTGTGTGGCCACTTATTCATGGCTTCACGGCCATCAGTAAATGGCCCGATATTTTTGTCCGATTTTAACCAAATTTGTACTTTCGCGACAAACTTTCGTAAAAGTTCCCAATACCAAATTTTACGGAAATCCGTCCAGTGGGAACCGCGCTGATACATGCGGACAGACGTACAGACAGGCGGACATGTGTCGCGACTATAAGAACGAGCCTACAAATGTCCTCGTGTCGAAATTACGAAGGTGTACAAAAGGCGCAGGGGTAAAGTTCATCGCGTTAACCTCTGCCGAACAGAGATTAAGTGAGCAGCTTTAACGCTCTTGTACTCTTCCCCTCCCCTCCCCCCAAAAAAGTAGTCCTACCTTACAGCCACTAAGAGACTAGTTGGGATTCTACCCAGTCTCAAGCGCAATCACCTTGGGAAAAAGCAGCCGGAACGTGAAGCTAGTGCCGAGGTTAACCCTATGAAGAATTATATTCCTCTAACAAGTAATATTTACAAATTCAGTTCCCACCTTATAGAAAACACACTACGTCTCCATTATGAAGACCAGCCGGTTAAAGCCGTTTTTGGAAACAATGGATTTTACACTATTCTTTGAATCATACGACCCACATACATAACACTCTGTGGGCAAAACGTAGAATTTTTAAAGTTAAGGCGGGTAGTACGAGTACATCCAGTAACCACTGTCATGTCCGCACTCCCATTTGCCACCACCACTACTTGGGGGGACAATTTATCTTTACCATTTTATGATAGAGCGGATGCATGTACAGGTATAGGCATACGTGACCAGACTATGCAGATTACACGTTTTTGTTGTCGGATCATGTTTTGAGTCATTTCGTTGCAAAACAATGATAAAAAGTACGGCTAAGCAAAGCGGAGAGAGCCTTGAGGTGCTGGGACACGAACGCGCTGATACGATCGAGGAATTCTGGCGAAGCAAATTGTGACTGTGACGTGACAAGGTTAAGTCACGCCAGTTCCTTGAACATCTGTCACCCACAGCCTAAGGTCTCAAGCAACCATGAGTAATGGGACTCTGATAAAGTAAAAAAAATGGAAATTATTTATTAATTAATATTTTTCTTGTACGGTTTTCTGCATGTTTCCAGACAACTCATGTTCTGCCTGTTCTTCTGGGCCATAAAATTCTGGTCTCGTTACGAGAATAATGTGAATAGCTTATCCGTGCATCTATCAACACTATACAAGGGTACAGTCGCAGAGAAGTTGAATGCATTCGTAACTGCAGCATTGCTTGCAGACGAGTGGTTATCTTGATGCACTGGATGTTTTGGACCACTAAGTATGTGGTTAGGGAGGGCAGTAACATCTAAAACCATTCTGGAACTGGAGAAAAACTCTGTCCTCGCGACCACTGAACCCCAAGTTGTCTAATCCGCACCGTCACTTTAAGGAACGTACACAGATCGCAGGCACACTGTCATCGCGCGCTTATCGACCCGGACATCTTTACTTATTGACAAGAAAAGACGCGGGGCAAGGCATGACGATGAATGTGATGAGCAGTCGTCATGAAAAAGCACTACACAGTGGTGTCGCTAAGTTTTGTGGCGTGATGAGTAATCACAATGGCCACCCCCAACAGGAACATGAACTTTTAAAAAATCTCAATTATTTATTGAATTTTCCTTTATTTGGCTCAATAATTTATAATTTGTTAAGCGTAGAAAATGAGTTTTTTTTCATTTGCAATATTCATTTTGCCGCCCGCAGCGGCCGTACCCTTTCCCCCCAACTACGCCCCTGCACTTAGACACACACCATAGCGGGATTCAAACTCGCGACAGAAAACGGTATTCTATATGCTCCCTTTTCAGCTTAGAGTAGGCCATGTGATATGCTTGGACAATGACAAAGGAGGAGGAGGAGATGCTAAGAAGATGGGAAAGGAAGATACTCAGGGGAATATATGGAGCAGTGAGGGAGGGAGAGGAATGGAGAATAAGAACAAATGGCGAAATACAACAGTTATATCAGAAGCCGGACATAGTTGTGGAAATAAAAAGGGCAAGAATGAGATGGGCAGGGCATGTACAAAGAATGCCAGAAGAAAGAGTGGTAAAGAAAATTTTCACTGGACAACCAGGGGGCAGCAGGAGGAAGGGAAGGCCCAGACTGAGATGGGTGGACGATCTGAAGAAAATAGGAATAAGAGGATGGAGAAGGATGGCGGAGGATAGAGAGGGATGGAGGCAGGCTATTGCAGAGGTCCAGGCCCTTCAAGGGCTGTAGCACCGCAGATGATGATGTGATATGCTGCCTTCGAAGTGCGCACTCGAGCCTCCTCCGTGCCAGCGACTCCTCACCTCGTCACCAATGAGGCGATAAGCAGGAACTGAAACCTTGCGTCAGCCCATGCGAACTCGAACATCAGCGTGACGCGTTGTGAGATAAGTTTTCATGACGAACATTAATTACATTGTAGTGTTGTGGGTTATGACGCCATGTAATCACGTGGGTAGTTGCTAAGGCTTCGCAGTAACCTGCTCCATGCTGAAACAGCGCGATCCTCCGAAACCTTAGTAATCACTTATACACGACGTCATAACCCAGAAGACAACACCTATAGCTGTGTGGTATATTTCGTGAGGGTACTGCAGATGAGAGGGAACAAAGCACAGAAACAGCAGACGATAGTACAGAATTACTGTACAAAACGATGGAATGCATCACTTAGTGACGAACTTTTCGTACATAAGGGATCATAGGATTACATGACAGCATACTACATGTGGCTTTGTTTTATATTACCGTGAATGCGTAAACCGCAACCGGGATATGTAAGTGATAATAACAAAAGGAACGCAAGCGGGTCTGGGAGACAACATAAATCGGAGAACAATCTTAGAACTAATATTACAGGAACAGGGGTCGAAGATGTGAACTCGACTGTACTGTCTCAGAATACGGTCAAATGGCGGCATTTTGAGACTCAGTAACGAACTTTCGAGTCCTCTAAAAGTAAGGCATCTATTGACCTGATACTTTCCATCAATTTCTCAAAAAGGCTGTAGCTTGTAGTTAGTAAGTATGCAAAATAGTTAACTAGTTGGAAACTAAGTAAATCAGGAAGATGTTTTCCTAGTAAGAACAAATGCCGTCAGTGAGATGGTTAGAATGTTGCAATCTCACACATTCAAGCCTTTCATTCATTCATTCATTCATCATTCATTCAGTCAGTCGGTTGGTTAGTAATTTTGCTTACGAAAGGTGTTGACGGTGTCCATCTGGCACAAAATTGTGGTATTTCAAGGCCTTTTTCGAAGTAATTGCCTTAAAGACTACAAGACCGTTATCGGTCGCAAGCTATACTGAGGCCAAAGAAATGTCACATGGACAATGGGGGATTACGGCGCTCGAGGCATCCCATTCTGCCTACTATTGTATTCCCCTTCGCTTCCCTTTGCCCTACGACCAGCCCAAAGTGCTTGTCGCTAGCAAGGCTACGATCACATGACTATCACTACCAACCTCCATTGAACAGAACTGCTAATGACTGGAGGAGAATGTAGAGCAGTTCGCTGGAGGAGAAAGGGCAACAGCTCGTCGGAACAGACTTCTTTCTGTGGCCTCAAAACGTCTGGTCATCTCAGACCTCAGCCATGTCTTTCCGACCTAACAGAATGCTCGTCCCATCCCTAACTATTTCTCCCTTCCCATGTAACACTTGACCTATTTCACCCACCGACCGTACAATTACACTGAGTTCATCCATTTATAAAGATTACTGTCAAACCACAGCAGCGTTAGGTGGTGACTTCTGATAGGAGTTCGACGACCATGATATACTCAGGGTGACCACAAATAGAGTAATTACCTCGCACGAAGCAAATCTTTAGACATTTTTGGCTTCAGTTGAATTAATTTCATGCCATGCAAAGGGAAGAACGAAATCGTAATTTGCTAAACAACAGTGATACTGACTTTAGACGTTAGTTCTTTTCATCATTAAATATCTCTCTTTTGTCCAGTTCACAGAAAAAATAAGCATTGTCTCGAGTCACGTATATGTTGGTAAGAGACGGAGGCTGAAGTTCCCACCACATAAAAATATGGCGCTGTAGTAAATCGGAATTAAAGTTACCTGTGGGATCGCCCCCCCCCCCCCATCACACCCTGCACTGAATTGCAACACCGCGTCAAAAAAAAGTATCCCTTCCCCGATGACTCATTCAAGATACATTTCCTCGTCATTCAACACCGCACCTGGTCTATTCAAAACATCGACCTTTTCAATGACTACGTGTCAGCAGAAATACTGATGAAATTGCAGGCCTCAAATTGAGCACAGCATCTGACTGAAATGTTTAATTAAGGTCAGGAAAAAATCTGGGCAAGATCATTTAAATCTGGAAATCTGCCACACATGCTGGCCCCCCCCCCCCCCCCCCCCCGTTGAAATTTTTTAAAACTTCTACCTTTTCATCTGAAGACTAGTAGAATGTACGAACATGTATCGTGGTCACCTTAAAAGTTTACGGGCATACATGTACGCCAGGTTGCGTTACGCGGCCCGTGGCGAGATTTGTAAATTTTATATATACTATAAGAATTACACAATAATTTGGGATGTTAAGTACCACTCATTTTGATTTTTATACGTGCGGCCCTTTGTCAAAAAAAGGTTGGACACCCATGTACTAGAATATGCAAACAGTTATGCTGGTCGCCTCGAAAGCTGTAAGACATGTGGTCCATCATAATTAAATTGTTATTCTGAGAAAACTGAGAAACTGGAAGCACTAGAATATCGGTACGCAGTTATGTACGTTTCATAACACTTAAATTGTTATTCTGAGAAAGTACAGAACTTGGAAGTACTAGAACATGCAGTTTCGAAAACAGGTTAAAGCAGTTTCTAAAATATTCATGGTACGCCAAAGTTCATTTAAAATAAAGATGACAATGAAAACGCCTTCTTGCTAAACAGTCTATTAAAATCTTACACGTACAAACCATTCTTATTCGTTGTACGTAAACACGCACCTAGAGCAGACCTCTTAGAATCTCGCATTAAGAGTTCACAGTCTTTCCTCGAATAGACACTACTGTCACACACAGTATTAATTTTGCAGGACACGTTTAAAGGACGTGGATTTCAGCTCGACAATAACGAACTGGCTTCGGACTAGACGTCCAGGTTTCGATATTCCTGACGAGAATCGACAACTGTTCCCAAGGCAGCCGGAACCCCAAACAAACCTCTGCTGAGGAGGGGTAGAATGCGCTGCTTTACCTGCACACCCTCATTCCTTTCAAACACAAGCACTAGGGCCAGCGGCACAGACCAAAAATGACGCTGGCGGTTTCCTGAAGAACAAACTTGTTTTCTTCTGTCTCTCTTCACATGCACTGTTATCTTCGCCAGTTACTCCTCTTCCCTAGCTCAGCTGATTTTTCATTCAAATTTTACTTCTTTGCCTACTTCGTCTCTTCTATTATTTTACTTATCCTTACCATGCTTTCTTTTAAATTTTCTTTTTCTTCAACATGTTGCGCATTCTCGTAAAGTAAACCAGTAACAATAAAATCGCTGCAGTGGGAGATCCAAATACGTAGATGTCATAATGTGACGACCAATGACATCGTGTCCTAGTCCTGAACACTGTGCTCTCAGGGTCTAAAGGCGAATAATAATCCTCTGCGATGAACAGGGATATGACATGACATACCGGAATAACGCCCCTCAGAAATGCAAAGTGGAAATCATGACATAAAATGGCACGGTGCGTAAGTGCTAAAAACAAAACAAAAACAAGAATGACCTAACGGTTTCGCAGAGGAAAGGAGGATCGCAATGAAACGCATTCCGGCACATTAGACGTCTTGAATTCAACATTTCTCACAACTCGGTTGCTTCTGGAACCACATGGACAGTGGTGAAGTGACCTAAACTTGTGCCTGCTAGGCTGGAAATACAGATTTCGAATCTCACACAGAAACAGCTATCTTGACTGAAAGGTTTTCAGGTTTTCGCTACAGTAAATGGCTAAAAAATAACTGTAACAGGTTTCTTTTCCAATTAAATATTTACGGCAATCCCGAAATTCATTGCTATAAGAACCAATGGGCTAACAAAATGTAAACAGAGGAGTGGACATCTGATATGCTGTGATCGTTCTGATCATGTTTAAATTATATTTCTCAACAGTACAAGTTTTCTGCAGATCGTAGAATTTGATTTCTACAACCTCGTCTCCATTACGTGCCAGTCGGCACTGTGGAAACGCGTCTTTGCTGAGACAAAAACAAAACAGATTCAAAGTACAGCACTGAATATTCGGCCCAATTGAGATGACCCGATCTGGGAATTGTGGATTTTGAACACATTTGGCAGTGTACAATGTATATTTATTTATAGAATATGTGTCACGTGGAGAATGGGCTAAATGACGTAAAGACGAACTTCGTAATTTATAATCTTTCTCACAGTGGCTGCTCGAAGGGAATTTAGGAAGTGGGGGGATTCACTTGTAACTGCAGGCTGGCCATCCACCAGTATAGTCATTTAATGCATCGTACTTGATTGCCGGAATTAATTGGTTAGAACCGCACGATGCGACAAAAAATACACCCAGCAAAAATCTGTTTCGTTATTATCTATACTTTTGTTTGAAGAGTTCTTTCGCTCCGATTAGCATAGCGAAATGTGTACAAAACGCTAATATTTATTAAGTCTTCTTATAAAGCGTCTTTCTTTTTACAGCCGACAGCTTTTCCGTTAAATCCATAAACACAAAATGTTACTAAAATCAGTACATTGGAAGCTGTGCTATTTTATGCGTATAGACACTCCTGCTTCTCAATCTGGAGGTCAAAGTTTCAGATCTCGGCCCAGTGACTGGTTATCCTGTATGAAGTTTTTTTAGGTTTTCCTCAGTTCCTCTAGACATCCTGGGACAGTGCCTTAAATTAGGCCGCTGCAGCTTCCTTCCTCGCCCTTTCCAATTCACTGTTCACTAAACACAGTTAACACCTAATAGACATTCTTGTGTGTTGTAAACAACAAACGGTTAATTTGCATTTCCTTGAATATACGAGTCGAGTCGTAGTCTAGTGGAAACTCTGAGCTCAATATATCGTGTTTTACACCTAAATTCTAACCCAATACCGACTAGCCTAACAAATGCTCTAGTTTACAATTAGCAGCGCTTTTGTCAGATGCTGTCTTATCCTAAATTTGGCTGTTTTGATGATACCTTGTTGTGGTGACAAAGTCCAGTGTAGCACGAACAAACCTGCTGCCATCTCGGTGCCAACGATTTGCAACTAGATATTCTGTAAAGTAAAGGTAAAGTTCGCCCTACAACCTGCCATGAAGGCACAGAGGAGAGTAAGACGTCCATCTCTACTCTTTCTTTAACCTCGGCGCTACATGAGGGCGGGTGGTTAACGCCACGCCCCGGCCGCTTTACCCTTGGGAATGACCCGGTACTCATCGTATAAGTAGCTGGGTGGGCCTCAGGGCCAGTCTGGGCGGGTGAGAAAAATTTCGCCCCGACCGGGATACGATCCCCGGACCGCCCAGCCCGTAGCGAGTCGCTATACCGACTACGCTATTCCAGCCCACAACTAGATACTCTGTAGTTTCTGAATACTCTGTAGTTTCTGAAAATTAAACAGTTCTTAAAGCCAATTTCATTGTGTCGTGTAGGTACTGGCCATCGTGGCTGACTACTTGGATTCCCCCCAGCCGCTTCAAATACGACAATACCGCTTCCTCTCCCAGGGCCGCTGGGAGGGGGTTCGAGCCCCGGTGAAAAAAAATCTCGGGCCTCCCAGCATGGCCGAACCGGCTAAAAATCTTTACACTAAATCGGAAAGACCGACTCTCAGTTGCAGTGAAATGGTTAATTTGTACAATCGACAAATAATGACACTACAAAGAAAAACAAACACATTTGCAACATAGTTTGGCCCAGACCCCCTTCCGGACCGCCAGGCCCCCGTAATTTGTACCGGCTTCCCTCCCCTCTCGTCCGCAGTCTTCCCCATTTCCTTCCAATTCACTGCATTCAAGCCTGCAATTCACTTTCGCTGCTACTGTTCAGAGACTTACCGAGGACGACGCAGACTGCACCAGACACACTGTCACGGGCGACCTGTATGATGGCAAGGATGAGGTCGCCAATAAGCAGGCAGGACACATGACCTGTCTGGCACTTCCAGTGCAGCATGTGGTGAGTACTGGGCATCAGACACCCTGCCGCTAGGGTGGCGGCTAGGAAGAACGCCGACAGAAACAGCCCTATGGGGTAGAGCGTGAACCTCAGGTCCTGTTCTCTTCCATTGCTCTGAATCTGCGACGGAAGCTTCTCCGGACAAGTGAAGATACTCGCTTTATCCGCAGGATGTTCTAGCAAGTGTTCGACACAGAACTCTCCCGCTCTCAAAGTGATCTCTGTCGCCCGCAAATATAAGGACCCGTCATCCTTCAGGGAGGATTCTATTTCGTCCAGCTTCCCGCCACCACAAACTCGTGGCTACTACACACTGGGAATCCCGCTGTAAGAACAATCCCCGTGTTATTGAAATGTATCGACGAGAAACTCTCTGATGTCGTCAGGTTCGAATACACGACGCACGCTGCTGTCGCGTCGCTGTACGATGCACCGTCGCCACAACATTTCTTCACGCGAGATTTAATTTGTGTTCCCTCAGGAGACAGACTTTGGCCTCCCGTCCCCTCACGATCAACACAGTTATCTTCACAAACAAGGGCCACTCCTGAATCAATACAGAAGCTCCCAGGATCTAAAAACATTGAGAATTCCATACGAAAAAGTGATCCATTATCGAACAGAAGAAACATGGGGTTCTGGAATTGTGACCGTATTTCAGATACACCACAGCCATCGTAGCACTTCGGTTTTGACGCTTCTTCAATGCGCCAATGTGGGGGCATTACACCTGGTTCTAAAAACGCTTGACGTGCGGGAGAGTAGATGATTGGTGTCCACGCAGCTGCACCCGCTTCTGCCACTTTACACTCATTGTAATCACCGTAAAACTCGCCGTGAGGGCAACACTTTAACAGCGTAACTCTTGTATTACCACTGATTCTGCAGTCACAATCACTTCCAAGAAGCAGCAACAACACGAACACTGAGGACCGCTGACGCATTGTGTACAGTTACATTACATCGCCGTCGCTGTAGGCCGACTGAAACAACCACATCACGCAACACGCTCTGGTGCACTGACTTCAGTTGAGTTTGCCGAAGAAGTCCTTCCCCTTCCCCCACCTCTTCAGCTGCTAGCCCCCCTTTCGCAGTGTTGCCGGCAATCACCCTCTTTGCACTCAACTAAACCATCCCTTTAGGAAATGGTCGGTAGGATTAGTAGTATAATAGGATGGTGAGTTTTGTACTTTCATGTCGGTTGGAAAACCCATCCTGATGATATGCAGACAGAAGGAAGACTGCAAGTGAACCATGAATAGCCTATAGTTTTCCTTTCTTTGCTTCTGAATAGCAGACAATTCTTTGTTCTCAATGGAATTTTGTGGCATTAAAGCGCTGGATCTGTGAGACATTCGGTCAATAGACGGCCTAAAGAAGTATTTTAAGGACCTGGTTGGAGTTATGTAATGACACTATGTCAACTGCCAAGTTTATTTAGCGTCCAGTCACAATAAGTGGTGAACGAGAAAAGATAGTACAGGAAATAATCGTGGTTATATCGATAACAGGGTCGGAGTAACACAACAGTATGAATATCATGTATTCATTACGTTTACTACATGTTTCGGCCGACTTATACTGCTATCATCAGGTAGTCGTACAGATTCATAACAAGAAAAGTATTTAGGAAGAGACCTCTCCTTTACAGACACTAAATTTGATATTTTGGTATCTTGGTTATTATTCCAAGTAGTGGAATAATAATAATTATAAAAAGGATAAAAACTGAGTAAAGCCTAGAACCTAAAACCCTGTAATCGATTTGGATTTGACAAACACAGGAAGATGATGATACCTCACTTAATAGTCGTGTACCATTTCAAGGTACTAGTCAGCATTTATCTGGCTATCTTGCTTCATTAAAGGGCGCCTGGGATTTGATAGTGAACGAATTATGAAGATATGGAACAAAGCTTATTGTGGTGTGTTTTAAACTAAGTAACACTGCGGAATGACTGAGGAATGCGAAAAAAACGTGTCAGGATTTCCAGCCTCTGGACCCTAAATCCAATTCGGGACCTACCGAATGACACTTTGTAAACCATAAAATTTATTGGACACATACGAACCGCAGACTTCAGGTCACAAATGTCTGATCTGTTTCAGTAGGTTATTCTTGCTCGGTACAGAGATTTGTGGACTTGAATGTAACTCGCGGAAAATTTAATTCAACGAATATAAATTTCAGCCCCCATAAGCAACTTTAAGCTATTAAAAATAACGTATAATATATAAATGTAATATCATATAAAATATATGCCTTAACAATAAATTATTAGATAAATTCATTCAGTTACCTTGAATATTCCTTATCTTTTACACTTGACACAGACATCCAAACAAAATTGTAAATTTATAAAAACCTTAGGCACTGTAAACTGTTAAGAAACCATCATTAGTACAGAAACACACCAGAATAAAAACTTATGAAAATTCTTACTCGACCTGTATTGGCCTACGGATGCGAGGCATGGACCATTAGGAAAAATGATGAACCAGAATCAAGCGGGATAAATGCCGTGTATGAGACCTACAGCGGGTTCTACAAAATTAGACCACAAACGAAATGAGTGAAACAATGGAAGAACTCAAGACAAAATCTGTGCTGGAATACACAGGCAAACAAAGACAGAAAACGAAGGTCATGTCAACAGACAAATTCTGCAATGCGCGCCTCAACAAATGCGTAATAATTTCAACGTGTCATGTGTAGACTGGACAAATGCCAACTAAACACAACGTTTTGTGTATGGAACTGGACCTTATCAGGAAATGATTCACCTGTGGGTTAACGTTCGACCCCACACATTCTCAGCGCCTGCGCGTATCCGCAGTGTTGTAGAGCTCCTTGTGTATTGTCGGCCAGCTTGTGTTCGAATAGAATTTCCTCTCCTAAGTTCTTATCACTCGCGCCAAGCAAATACCAACGACTGTGAGGGCTTCTTGAAGAATTTATAACTCAAAACTATCCTGCCATTTGATGCCACACAATTAGCTCCAAGCAGAGGACAGCCTCTCTCGAACTGCACATTTATGGTTAACATTGAACTTCGCGTTAGACCCAAAAAATTGCGGTAAGACAGTGCAAGTGGCCCTGAAATATGACTGGACAGTGTAATATTGCCGGTCTGTACAGAACTGACAGACAGTATTACGAGTGTAATGCAGGAAGTAGCGTGTCAGCTCAATTGTGATGAAGGTCACACTCAAAAAATCGTACTTGCTCAGTCCGTCAAAAATGTGTCTACATTCAGAGAACCAGCAGACTTTTCGGTGTTCATAATAGGGCGCAACAAGACCCTATCCTGAGACAGATGACTCAAGTTTGCTCCCTCACTCCATATTTCTCGAAGATGAATTCTAATATTATAATTGCATACACGTAGGTCACGCAAGCGATCTTCCTCCCTTAAAGTTCTCCGACTAAAATTTACAAGAACCCCATCTCTATTCTTGCTACATGTCTCGTCCATCTCATCGTCCTCGGTTTAGTCATCCAAACAATGTACAGTGAAGAACAGGCTACAAATGCTGTAAAAACGTTGACGAGAAGGCTGTTGTAAAAATCTGATCGTTTTCTCTTATAACTCGAAGGTGATAAAGTAATTATTAGCGTGATAATGCATCTGACGATGTCCATTTAAAGGTTACCTACAAGTCAGATTTCTGTAATGGAAAGGAAGAAAATGTTTCCAGAAGACGAAACTAAAATTGAAATGAAAGCTCATACACGATAATACCTTACAAATATTCCGAAACACAATACATGTGACCAATGTTGAAGCATTGTTTAGAACGCCCATCTTTATGTGTTTCCTTTGCATATCACTGTGCATCTGCAATTCTGATTATGGGATTATATATATGAAGTAAGGATTTCTTACCTAGTTAAAACAGTATCACGGGGTATTTTAGGAAAGCTGGGGCAAAACTGATAACTAATCACGTCGTAGCCTTATCAAAAATGCATTTTGCCGTAGGACTAATAATTACGTAGTAGAGTCTATTAGAAACATTACCTGTGTTTAACACAATATCGTTACGAAACGTATGTTAAACATCTGTTAAAAAATAGAAACTAACTTTTATGTGAAATAAAAGGTCACTTTAAAGCAATTTACAAAAAGAAGGCTCTATCGTGTACTTTCCGCTTTATAAACAAAGAAATTAAAATACACTTGTGACAATGTGACTTATAAAATCTCTGAGTCAGTAACGAGAAGTGTGGCCTAATTAGACCTAACTAAAGAACGTAAGGATATCTATCAGTTGGCGCATCACAAAGTACTTAAAATGTAGAAAGCCGCCAAACCAAGAGCTTCAGCGTTTTCTTTGTACAGAGAAATGTTTGTTGGCAAAAGATGTCCGCTGGAATACTCTCTGAATGCTGGATAAGGATAACAAGGTACCGTCTGAAGAGTTTTGGAATAAGAAGACCGTGATATATTGTTGCAAGTCAATAATTACAAATATAGTGATGGTGCCACACATTATATTACATCTTAAGAATTTAAAGTAGACAAAAATATTTTGCCTATATAATTTAGAAAATCTTTACACAAATGAACAGAACGCAAAACAAAGTCATCGCATGAAGATAGCTCATAAACCATTTGAAAATACGACAAAGTTTAAATATTTGAGAACGATGCTAACGAATCAAAACTGCATGTATCAAGAAAGTACGAACAGATTAAATTTAGGAAATTCCTTCAATCGTTTGTTGCAAAAATTTTTTCTTAATGTTTGTTATGTAAGGAAATAAAAATTGAAAGATATAGAATTATAGCTTTGCCTGTTTTTATGTGGGTGTGAATATTAGTCTGTCATATTAAGGGAAGACTATAGACTGAAGAAGTTCGACAGTAGGCTGCTGAAGAAGATGTGTGGGACTAAAAAAGAGAAAGGAAGAGGGCAATTTAGAAAGTAGCCTATAGAAGAGCTTCATAGATTTTACTCCTCCTCAAACATAATTCGGGTGACCAAGTCAAGGAGTATGAGACGGGTTTGTAATGTGGCACGTATGGGGAAAAACAGAAATGCATGCATGCGGGAATTTTATTGGGAAAACCTGAAGGACAGAGACCACTTCTTATATCCAAGCTTAGATAAGATGATAATATTCAAATGGACCTTAAGTAATTGGTTGGGAGACTTGGACTGGACCTTTCTGGCTCAGGAAAGGACACGTTGCGGACTGTAGTACAAACAGTTATGAACTATCCGATTCCATAAAATGCGGGGATTTTCTTGAATAGCTGAGGAATTATTAGTTCTCAAGAAGGACTCTGCCCCATGGTGCTAGTGAATTTAACAAAACCAGAAAAACTTAATTAGAGACAACTTGGACTTAATATTAATACCGGGGCTCGTGAATTTTTAAGATTACTGCAGCCATTAAAGTCAACAAAAACAACTAAGGACAGTCACGGTTGATGTATAATTACTGCTACAAGTAAATCTCCATTGTCTGTGGCCACAAGCGCAGCAGCACAGTTCAGCATACTGAAACAGCTACAGACCATAAATATCAGTTTATCTTAATATATGAAATTCCTTCATACCCTCGCACAGGGCGACATTTCATATTTCACCAACCACCTGTGTGTAAGCGAACTATGAATTTTCCACTACAATTAACTCGTAAAGCAAAGTTCATTCTGAGTAACAGAAATGGATTTCAGGTTGACTAGTCAAGACATTTCGCTCCTTTTATGGAACCCGACGTGCCATTAGCTTGTTTACTAAAGCAAGCCACTGGACCACATAGCGAGCCAGATCAATCCAGTAGACATCTTAGTAATCCATTTCTTTAAAATAAATGAAAAATGCTGTTAAATACGAAGGTTCAACAGCTATAACAAATAAGCTGGTCACACTACTCGATTCTCAGCCAGGTAAACTCATTTCACTTTACCGGAACCAAATAAACTGTGACATCGTATTCGGTATAATGACTAGGCGACGGGCTGGAAAAAAGAGAAAAGGCTGTTAGATTCTTAAAACTGACAAGATATTTCTACGTTCTCCAAACTGTCCAGTTTGGCTCTGCAGCTCACAGAGTTTACTGCTCAAATGGGTACGAGGACTCTTTACTCTGGTGTAAAGCGGCAGGAGAGTGGAGCTTTACACTAACCTCTATCTAGTGCCAGTATTAAGAATGACTGGAACTACACATCCATGTGCACAGAAAAAATTCTACTTTACCTTTTTACCGGAACCAATGTCTATTAAAACCCCTACAACAATACAACTTATCTTAAGATATGCTATGTGTTCTAAACCAGTTCCCAAAATTTATAAAAACGGCGGGTTAGTAGTAACCCCAATTATCGGGTGCATTTTAATATCAGTTAGTTTCGTAATATGTACCATGCAGATTGCTTGAAACACGTTTAACATGACAGATAAAGATAACGGCATATCTCAGCATCGAGGTCATGGTAGCATGGAAGTGAAGATCCGAGAATCTTAATCTCGTCACTAGATGGAGGCTTTTTTATGTGTGGTTTTTACCGGCTTTTCAATAACTAAGATAATATAGCATCGAAGTAGCAGGATGATTACGGAATATTGGATTGGAAAGGATGTGGAAGAAGGCGGTCGGGCACTATTACAACATTTATCTAAAGGGACAGAGGGAAACCCTGGCAAGCGTCAGTCATAAGTTATTTCTTGACCTAGATATGAATAGGGTCACTCCCGTACACGAAGCAGGAGTGGCAGCTTCACGGCCGCAACCTTCGGAGATGAGATGGAAGCGTGTGCTAAACTTTTCGCTCTGGCCTCTTTAGCATGTAGGAAAAGAGGCTGTTTTGCCTTGAAACCTTCGGATTTCAACTGACTACTCAGAGAAAATCTGCTCACATCCGTGATGGGGGAACCGAACTCCAAAGTTTCACTCCGCAGCTGATCACTTTATTAATTGGACTGTCTTGAGCTTATCAACCTATTATAAGGGACATATGAGTACTTTGTTTCGGAATATGTGTTTTATATTTTGATTTGGCCGTCCTCTGAAGAACGTCTATCATATGCTCTCAACCGGTGCAAGTCCACGGACCACAGCATGAAACTTCTTACCATAACTGCATGTTGAACCCTTTCTTCGTGTCGGAACATTATACTCCCTATACAGAAAATCTGAAGCGTTTTCTCGTTGTTATTTATTTCTGTACCCCGTTTCGCCACTTTGCACTCTATAGAGCACTGAAAAATCGGAATTTCCCAGAGCTATTTTTTGTTACGTTTTAACACTTTTCCTTACCGACAGCTGTCAATTTCCGTGTGTTTTCGTAGGATTCAGCATTTTGTTAACAAGCAAGTTACAGGGTTAAAGAAACCACGAATAGGGACACAGAGAATGAAGGACGATAACCAGCATTTCTCCGGTTCTTTGTGAGCTAGAATTGACAGGGAAAGTACCAAGCCATGCCATGAACGTAGAGAAAAGTCCCGAAATATAGGTTAGTTTTAAGTTAGAATCACAATACTTACGGTAAATACTAATACATGCGTAAACCATATAAGGTTAATACACAAAGGTGTGTGATTTAAGGACTTTCGATATTTAACGTGAATTTACTGAAAAGTAAGAAATCTTCAGCGGGTTGACTTGAAGTGCTATAACTCTCATGAATCGGCATCAAAGTTGTGTGATGCTCAATTATGGAATTCCTTTGTTTCAGCACAGCCGATTTTTTTTATGAAACTCTAAGGAAGACTGTTAACTGAACAACTTCCTACCGTATACCAAAGTGCGAAGCTTACACAATAATAATTACCAGTCGTCTTCTACGTAAAAAAAGTACTGCAGCCTTACAACAAAGAACACGGTACTGGTGACATTCGGGAGAATAATAGTATGTTTATTGTGCAAAACAATGGAAATCTGTGGGCGAACTTCCTTTAAACCAGTGAGCCTCTGCGCCTGTCCGAACACATCAACTTCGCTCTGGCGGAACCAATTACTTCTTTCTTCTTTCTTTCTTAGTCTTGGACCTCTATCTACCTACTCATTTGTGTAGGTGTAGAGATTATTGTTGCCCGTCATCATACTCAATGACACACACACTCTGTAAGACTCCTCTGGACGAGGGGAACGGTCTGTCGCAGAGACCTCTACCTAACAACACACAACACTCACAAGAGACAGAGATCCATGCCCCGGTGGGATTCGAATCCGCAATCCCAGCAAGCGAGCGACCGCAGACTCACGCCTTAGATTTCGCTGCACGGAACTACTGACAAATATCTATTTTTCTTAGTTACAGTCCTTGACAAATTATATGGAACGAAATCGATTCTACAATATGTAAGATTCTTACTGCTCTATTATTAAGATAATAACCTTATAGAATGTGACGCCTTGTAGTCTAGTATATATTAACTGAATTTTGGAGGAAGGTGCTGCCTTCGTCTTTAGGGTTCTTCTAGCTAACTTATCAGAGGTTTCTTTACACAAAAACTTAAACGCAAAGAAATAATTCAGTCTGAAAGTTAAAAATTCCAAACAGAATCAAGACACCCTTGTTTGTTGGAATATGGTAGAGCCATACTTACGAAACATGTTCCTTAGAATCTAACCGCATATTAAGTTCGCATTTGAACAGTGTTTTTAAACAAACACTGCCACTATCTTACTCTTCACTATTCACAACTTGTAGTAAATCTGCCATTCCCCTTTCCTCGATATATGGCGTATTTAAATTCTGCTTTTGTTAATGCGGCGTTAAATAACTTTGCAAATTTGAGACATGTGTCCTTGTTATTCTGTGCGAAATAAAGGATAACTTTGGGTCTAAATGTTAAATATTTTATTTATTTATTTATTTTGAAGTAGGTTGTAGGAAGCCGCTCTGGCGTAACTAGAATATTCATCCCGGCATTTGCGAGGAGAAATGAGGAATGCCATAAGGAACCCTAGTCAACAAAATCGGTCTCCCGTCCGAGATTAAAAACACAGACTTTCCGAATACGACAAAAGAGTCCTACTCACCAGACTGTGACCTTCACTGTACAGAAATATTTATAGGTGTAACATCCTGCATTCAAATTTCTCTAGTCTAAAGAATTATAACTTGCAGTACAAATGATTGTCGTATTCATCAAAAACCATAAACTGACTGATCCGCCATTGCTCCAGGAGATTCTAGAAGAGGAGTCGGGATTAAATATCTGAATTCTTTGGATGTATAAAATACCTAACGTTTCAATTCGATGTTCTCATTTTTCCCCATATTTTCGAATATCCATTTGGCTTACCCATAAAATCATAATTATTATAACTGCATACAGATTACTGTAAAGCTGGAAAATAAAGCCTAAAAGAACCTATTAGTGAGCAAAATGTGGGACGATTCTCACTGTGTCATATTCGCTTGCGGAGTAGCCACGTATAAGGCTAAGCCTAATACGTAACTACAATGTCTCTTGTGTATTGTCCAACTGCCAACAATTAGTATCTTTTTTGCAACATACGCATTTCGACGTGTTCCACTTCATCACCTTACCTTTAATGTATTGTTGTTTTACTGAAACATAAAGACATCACTTTTCCTCAGTTTTGGGGGGTTATTTAATACAAAATTCTGGCAGTAGAACTGAAAGGTTTTCAGCATCGCTAATGCACGCCCCAGCCACATTTTCCCCAGGGAAAGGCTCTTCTTTTCCCATTCAATAGGAGAGTGGGTGAGCCCCATACCCGGTCTGGACGTACCTTAGCCCAAAAAGAATAAAAATAAAGCAGGTTCATAAATTTTCATAACAGTTTTCCCTTATTACTTTTTTTCACTCATTAACTCCATATCCACAATAGTACAGTACCAGCTGAGGCTATTCCATCGGTTTCACTCTGTCATATCACTGCTCTATGAGCACCGTAGCAACGTTCAGTATAACAATATCTGTTGTTTGTGAGCAAACATTGATCGAACTCCGTCAGGGGAATGGTAAAGATGGGCAGATAGTGCGCTCCAGTAAGTGAACAGCATGTCTATGTGCTGGAACAGTAGAAAGAGATTTACATTTCATTTTTCTTCTAGGTACGTCGCAATACTGAGCTTGAATTGGCCTAACTTTCATGACCATATTTTGTAAACCTCAGAAGTATGTAGTTCTTTCGACGCTTTCACTAATACGATAATCACATTAAATTTAGGCTATGAACCAAATTATTTTCGTCATATATTCGTAACTGACTGGCCAAATTCAGGTCGAACTGCGAATTTCATAACCGAGTGACTATTTACTAGTTTATTTAAAGACGCTTCTTATCTACGTAAGTTACATAGAGTCCTTTACGCATATGATGGCAAATAATGAAATGAGGTACCTAAGGAAGCAGCTCTGGTTGTTTGCGCATACTTACTTCTGGCTAGTGTGATGCTAGTAGCACTTTTAGCCTAATCCATCACATGTAACCTAAATTCGATATTAGCCGAATTTCTGTAAACACTTTATCCCGAATTAAAATGAATTAAAACTTAAAAAAAAAAAAAAACTTTATCCCGAATCGGAGCATGCTATTTCTATACGAACTGACAGTTAAGATCACACATTTTTAGACGCACTTGCAAAATTGCGAAAAGCGACTATTAGCTTTGTCATGTCTGTCCGTCTGTCTGTCTGCATGGACAGCACATCTCCCACTGGACGGATTGTCATTAAATTTGACACTTGAAGACTTTTTGAAAAAAATCCGTCGAGAAAATTCAAGTATCATTAAAATATGGCAAGAGTAACGGGTACTTTACATGAAGACTTATGTACATTTATGATATCTCGCTGAATTCTTCTTAGAATGATAAATATTTCAGACCAAATAGGTCCTATGTAGAGAAAATCAAAATACACATTTTACGTTCAATAACTTTATCAAAAAGTCGTGCCATTATGAGATAATATGGAAAAATATGATAAGAGCCAGACAGGCCAGAGACGACAAATAATACGGCGCAGAAAAGATGCAATTTGCATTCAGGTTAACTAGGGCAAGGTTACAGAAACACACTCGTAATATTTAATACGTATTGCTTTTCCACGGCAACAATGGTTGCGCGAAAGCGCCTCAATGTTACTTTTACACGTACATTGGCTCCCTTCTTGTACATTGCAATTTCGAATCCACCTGCAAATTTCAAGTGAGGCCTTTCTCAAAGGACCACATTAGTGATCCAGGGCTTTCTTAAAATTCTTCCGAGGGTTTTAAACCGACACTATACGCTGAGATATACCAGTCACACTGGACCAACCTTCCTAATCAGATATGATAACTAAATCATCCATAATCTTAAAAGCCGTGCCGTTGCAGTGGAAAACTGACTGCATGTTAACTGAGAAGCCTCGAACCCAAGTTTCGTTAGACTGGCCAATGCGAGATGTCAAGCTCCGTCTTCTCCAAACGTTGTTCTCGCAGTCCCGGCCAACAAGTTAAATTTAGTGAAATTGTAGTAAAAGTAAAAGAAATTTGTCTCAGGAGAATCTGATGTCATTTGGTTCGAAAGTATTCGAAGGAGCACCACGTATAAGACTTCACTCTCTGTCCTGTGTCATTTTTACTCCAAATTTATAATATATAGACTTAAGTCATATATTTATTATACGGAGACGAAGGTGAATATTTTTGGATATTTTTTTCAACTAACAGTTAATAGCTAGTAAAATTATATAAATTTATCTTTGATACCACTGAGGCAGAGAGCCGGCAGAGGGTGTAAAGTGACCCTGTGTGAACTGATTAAATTAAATGTATCAATAGACACTCAGGGAAGCCTAGATTGTGTGTGTGATGTATTTGCATTATATAACACATACATAATTTAATAAGCTTACCCCTGTATCGCATCTACCGAGAAAAGCTAAGTCGAGCGAAAGCAAATTAAAAAACATAAAAGATTTGGTACACGATTTACAGACTAACCCAGCGGTGTCATGACAAGGCTAACCGTTGTAATCTTCTTCATGTTAAGCACGAGCGTGTGAAACACAGCGAACGTGGTAGTTTAATTAAGCAAACCCTTACAGAGAGTGATTGGCACAACGATCTGAAAATATTTTTGAAGTCATACTTTGAGTACGGTTCACGCCCGACATATAATTCACATCCGTTGCTGGTAGTGATCAGACGGTCGGTCCACTGAACACGATTCCCTGTGTTCAGTGCGCCAGAGAATACTACACTGCACTGGCTAATTCGTACCGCCACCCTCAGAGGAGAAAGCTCATCAACAAAGCTGCTACAGGCTTATGTGAATCTCTCTCCTCCTGCTTCTCTTTTTTCCTGTTCCCCTTCATTTCTTTCTTTCCAGGAGTGCAAGGTTGACAGAATCCAAACATCGAAAGAATTTAATCTGATAATCTTCTCATACCGTCAAAGCACACTAAACTTTAGTTGTATGTTGACATTATTTACATCATGCTTTCCTCCTACACTTTCGATTGTCGTGATCATCCCCAGGGACGTTATTCAACAACATAAAATACATAAACTTTCGAAGTTTTACATTATATTTCTTACAGAAGTATTACGTATCAAACGTTTGGTTTTTAAGGTAAAAGATAAAGCAAAATCATTACAGGCCTGGACAGGCCCTTAGGGTTCCAGAAGGTTGAGGCTTCCAGATTTCTAGACAATCTGCACTTGAAGGTGGTAAGGTTTTCAGCCCTAAGCACCGGCCGCCTTTACCCCACAGGAAATATTCCTGGTAATCATTTCTGTCGACCCCAGGGCCATAGTGCGACCGAAAGGATTATGTAAATGAAAAATTCCAATGACACCATTGGGTATCGAAACCGCTACCTTCCGGCTTGTAGAAGAGTGCCTCAACCAACTGCGCCACCGCAGGTTTTTAAGGTATGTAATATAAAAAGCCCATTGTTTCCGTCTTTGGTGATATTGAATGCCCTCCCGGTGAAGGATTGAAGTATGTGGGAGGAAAATATACTGCAAGTAAATAAGAGAAGCAGAAACTTAGTGTACTGTGGTGATGTGAAAATATTTTGTCAAATTTAAATTATAACAATAAACCATTTTTAAGAAAATTTAAGGACTATCGTTTATCATGTGCACAGTATTAACTTAAGTCTAGAATGAAACTTCATGAGCTCCTCTACAATGTCTGACTGTATATATGCAGTAGGAAAAGCTACAAGCATCTGTTTAAAATTTGCTGGAGTTTCAATAAAATCCCAAAGATTACAACGAGCAGAACGTCGGGTTCCAAAGACGTGGGATAAACCTGCCATATCGTGGAATGTAGGCCTGCACAATTCGATGAAACATGTCAGGATGTGTAAGGGTCTGTTATCACAGACCTAGTATACTTACAGACAAAATGACGACAATATCACAAATATTTCTTTGGCGTGGAAATTAAAAGACTAAAACTGATAAAAAAAAGAAATGTTTAAACACGTGATGCAAAGCGCATACTGACAACGAATCTTAATTTCGTAAAGATATATAGCAGCTGCCATATCCCTTCCGTCCGAAATATTTTGGACGTTGCTAAGAAAATTTCTTCTGCATCCTTACAAGCTCGAGTTACTCCGCTTTCCTGCGTCTGCTGTTTTGTTGCATTCTTCTATTATTTTCCCATCAACTATGTGGAAAATTACTGTGATATGTACTGGAAAGGCGTGTATAGAGATTGGGATGGTTTATTTCTTATTGTTTCACAGTAAGATTTTAATTTTTCCCTGGACCGTTCTCTCTCCATATTGAAAATATGGCAAAAAATGTAACGGCAGGTAAGTCAATAATTCAAATTGTGCAAATTTCTTCCTGCTGTTCGAAATTCTCTGTTAAGTAACTTGTGACATGTTGCTTTCGTACATCCTCCAACTGGTTCTCTTTTCCGTAAAATATTTTTGGTGAATTTCAAGGCGACGTCTTTGTGAAGGCATTACAATATTTAGGCCTACAATTTGCAATTTTCACAGCGTTTTGCTTTTGCAGTTACTGCTCCAGTAGGTACATTGATTTTGCAACTGAACAGCAAAAAGTTTCGTAGCTTTGACGCGTGCGCACGCCCTATGACTCGGCGGCATCTAATATAGAACAGACGAGAGCAAATCATTTCTATTCCACTGCTTTCTTTACATCACACTCTAAGGTGTATGTCATGCATACGGCGTCACAGTCCATCTCATGCTTTGTAGTGCTACTTTTGTTCGTAAAATAAAATAAAATATAGGGCTTCTGTGTGCTATATAGATGTAAACCCACTCTTATCCGATGTTGCTGGTGAGAGGGTTGGGTCGGAAAAGCCGTATGTCTGTTGTTCGGGGTCCGCTTCCTACCTTATAACCTAGCCTAGAGGTGCGAATTTAGGAAGCCAAGAAACCGAACCTAGGCAATGTTTCAGCACAAGAACAACACATATATATTGCAATATTGACTTGGAATAATAAAATAACGTCTACAAACATGCTTTAAAGCCTAATATGTGTTAGGAGTTTCCGCCACTTAAAGAAGTATGACTTGTGTCGCGTAGGCCTTACTAGGCCTAGGCTAGCCTAAATGTCGTCGCTTTGTAAATGTAATAATGTAAGCATTATTACTGATCCCAACAAAAATGCAGGATATTATGTTACCTGAATGTTAAACTCAAGTTTTTACACACAAGTAACTCGGATTCGCTATCCAATGTTGTGGTGGTTGGGAGGGCGAGTCGATTATTGCGGGGTCGGATGCCCGAGCATTTATACTGTAAGTTCTTACACCATTGACGATTTTAAACTGTATAATAAATTATATTATGTCTATAAATCTTCCATCGTAAAATTCATATGAAACATTGTGTTATGGTAGCCGGAGTAGCGTAGTCGGTGTAGAGACTAGGCTACGGGCTGGAAGGTCCGGGCTTGTAATTCTGGTAGGAACAAGAGATTTCTCTCTCCTTCAAAACGTCCATATCAGTTCTGGGGCCCACTCAGCCTCCTATTCAATGGGCACTGGGACCCCTTCCCGGGGTTAAAGCTGCCGGGGCGTGAATTTAACCATTTATCTAATCTAAAGCCAAAGTTAAGACTGAGCAGATCTCTACATCTACTCCCCCATATGCCTTCATGTCTTTGACAGGGAAAACTGTACTTTGTTGAGAAAAAATAGAAAGAGGGAAACGAAGTTTCCACCATTTCTTAAATTGGCCTTACTTTAATAAAACAGAAAATATATTCCCTTGTGTTTTATATGACGAGAGTTTACTGAATTTTGGCAGGCTCCACACCCTTCATATAACCATGCTGTATGTCATTTCAACTGTTTACAAAGGTCAAATTTCCCCATGCTCTCCGGACTTGTGCTCTTTTACCTTCATCACGGCAGGCAAACAAGACTTTACATAGACAGCATTTAACTGTTTAAAGGGCAGTGGTATACATACGCATTACTGGTTTCAACATTTAACAATTCCTGTTTTGGCCACAGAGTGTATTGTTGTGTCTTTATGATTCTCAGAATAAACAGCGATTATTTCCGTAAAGAGTTTTTCTTTACAATAGGGATTAGCGTATTCTGTGTGTGGTATGCACTAAGTTTTTGTATGTTTTATAATGTAATATGCCTCGAAAGATTAAGAATCTTGAACTGTAAATATGTCCTTATGAGGAATGTGATTCTAACAAGTGCAGACAGTATTCTAGCTTACTTGCACTAGTTTCTGCGGTTATGTATGTTTCATTGGCTTTAAATGTCCATTTATTACACAGAATATATATTTTTCGGCACGTTCACAACATTGCGAAAAGCGACTATTAGCTTCGTCATGTCTGTCTACCTGTCTGTCCGTCCGTCCATCTGTGTGGCCGTCCACATGGAACAACTCGGCTCCCATTAGACGAATTTTCATGAAATTTTTATATTTTAATATTTTTCGAAAATCTGTAAAGAAAATTCAAATTTCATTAAAATATGACAAGAATAACGGATACTTTACGTGAAGACCCACGTACGTTTGTGATAATATCTCGCCGGATTCTTGTCAGAATAAGAAATATTTCAGATAAAAGCTGCAGAAAAAATCGAAACACACATTTTATGTTCAATAACTTTTTCCGAAAATCGTGCCATTTCTGAGATAATGTGGAAAACTATTGTAGAGCCAGACAGGCCACATATGACAATATAAGATGGCGCATGCGCTTTGCAAGCTGTATAACTAAGGCTGCAAACACACACTCAGGTTTTGTAATACTTATTGCTTTTCCATGCTAACAATGGTTACGCGAAAGCGCCTGAATGTTACGTTATAGGTATTTTGCCTCTCTTGTTAAGATAATCGCACTAAGCAATGAGAAGTAATGTATTTCTATACAGTTGCTTAAACGTTTGTCTTATCAAAAAGCGTTTAAAATGAAATATAAAGCTTAGTTCTATATTTTATGTTTTGTAATAATTCTCGTCTGCCCTGAAGATGAAAGCAGCAAGTTCCTCCGAAACTTTTTTGTGAAGGGCCCCGCAGTAGATGCTACGGACGCACCACAGCCTTGAGGCTTATTGTGATGATGATGATTAGTTTTTTCCTTTTTCCGTGTAATGGAGCACAGGTGGAGTGAATTTGACAGGGGAAAACCGAAGTACTCGGGGGGGAAAAACCTGTCCCAGTGCCACATTGTCAACCACAAATCTCACATGGACTGACCGGGATCGAACCCGGACCTCCGCGGTGAGAGATCGGCGATTAACCGCCTGAGCCATGGCACGGCCCTCTCCGAAACGCTGGTAAATGAATAACATTCTACACTCTGCCGCTCCTACAAGATAGCATTCTTCAGAGTAACCGCCGTGAGAACCTCAGAATTTACGATTCAGTTACCCGTTAGCCAAAGAAGCAGTTACGAAACAGCAAACCTGATCCATATGTACCTAGGTCATCAGAGCAACGAGAATTAGGAAAGGAATATTGCAAATATCTTAAGACCGCAGCAGCAAGTTTTTGCCACAACATTCCTTGCCTGAATTGGTCGGTCAGGTCCCCTTCCTTCTTCCGCCCGTTGACCTGATTTGACAACATACGGTTTACGGTTACGGCCGGCTGTAAAACTGTAGCTAAGCAAGATGTGAATGCATTGACATCCAAAACGATTAAAAATATTGCGTCACACTTAAGTGGTGTCCAGCAGAACGTCATGCCACTCACGACGTTCGATGTGATCGGGTGCTGGGAAAAATATTTATCCATTAGTATTTTCCATTTTTAATAGTTAATCAAATTTCCGAAATTAACCATTTCAAATCACAGAGTTCTGGACCTTATTTTCAAACTTAATTTCCCAAAATTAATTTATTAATTTTTCGTTAGTAACCATTGGTGTTTTACAAGTATAGATCTGTTAATTTTGTAAAATATGTAATACTTCAATGCAGTAGCAAAAGCATTTTCAAAATCCAGTTTCTTGTAGGTTAATGTTTCCAATTAACAGTTTCTTCTATTGGTGGAAGGCTTAATAATGGCAGTAATCACTTATCTTAGAGGGCCTAAGAGCATTTAAAAGCAAATTTTACTCCGATTTGTATAGTCCCTAGACTTTGGGCTGAACGACAGCAGGCTTGTGATTCGATCCCCGGTAGAGCAGGAAATTTTTCTTTTCTGGAAAGTTTCTGGATGGGCTGTGGGGCCAACTCAACTTCTATTTAACGGGCACCGTGCTTTTTTCCCGGGGGTAAACTCACCTCCATCTAATACCGATGTTACTCAGTGGAAATATACCTCCGCTACGTCCTATGTCTTTAAGGTGTAAAAGGAGCAACTTTATCCTTAACTTTAAATCATAATATAACCTGACTATGGAGGCAGAACTGCCACTAATTACTTTCCATTAACCGACCAAAACCATAGAGGTAAAGTTTTCCCTAGAACAGGCCATGAAAGCCCATGGGGGAGTAGAGGTGTAGCTCTACTCTTTCTTTAACCTCGGCGCTAGATGGGAGTGGGTGGTAAAAGCCACGCCCCGGCCGCTTTACCCCCGGGAATGACCCGGTACCCATTATACCAAAACCATATGAGGTGACAAATAGCTAATAGAATTGACTATCTATATATACACTCTCCTACTTGCGTGATTTCAGGCTTCCGCCGCGGTGTAAATAAGATCTTCGCTCTTCTGGGATGTTAGGCAGCGTACATCGGTAGTTATTTAATAACTACCAGAGAGAAGATCTGGCTCTTCGACTTATAAGAACCAGTTCTTTAAAATCAGTAACATAAAGATATGAGACAGGATTTGGGCTGCCCTTCACTATGTTTATGAGGGGTGTCAGTAGTGTAATACAGCACTTTTTTAACTTGAATATTTGCTGTGGAGTCCTGCGTTTCTTTCTTCTTCGCCTGACAACTTATGAAAATCGTTGCGTGTGGGATTGTTGGTAACGAAATTTGGTCCCCTTATTCACCAAAGTTACGTTTATTTGATGTTAAACTCTGTTTTGTCAAAAAGGGAAGATTTATCATAAGAGACTAAATACGTCAGAAGAACGTAACGAATAAGCAGGTTATTTTATACAGGTAAATTTTTAAACTCTTTTTACAAACATCCGAAATAAAAAAACTCTCATTTTACATAGAATTTTGTAACGGCTAGGTTTCATCATATGAAGCCTCACCTGCTTGAATGTTAAACTCTTCTTCGTGTTGCGCATTCTGATTTCACAAACAAGGTTTTGGCTTAAGAGCCAAGAAAGTGTAAGAATTGAATTTGATGGTGGAGGTAATGCCTCTAATAGATACTGGATTCAGTTAAAGATTGGGATTTACTTTTAGTTTCACGTGCTTAATTTTACTCTCACAAAAAACCAGTTCACATAATTTACATATATCCTGTACTATTTATTCATTATTAGCCTACACCATTTGTGAATATGAAAACAGTAATAACATCCCCATTATACGAAGTAGAATCCATGCTAATGCGGATCTTAACATCCTGCAGAGTCCTGACTGCAGTGTAGACTAACGATTATCAATTATGATCTGACAGGATGTACCCGGTCCCGTCGCTGAAATTCTGCCATCTGTAACAGTGTGTCTGCAAGCATGCATGTGCATAATGTAAGTCTTCATAATGCAGACACAGTTAATTATACAGTCTGCACAACACTTCTACTTTATTTGGATCTGTGCTGTGCTGCGACATATTTCAGCCATAATGTATGGCTATCCTCGGGCAGATCGTGTAATATTACAAAGGGAATACACAAAAGTACAAGACCACATATTTTAAATGGAATAAACATTGGGATTCCAGAGTTCTTCCATAGAGCACATAATAAATTAATATAATTTAATTTGTTGTGCCTACGTTATCTCTAAAGCAGAATAGGTATGCACCAATTAAAAAGTATGTAAACCTTGCATAACTGTTAGAAATTGTTCTATCCTGATACTCTATTTTCTTCCAGACTCATAAATATTTGTTCTACATTTACAGTTAAAATGGAGAAATTTATTTGGGTGTTAGGTAAACGAGGAAGACATATGAATAGTCAAATTTTGTTAGGGCCACAGATAATATTTTCTTGTTAAGGAAGTGCAGACCGGGACGTATCATGATCCTTTCTTCGAACAAGGGCTTGCTTTTCAGTAGAGTCAAGTATCGTCCACAAATACATAATGCTCCAGCGTTACCTCCACCCATCGCGCACAACACGTTTTTCACATGCACCCTCGCTACTTCAGCTTGGCTTCTCGCCCCACTATCAACTTCCCCATTTGCTGTTGCCATAGCAACGCTCAGAGTGGATTCAGTCACAAAGCTAGGACCAGTGGTAGGGCCGGAACTGCTACTTCTCGAACGTTTTATGTTTTCTGAAGGAGATAAAGCGGTAAAGATCTATTACTAATTAACTTCACATTCCTTCTGCATTATCCGTTTTACCTTCTTCTTTATCAGAGCTCAGATATAATAATAATAATAATATACCTACGTACATACGTACGTACAGATATAATGAAACATACATAGCACATATTTAGCCCATTGGACGTGGAAGTACCGCTTTCAACATATAGTTCTGTGACGAAACACATGTAGCGTTAAACTTGTAGCTACAAGTCGTAGCTTCTAGTTTAGCTCTGTCCATTCCCCTTTCGTTATTTTTTGTGTTGTTCTTCTTGCTTTGCTTCTACGGTGCGTGTTCGCGGGCATCGTTTTCAGTCTGAGATTTTCCAGTATTTTTTTTATGTTTTAGCGTCAGTGATTCTCTTCTAGCTAGAGCATAAACAAGTTCTTTGAAAATCCAAAATATTTCGATCCATTTTACATGGTCATTCTCAGGGAGTGTATCGAAAGCATGTAATCAAGTTCGAATGTGTACATTAATTATTTATGGCGAATAACCACTCTTAATTTTATATATATATACAGGTTGCACAAATTTTCCGGAAATCTGGGAACAACCTCAAAATTGTAGGGGTCGGAAGGGTGATATGAAGCAAGTCTCAAACTGAGGATTCACAAATGTGATCTGGCGCCCGAAATTCGTGCACTCCTATGTATATATATGAACGTGCTTCCATTGTCTGTATCTTGTCTCGTTGTTGTTATAATTTGGAGGTTTTTATATTGTATTGTTATTGTTATTGTTACGTTATGCTCTATTATAGGCGTGAGCCAAATTTTAAAAACATATGTTTTTTAAATTTTTAAAAATTTTATCTTCAGTACTTTCGAGTGGAGATTAGTGGAACTGATATTTTTTTCTGTGGCGCTAGGGCCCAACTCTGGCCTAGGCCGCCTCATTGTTGAGGTTTCTATATCACACACACCCGGGAGGACTCCTCTGAACGAGTGATCAGCCAATCGCAGAGGCTGCTACCTAAACCACACAACAAACCCAAGAGAAGAATATGCATGCCCTCAGCGGGATTCGAACCCGCGATCCCTGAAGTCGAGAGGCCTCAGACCTATGCCTTAGACCGCACGCATGACTTAATATGAGGGACAAACTTTGTTTTAATTTTTACAGTAGTTAATATTTTAGCTTTGAGACTGATAACAATAGAATACAAAGATCTACGAATTGTAAAAGCCAAGAAAACAACAGGATAATAGAACCAAACTCTGTATGTACATATATATTTTTTCGAATGAGCGTCAGCCCCTAGGGGGCCTAGGCCTCCTCATTTTTCGAGGTTTCGCGATCACACACTTTAGACACACCACACTCGGTAGGACTCCTCTGGACGAGTGACCAGCCCGACGCAGAGACCTCTACCTGAAAACACACAACACTCACAAGAGACAGACATCCATGCCCCCGGCGGGATTCGAATCCACAATCCCAGCAAGTGAGCGGCCGTAGACCCACGCCTTAGACCGCGCGGCCACTGGGATTGGCTGTATGTATACACATGTACATTTATGTCTATATCTTTTGTCATAAAGAGTGGCTAGCCGTCACAAACCTATTAAGGTAAAACTTGGTGCTTAAATACATTTTCGAAACAACACTCGCTCCTGAGGATGATCATGTAAAATGGTTCAAAATATGCTTCAGTAATAATAAGTTGTTCCTAGTTTAACAATTGTTGTGTCCAGTGTTGTTTCTTTGTAACTTACTCTTTAATTCCATTTGTGTATTCGCAAACCCATGTTGCTCTCACGTGTCGACAGCAAAGCGATCGTGTCTGGCAGACACAAAAGTTTCTGCATCCGGGTGTCCGTACCGTACTTCGTGTATTTATATTCAAAACCAGATAAAATACTATACTCACGTAAGAACGTAAATATATTTCCGAAAGAGACTCAGAAATTTATAATGTAGGGAACGTACACCAACTCTGAAAGTTGTTGAGATAAGTTAATTCTGATTTATATCACTCAAATATATTCCGTAGTGTGAAAAAGAAAGAGGCCGAGACATTGAAAAACATAGACTGAGTATGTGAAGTTGGCTTGATTGTCTACACCATGAAGCGAGGGAGAAAAGAGGAAGCAGGCAAACAGAAGCGTTATTTTATATAAAGCTAAAATCTAAATACAACTGTTTTATACAAAAATGGCTCATTTTACAAAAGATAGGTGCAAGATATGAATTATTAGAATTACACATTTTATTATAAGCATTTCTCGATGTGGTGTATGTGTAATGAATTACAAGAAAAACAATTCCTAATGTTTTAGCATACACCATTAGTGCAAATGGGTTCTTAAGACAGATTTTTATGTTATAAATATATTCCAAGGCCAATGGTGTATGCAAAATAGCAATGAACTCATTTTAAAACACGTGTGATTTATCCGGAAAACACGTTTCATATCTTTTGTTTAGCATATAGGTCGTGTAACTGCAGAATACCCTTACTTTATCATACATGTCTGACCAAACAGCTCCCTTTTGGCAAAATGGTGCAGGCAGTTACATTCAGGAATGTAACAGATCCATGGTTTACTTTACATCATAATAAAGCACGCAAATAAAAATGGACATAGATAAGACACTCGTTGATGACAGTTTATTGATTTTACATCGTAACTTTTTCCCCTACGTTTTTTGCTATAGATTAGAAGATTAAAGAAAGATTTTTAACTGAGGAATGCGTCGGTTATTAAGATCTAAAAATGTTAATGGATAATTAGATACAGTGGTATAGAAGTGCAGGAAAGGGAGAATCGTGTCCTATTTCGAACAATTATTACCATAACATGGGGGACTCATGCAAACCATGATAAACTTTGATCAGAATTTTCGATGCACGAAATGTAACTCACGAATACAAGACAAAGTCGTTAACACCTGGAGATAGGCTGCTAGAATATTCTGAACTACTGCTAGTTAGACTGGTAGGTTTATTGAGCGTGGCTTATTTAAGGTATATATGACCGACATCGTACAACTTTGGCCACCACAATAGAACAATTAAGTTTCTCATATTAGTCAAATTAATGCCCCTTTTTCTACCTTTTGCACTTCACCTGCAGGAGCCATCCACCTCACGAAAGGATCTGTATTTTACAAAGTAATACAAAAATATTTAAAAAACACGTCGGGTCCTATTGTATAAATAATTCTGTTCCTTATTTCATTAAAACTTGTGAGATTACGTTAAAAGTCATGTAATTATTCGAAAACGTACCACATTTTCCCAAAGGAACAAACTGGTTATTTTTCGATATTACACGAAAATTATATAATTATCTATTGCATTGTTAATTTAAACGATTTGGATACAATGTTGTAATTTTTGGTACGTGAGAGGTCTCTAGTTCGTATCTCAGTCCGAAGACGATCTATTTTGCTGAGGTTTTCTCTGCCTCTTCAGGCAAAATTAGGAAAAGGCTACTTCCTGTCCCTGCACACAGTCTTTCTAAATCACAATTAACAATTAATTCCCTCTTACTTACCTGATACTATGCAACCCACGAGTCTGCTTCAGCGCCGTGCATTCAGAATATATAAAAAAAAATGTTATGCAATGAATATCATGGTGCACAATAAAATTAGAGCTTCACATTCATACATGCGATGGAAGTAATGCGCTCTCTCTGTTTTGCAGGTGTATTATATAACGACGCTCTCAGTTTCTGCGATTATGTAGCGTCGGAGGCGCCGCTGTCTTTTTTGTATAAGTTAGACTTAGATGGATGAATAATATTAAAATGGATATTACATAAATGGTATGGAAGGGCGCGAGCGGGATATGTTTGGCTCAGAATAGGGAACAGAGGTGGGTTTGTGTAAACACCGTAATAGTCTTCGGGGTCCACAAAATATGGGGACTTCCCTGACAAGATTCTTACGAAGAACTCTGCTCCATGGAGCTGATTAGCTTCACGAGCATTATTCTTTAGTTTTTGTGCAGGGAGACAGCTGAGCCACCGTGCCCGGCTCGTCCTTTGCGCAATGCGCAGCGCAACGCGGCTCTGTTACTATATGGTCGCATCTCTGGTGTCAGAGTCCTCGTGGCGTGGTGGGCGGCTGGTTGAACAGTGTCAGGTGTGGTAGTGTTGTGAGTACAGAAAGTAGCGCGAGGTTGCGCGAGTGAGGTCGTGGGGTGGGGTTATGGCAAGGTCAAGGTAGGTCGCTTCATATCACGAAGGTCAGAATTGCAATCCAGTTACTAGCTGTGGAAAGGTTTGTACTACATGTCTTGCCTGTGTGCAGGGCCGCAGGTGATGACCTCAGTAACAGTAACAAGAAAACAGAATGAAAGGTTATACAATTGATTTTTTTACAAACTGTAACCTCTCGGTACCCCCACGTTGCATAAGCTTCCTTATTTATCTGCCTGAAAGTAAACCGTTATTTTCAGTACTCTGTACAGTGAACAAGACATGTCATCTGCAGTGCGTTAGCCAGAGCCTCTCTGAAGATAACATACTTGGTTACAGTTTTATTAATAAGTACAATACATTATTGGCACTAACATTTTTATTTAATTGTTTTTATCATTGTTATTTTAACCATTAATTTAGCATATGATAATTCTGTTCTTCTTTAAATACTCTCACACACTATAAAGAAACCTTATATAATATTCTAATTACAAACGTCAGTTATTTTTAAAATCCCCGAGCCCCAATAATGACTGATACAGTTGAAGTATGTTGCAGTGTATTTATTGCAGCTGACTTTCTGAGATTCAAAGTTGGTGGTATATCAATACATTGTTGTGTACTGACTATATTATATAAATATTTGGTTACAATACGTGCAATATGTTACTATTAGACTTATGCTTGGCGGCAGGTCCTTTGTATTGCACCTCAAGCAACGTACAAACTTGTGTGCTGTCGTAGTGATTGTCCTGAAGTTGGAGGTAGCAGGCTCCTCCGTAATGTTGACAGCCACCTGCAATACCAGACTACAAGGCGTAATGATTCAGAAGACCGATCTATATTTTCACCACCGTTAAATCTCATACCTCAGTCAGTCAGTCTATTTGTATCATGACCGATATAAGGCTATCGCAACATATGCGGCTGTATGGGGCACCGCAATTCGGGTGCCCCGAACAGCTGGTTGTATTTCAGATTTTCGTAATTGTCCTACACATTTTGAGCTCCATCTGCCTTGCCTGTTAAGGACTACGGTTAGGTAGGAATCCCAGATTTATTTTTTTCATTTAGTCTAGAAATGTCTTAAAAAGGCCTTGATGTGTATGCATGTAGTTGCGTAGAGAAATCTACTGGTACGTATGTGTACATGTATGTATATGTGTGTATGTATGTACGTATGTGTGGTGTTCAGCTTATTTATCATTGCTTAATTGTGTTTTGAATATCGGTCTGTCCTTGTGGCTGGAGTCACTACTGATTTGTAATCCATTTTTGGAACGAAATATATTCTGTGCTTCGTGCAGTCGAGTTCAAGTGCTGTAGACAAAGTGTCTGTCTCCATGGGATCGATAGAAGAGTATTTCAAATAATTCCTTGTTCTTTCTGCAATGAAATCGTGTATTTCTTGATATATTCAATGGCTCTTTATCAACTGTTTGTGTTAGGTTTTGACAAATGACAGTGTAACTGTTAATGATGAGTTGGAAAGTATTTAGAATAAAGACGTCGTAGCCTATTATACATTTCTATCCTGTCACAGTTAAATATGTCTCACTATTTGCTATACAGTTGTGCAGACGAATTCGTTGAAGTGAAGTGACAGTAACAGCCAAATGAAAACAAGGCGATAGAACTAAATTAATTTTTTCGGGTTTTGATTAGAGCCAATATTTCAACAGGCCAAATGTATTGTAGCCAGGAAAACGACAGAAGCAAGTTTTTAATCGAAGAGTAAGATGAATCCTTGACGTTGTACACATTTGGTAGATAATGATCCTTGTCTTGAATGGGAGTCCACGCATGTGCATAATGTGGCATGTGTGGGTCGCACATGTTTTCCAGCTGTATCAACTCTTGTCTGTGTACAGCATGTGTGTACGAGTTCCCCTGTTTCGTGTTTCTTGGCTCTCTGCTGCATACTTGATATTCTTGGACCTAGCTTATGCACCAGCTACACTCAGGCAAGGTGTAAGCAAGACGAAGCAGTATATTCGCTACTCAGACTTTAAATGTCCCTTAATATCTACGAGTTTGAGACTTTCTCTTGATTTTACTCAAATTCGTCACAACTGTCATAAATATATCCACGTATCACTGGTCGATGAAACCTCTATGACCAAACGGTTCTCAGTGAAATATATAAATTTGCAAGATACAACTAAGTGCGTGCATCAGAGTAATTAATTTTGGGATAATTTACTTCATGGAATTTGCCGTCATCCCGTGTTAAAAATAAAAACATTGTTTGAAAGACAGGAAAGGACCCTGTCCTTAGGCTAAAATTAAAGTTAAAATCTACTCAGTTTAAGGGATAATAAAGCTGTTCTCAACCTCTTGGATAATGACATTGACTGTACAGATATATAACAAAGGAGAGAACGAGTCGAACTGTATAGGATAAGATGACACAATTCCTAAGAAGGTAATAATAATTCATCATCTAGTCAATATGTGGTTTTAGTTGATGGCATTTAATTCAACTCTGTCGTCTCAGATTCAGTTCGCTATAGCATAGGACACAGAGTTTAGGATTGTGGTATTGACGTTTCTTCAATTAAAATGAGTCGTGGGATCTGTAAATATTCATAACAATGAACTCCAATTATAGCTGTGAATATTCATTCATAGCCTAAACATGCGGTATTGGATGCTTGGTATGTATTACGAAACATATCCGATAAAAAATTCGTAATTAATATCCACAGTTCTAATTGGAGTTTATTATTATTATTATTTGTAGATCCCACGACTCTTTTCAATTGAAGAACTGTCAATACCACAGACTTCTGGGCACAGCATACCACGTCAATGTATAATTAACATAAAATAATTTTGTAATATATTTAATTATAACCTGATTTTAAGGATTTTTAATGTTTTAATTTTAATTATATTTAGACACTGGTGTATAAAAAATCCTCCACTTTCGCAAAAGTTACCACATAAGCTGTGTACGTCGATGCAATTTGCTAGCTTCTTGAAGATGGCCGAGAATTAGGCCGAAACATGTCGGAGCAATAATTAATAACAAATATAAATATTATGCAACAAGTTGGTCATAAAATTATATACGTAATATATTTGCATGGAAAATGTATAATATTAAATCCTTTTAGTAAATTATTGACAAATTCTCTGGGTTTTATGAGAATGTGAAAGTTAATTTTCCTGTGTGCAAGAGTCAGACACGTATCCCTAACCTGAAGCACTGGAATCCAGTCCATTACCACCCCATTCAATTCGTTTATATCCGTTTTAATATTATCCTCCCATCCACGCCTAGTTCTTCCATGTGGTCTTTTCCTCCAACGTTATCCAACCAAAACCCTGTATGCACCTCTTCTCTCCTCTGTAGTGCCACATGCGCCATCCATTCCATTCCTCTAGATTTGATCATCCGATAATATCTGATGAGGAGTACAAACCATGAAGCCCTTCATTATACAGTTTTCTTCATTCTGCTCTTACTTCCTACCTCTTAAGTCCAAGCATCAGTTGGTTGAGGCACTGCGCTACAAACCGGAAGGTCGCTGGTTCGGTACCCGATGGTTTAATTGGAATTTTTCATTGACATAATCCTTCCGGCCGCACTATAGCCATGGGATCGACTCAGCCGCTAACAGAAATGAGTACCAGGAATATTTCATGGGGGTTAAGGCGGCCGGTTCGTAGGGCTGACAAACTTACCACCTGTGCCGATTGTCTTGAAATCTGGGAGCCTCAACCTCCTTGAACCTTCAGGGCCTGTCAAGGCCTGTAATGGGATAGCTTTGCCTTTTACCTTTTTATCCTGCTCATCACCCTTGTCTGAAATACCCTAAGCCTATGTCCTACCTTTAATATAAGGGACCACGTTTCGAACACATATAAAATAAAAGGAAAAGTTATGGGTCCTTGGATTTTAATCTTTACGTTTTAGATTGCAAAAGTGAAGGCAAAAATTCTGAACTGAATGGTGGCATGCATTCCCTGGACGTAATGTTCTGTTAATTTCTTCCTACGTGCGATTTTGCTTTGTTAGTGTCTTTTCCAAATATTTAAACTTTGCCACATTTTAAAATGAGTTGTTAGCTTTCTTTAAGCAGTAATTTTGCTCTAGTTTCAAATATGACCTAAAGTTAAAAATATATTATCAGCTTGATCCAAACTTGTAACTTCAGTCTCTTTCCTTGGATTTATTCCTATATTCCTCTAGTTAAAACATCCAGTCTTTGCTAGGTTCTTTATTCAAATAAACCGAAGTGAAATTGCATTCCTTATTTATTTTCACGGTCTTCTAAACATACTCGTATATTTTCTAGAACCAAATAAAGTTACTGAATATGCCTGTAAAACTGTACCGAAATAATAAAATTGCTTATTTACGATGACATTCTTAGACATATGAATTCGTGTCATCCACATTTACTATCAAGATGGCTCATAGCGATTGCTTGATGCATTATACCGGTGCTTCACAAATAAACAGGGGTGGACCTAGATTACTTTTGCATTATGCAAAGAGGATATAATCAACGTTGGCAATATTTTAAATTATAAATTTATTAATTACGCTGTGTCAGTTGCACAACTATATGTTATCAACTTAGATACAAAGAAGGGATTGTGACGTGTTTGTGGCATATTTAAACGCAGTTTACTGTAACATGTCTGGAAATGCTGGAGAAAAAAAAAAACAGCCAGGAGAGGCTGTGTCTTGGTCCAATTTTAAATGTGGTTCATTTCTCGAACATAAGCCAGGCCCATTAGTGTTCAGCCAGTCTGCACCATTTTTTTAAATATAAAAGCCACTATAAGGCCAGTGAAGAGAATAAGAGTGATAGTATAAATATGTGAGCACTACGTAACCCTTGCACTTGCTACAGTGTCGTGAAGTATGATTTAATCCGTTCAGTGGAGTGAGAGGGATGGACAAGAACCCATGAGAGCCGTAAAACACATTCTGCGGCCACTTCACTGTATATAGCTTGTGTTTGGCATAAAATTTTGACATGCGGTTACACAAACGAATTACGAATTACATAAAGGATCGGTTACCAGGTCAGGGGTGTCGGGACTATCATTGAATCAATAAAAACAGGTAAACTTATAAATCTTATGACATACTGACAAAGACGTGACAGGTCTGATTAAACTCGTATTTATGCTAATAACAAAGAAACGGAATAATTGTTATTTAATTTGTACATATCGATATTGATGAATTGGTTCAGCACGCGCCAGAAAACCTCACCTGCAGCATCTCCTTCAGTAATATTGGCAAGAACATTCTCTGCCAGGTAGAAGGTGCTGGCATTCTAGTTAACTGTAAAAAAGGCCTTTTGCGCCTGCCCTAACGATATAAATTCTGTCGGAATGAACGTTGTTAAAATTTTAAATTTAGACGTAAGCTAATGTTGATTTATATAAGGTTTTTATTTCCAACTACTGCACCATAAATTTATTTTTTACATTCCTACATGTGTCGGCTGACTCTTTCAGCCATCATCAGGGAGTCAATGTACGTAGACATTTGCAGCGTATATCGTGTCTCTGAATGGTAAATGTCGTAGTCGCTGATTTTACAGTTTAAAATACGTATGTTAGAATGCAGTATGTTATTACATAATTTTATTTAGGAACATGTATAATATTAAGTAAAAGGTAAAGTTCACCCTAGAACAGGCCAAGAAGGCCCGGAGGGGTAGTAGAGGTATAGTTCTACTCTTTCTTTAACCTCTGCGCTAGATGGGGGTGAGTGGTCTTCAACGCCACGCCCCGGCCGCTTTACCCCCGGGAAAGAGACCCGGTACCCATTGTACAGGAGGCTGGATGGGCCCCAGGGCTGGTCTGGACGGGTACGGAATATCTCTCCCCCGCCGGGATTCGATCCGTGGACCCTCCAGCCCGCAGCGAGTCGCTATACCGACTACGCTATTCCGGCCTGCATGATATTAAGTATAATGTTGATTAGTCGGTTAATCTAAGCCAAATAAAAATAATTTATTTTACCTGCCTGCAGTCTATATTCTATGATGTAAAGCCTTAGCCTATTTGGAAGCATTCTTGAGCATTTTTAATACTTCTGCATGGCATACGTATCTGTGCATTAACACGTTAGCATATTAGACAATATCTAGGAAGTACTTTTTTTTCAATAATTTTTTCTCTACAGTTACTGATTCTTTTTCTTTGATTCCTCACGTAGCGGAAGGTGCGGGTGACTCGTTTCTTTTATTCTCACGGAATTTGGTAAACTGGTACAACTTGCAATCTGTATGGCTGATTTATGTATACTGTCAATAGAAATAAAGCTTTAATTAAAAAAAAAAAGACAATATCTGACACGAGCCGATATTACGCAATATTCCCACCACCGCATCTAAAGTCATTTATTTCGTTAAGATAAAATTCATAGCAGGTTATCTAAACTAAATTAGACACGCAAATATTATTTTTAGTCATCTGATATGATCAGTGCAGCCAAAACACAAAAATATATATATATATTATATACTCTTTCTTACACTCTCACTCCTACATAACTATTATTGTGGCCACTGTCCATAAGCCGAATTACCGTGTTTAACCCTTTAAAGAGGAAAATTAATCTGAACTGTATTTAAGGATTAATTTCGGATCACACAGTAAACACACTACATCCCCTTATAAAAACCAGTCAGTTAATACTGTGCAGAGAAATATTCGCTGTTTCTTTTATGAGAACCACGCGAAGCACACAATTGCATTCTGTTTGTAAAGCGTAGAATTTCTGATCGTTAAACATAGTGTTCCATAAAATAACCACTGGGCTTTAAATGATTAACACAATGAACTCGAGGGTTAATCCAGAACCGCCGGAATGAGTAAAATGTTTCCAATTTCTGAGCAGATTCACTTACTGCAACCACTGATGCAAAAACCATAGAGCCTGGTGTCAGGAAACGGATCGTTTTATTACTTAGAATTATAAATCAAGATGCTTGTCATTCTGTTTTTATAGATGCATGGCATAGAGTACTGTAGACCATAAGCAGTTTACCGAAGAGTATGAATCCTGGAAGAACGACGTATTTGCTTCTGCCAAAAACTGTCGCCTGGATCACCAAGAGGGTCATTTCTTGTTTCGTCGTTTTAGCAAGAATGCTCCTTAATTTGTTTACTGTGTTATGTGTTATCGACAGTAAAGTGTTTGTTGCGATTTTTATGCTGCGTTCGCAGTTAGTATTCTATTTAAAGTGTTCAGTTTTACTATGAAAAACAAATTGTCTTTACTTCTGCTATACTACGTACATGTCATGGCAACAATTGCTCTGAATTTCTTTGTTACTGCGCTAGATTAGATTTAGTATGGTTGCCTGGCTTTATCTTATCTCACTACTGTTAAGGGAGGCTTCCAATCAAATTACGCTGGGAGATAAAAGTGTTTACATCGATGATCAACAGGACATTAAAAAAAGTAAGGAAAGAGAAAAAGTCGCAATTTTATAAACTGTTGGAAACTTGCTCCATATGGATGTTCAACAGGACCTGAGAAGAACAAAAATGTTA